>VZQC01006936.1:902317-954095 GCA_009823505.1 Rhizomys pruinosus
CCACTGTGACCACATGTCGTGTACTGACCTCTCACCCCTCCACAGAGTCTGCTGTTCCCCCACTGTGACCACATGTTGTGTACTGACCTCTCACTCCTCCACAATGTCTGCTGCTCCCCCACTGTGACCCCTGCTGCAGTTTTTCTCCTCTTGACTATTGTGGCTTTTGCATGTGATCACAGAATATGCACACTAGAGACTGTCCACTCCAAACCCAGAGTCTGACACAGAGAAACTCATGAATGCATTTTAAAGAAAAGAGGAAGGAAGGAAAGACAGAGGGAAATCCACCTTGAACAGCTGGGGCGTTAGAACCTAAACGGCCTGGAGAAGGCGCAAGCTCTGATTTTGCATTCTGAGCCCTAATACAGCAATGCTTTGCAGCAGAACTAAGGCTTTTCATGGCATGGCATGAATTAGCGTTCCAGGAAGGCGCGCAAAGCCTCCTCCAGCTCTGTGGGGGCTACAAATGGTGCATGCCTGAGTCGTCAGAGTGGATCCATCATCGTGCAGAGCTGAAATGAACTTCATCAGAGTGGACATTTGTGGGTCATCTGTGCCCAAGCATTCTCCTCTGAGCTGGGGCTGTGCCATGGCTCCTTGGAGCATGTTAGCTTCCTCCTCCCAACTGCCCCCCACTTGGGAGTGGCATATCTGCCTTTAGCATCCCTGCCTGCCTGCTGCCACCCCTGTCTGGTAGGCTAGCGGCTGCAGGTGAGCAAGGCAGGAAGGCTGATGAAGCCGAGAGAATCCATGTGTGCGATGAGAGCAGCCTCTCCAGACAGGGTCTGTCCTCTACAGTTGTGCTTTCATGGGTCTTCTGGAATTCCTGGGTGTGAGCTGTGACAGCGTTCCCCGCCCCCCCTTCCCATCTCTCTCTCCATGCATGTGCATGTGTTCATACACAGATAGAAGGCAAGTGTTCCAGACCAATTACTGTCTAAACAGACCCAGTATTGCAGGAGGCGACAGAAGAGGGTTTCACCAAAACCATACCTCTAAGGTCTTGGAATCCAAGCTGTGTGGCTGTGTGGGTGCACCCGAAAGGTGGTGGGAGTTACTCAAATACGTTCATCAGGGGGATAACCGGCAAATTCAACCATCAGAAGAATCAGCTTGACTACATGTCAGGGAACCCTCCAAAAGAGTGTCCACAGGACTAGGGCCCAGGGGCTCTTGCAGCAATAGCCATCTGAGCAGAGGGAAGGAGGGTGGAGAGCCCAGGGCACTGCTCACTGGGTGAAGACCTGTCCTTATTCCCAGAGAAACCTCCAAGCTCCTGGTCCAGGCCTTAACAGACAGGTCTGTATTCACCACAGTGAGGGATGTGGGGAAGGGAACTGTGTTGTGCTGAGCAAGAGCCAAACGCATACACATTCCAGATTTCACAGGGCCCAGACAGGATCGTCAAGCCAACGCACACTTGACTGGCCTGGGCCGCTTGGCCTGTGAAACCAGCCTGTTTAGAGAAGTCTGCAGTAGGGCAATGCCTCTGCAGAGCGGACAGGGGCTGCTGCTGCTGCTGCTGCTGCTGCTAGTCCAAGATAGGCTTCAAATAAGACTCTATGCACATTAAAAGCTTGTTTCTTACACTCTGTCAACTCGCTACTCTCAATTCCATGAAAAGTCTCACCTCTGCACCCAGACCAGAAGCCACCCACCCTTGGCAGAACACATGGTTGTGTGCCCAGAAAAACAGCCTCATAAGTCTATACTTGTGGCTCCATGGGTGGGATGCTCTGCTGCAGTGCCTGGAAGGTCTGTGTGGAAGTGCCAAACTGTGACTCCTGTCCTTGCAGGAGACATAAGATGCCCTTCCTAGCTTTTGCAGCCACCTGTGAAGGGACAGTCATGCCCCAGGTTCTTGTGACCATTAGCTTGTTTGAGAGTTTGAGATAGAAACATCTCCACTCTGAAATTTGACATTGCTGAAGCTAAAGGATAGGAACAAACGTTTTGCCTTTTCTGAATCTATGAGTTACATGGTCAAGAAGAAGAGGAAGCCATCCACCCAAAACAAAGAGTAAAAATATGTTAATCTAATCATCTGGGAGATGCAGATCAAAACATTAATGAGATATCATCTCATTATAGTAAGAATACCTGTCATCAAAAAGACACTCGCTGTGGGATGTGCTGGCATGCGCCTTTAATCCTAGCACTCAGGAGGCAGAGGCAGGTGGATCTTTGTGAGACCCAGGGCAGTTGGTCTACATAGTGAGTTCTAGGATAGCTGGGACTACAGGGAGACCCTGTCTTAAAAAACATAATGGGAATGGAGGGATGGCTCAGAGGTTAAGAGCAATGGTTGCTCCTTCAGAGGACCGGGGTACAGTTCCCAGCACCCACATGGTAGCTAACAACCATCTGTAAATCCAGTCCCATGAGATCCAATGCTCACTTCTGACCTCTGAGGGCACTTCACGGCATGGGTGCACTTACATACAAACAGACAATATATTCATATATTTATATATAAAATAAAAATAATAAAAAAACCACTAAAAAATAAAGGTTTGCAGGTGCTGGAAAGGATGTGGAGTGAATAGAGCCTCTGTGTATAGTCAGAGAGAAAGCTAGTTACCACGGTCCTTCTGCATATAGTCAGAGAGAGAGCTAGTTACCACAGTACTTCTGTGTATAGTCAGAGAGAGAGCTAGTTACCACGGTCCTTCTGTGTATAGTCAGAGAGAGAGCTAGTTACCACAGTACTTCTGTGTACAGTCAGAGAGAGAGCTAGTTACCACAGTAATTCTGTGTATAGTCAGAGAGAGAGCTAGTTACCACGGTACTTCTGCGTATAGTCAGAGAGAGAGCTAGTTACCATGGTCCTTCGGTGTATAGTCAGAGAGAGAGAGCTAGTTACCACGGTACTTCTGCATATACTCAGAGAGAGAGCTAGTTACAACGGTCCTTCTGCATATAGTCAGAGAGAGAGATAGTTACCACAGTCCTTCTGCGTATAGTCAGAGAGAATGCTAGTTACAATGGTCCTTCTGTGTATAGTCAGAGAGAATGCTAGTTACGATGGTCATTCTGCGTATAGTCAGAGAGAATGCTAGTTACCATGGTCCTTCTCTGTATAGTGAGAGAGAATGATAGTTACCACGGTCCTTCTGCGTATAGTCAGAGATAATGCAAGTTACCACGGTCCTTCTACGTATAGTCAGAGAGAATGCTAGATACCATGGTCGTTCTGTGTATAGTCAGAGAGAAAGCTAGTTACCACGGTCCTTCTGCATATACTCAGAGAGAAAGCTAGTTACCACGGTCCTTCTGCGTATAGTCAGAGAGAAATCTAGTTACGACGGTCCTTCTGTGTATAGTCAGAGAGAATGCTAGTTACCACAGTCCTTCTGTATATAGTCAGAGAGAATCTAGTTACCATGGTCCTTCTGTGTATAGTCAGTGAGAATGCTAGTTACCACGGTCCTTCTGTGTATAGTCAGAGAGAATGCTAGTTACCACGGTCCTTCTGTGTATAGTCAGAGAGAATGCAAGTTACCACGGTCCATCTGTGAATAGTCAGAGAGAATCCTAGTTACCACGGTCCTTCCGTATATAGTCAGGGAGAATCTAGTTACGATGGTCCTTCTACATATAGTCAGAGAGAATCTAGTTACCATGGTCCCTCGGGTTATAGTCAGAGACAATGCTAGTTACCATGGTCCTTCTGTGTATAGTCAGAGAGAATGCTAGTTACCACAGTACTTCTGTATATAGTCAGAGAGAATGCTAGTTACCATGGTCATACTGCCTATAGTCAGAGAAAATGCTAGTTACCATGGTCCATCTGTGTATAGTCAGTGAGAATGCTAGTTACCATGGTCCTACTGTGTAGAGTCAGAGAGAATGCTAGTTACAACAGTACTTCTGTATATAGTCAGAGAGAATGCTAGTTACCATGGTCATACTGCGTATAGTCAGAGAAAATGCTAGTTACCATGGACCATCTGCATACCGTCAGTGAGAATGCTAGTTACCACGATCCTTCTGTGTATAGTCAGAAAGAATGCTAGTTACCACGGTCCTTCTGTGTATAGTCAGTGAGAATGCAAGTTACCACGGTCCTTCTGTATATATAGTCAGAGAGAAAGCTAGTTACCACAGTCCTTCTGGGAATAGACAGAGAGAATTCTAGTTACCATGGCCCTTCTGCGTATAGTCAGAGAGAATGCTAGTTACCAGGGTCCTTCTGTATATAATCAGAGAGAATGCTAGTTACTACGGTCCTACTGCATATAGTCAGAGAGAATGCTAGTTAGCATGGTCCTACTGTGTATAGTCAGAGAGAATGCTAGTTACCATGGTCCTTCTGTATATAGTCAGGGAGAATGCTAGTTACCACGCTCCTTCTGGGTATAGGCAAAGAGAATGCTAGTTACCACAGTACTTCTGTATATAGTCAGAGAGAATGCTAGTTACCATGGTACTTCTGTGTATAGTGAGAGAGAATGCTAGTTACCATGGTCATACTGCGTATAGTCAGAGAAAATGATAATTACCATGGTCCTTCTGTGTATATTCAGTGAGAATACTAGTTACCACGGTCCTTCTGTATATAGTCAGAGAGAATGCTAGTTACCATGGTCCTACTGCGTATAGTCAAAGAGAATGCTAGTTACCATGGTCCTTCTGTGTATACTCAGAGAGAATGCTAGTTACCACGGTCCTTCTTTATATAGTCAGAGAGAATCTAGTTACCATGATCCTTCTGCATATAGTCAGAGAGAAAGCTAGTTACCACGGTCCTTCTGTGTATAGTCAGAGAGAAAGCTAGTTACCACGGTCCTTCTGCGTATAGTCAGAGAGAATGCTACTTACCACGGTCCTTCTGAGTTTAGGCAGAGAGAAAGCTAGTTACCACAGTCCTTCTGCGTATAGTCAGAGAGAATGCTAGTTACCACGGTCCTTCTGCATATAGTCAGAGAGAATACTAGTTACCACGGTACTTCTGTGTATAGTCAGAGAGAATGCTAGTAACCACGGTCCTTCTGCATATAGTCAGAGAGAATGCTAGTTACCACGGTCCTTCTGTATATAGTCAGAGAGAATGCTAGTTACCATGGTCCTTCTGCATATAGTCAGAGAGAATGCTAGTTACAATCGTCCTTCTGTATATATAGTAAGAGAGAAAGCTAGATACCACAGCCTTTCTGCGAATAGTCAGAGAGAATTCTAGTTACCATGGTCCTTCTGTGTATAAGCAGAGAGAATGCTAGTTACCACGGTCCTTCTGTATATAGTCAGGGAGAATGCTAGTTACCACAGTCCTTCTGTATATAGTCAGAGAGAATGCTAGTTACCATGGTCCTTCTGTGTATAGTCAGAGAGAATGCTAGTTACCACGGTCCTTCTGTATATAGTCAGAGAGAATGCTAGTTACCATGGTCATACTGCGTATAGTCAGAGAAAATGCTAGTTACCATGGTCCATCTGTGTATAGTCAGTGAGAATGCTAGTTACCACGGTCCTTCTGTGTATAGTCAGAGAGAATGCTAGTTACCACGGTCCTTCTGTATATAGTCAGAGAGAATGCTAGTTACCATGGTCCTTCTGCGTATAGTCAGAGAGAATGCTAGTTACCACGGTCCTTCTGTATATAGTCAGAGAGAATGCTAGTTACCATGGTCCTTCTGTGTATAGTCAGAGAGAATGCTAGTTACCACGGTCCTTCTGTATATAGTCAGAGAGAATGCTAGTTACCATGGTCCTTCTGCGTATAGTCAGAGAGAATGCTAGTTACCACGGTCCTTCTGTGTATAGTCAGAGAGAATGCTAGTTACCACGGTCCTTCTGTATATAGTCAGAGAGAATGCTAGTTACCATGGTCCTTCTGCGTATAGTCAGAGAGAATGCTAGTTACCACGGTCCTTCTGTATATAGTCAGAGAGAATGCTAGTTACCATGGTCCTTCTGTATATAGTCAGAGAGAATGCTAGTTACCATGGTACTTCTGCATATAGTCAGAGAGAATGCTAGTTACCATCGTCCTTCTGTTTATATAGTCAGAGAGAAAAGTAGTTACCACAGTCCTTCTGCTAATAGTTAGAGAGAATTCTAGTTACCATGGTCCTTCTGTGTATAATCAGAGAGAATGCTAGTTACCATGGTTCTTCTGAGTATAGTCAGAGAGAATGCTAGTTACCATGGTCCTTCTGTGTATAGTCAGGGAGAATGCTAGTTACCACGGTCCTTCTGCATATAGTCAGAGAGAATGCTAGTTACCACGGTCCTTCTGCGTATAGTCAGAGAGAATGCTAGTTACCACGGTCCTTCTGTGTATAGTCAGAGAGAATGCTAGTTACCACGGTCCTTCTGTATATAGTCAGAGAGAATGCTAGTTACCATGGTCCTTCTGCATATCATCAGAGAGAATGGTAGTTACCATGGTACTTCTGTATATAGTCAGAGAGAATGCTAGTTACCATGGTCCTTCTGCATACAGTCAGAGAGAATGCTAGTTACCAGGGTCCTTCTGTATATATAGTCAGTGAGAAAGCTAGTTACCACAGTCTTTCTGCGAATAGTCAGAGAGAATTCTAGTTACCATGGTCCTTCTGTGTATAATCAGAGAGAATGCTAGTTACCACAGTCCTTCTGTATATAGTCAGAGAGAATGCTAGTTACCATAGTCCTTCTGTGTATAGTCAGAGAGAATGGTACTTACCACAGTACTTCTGTATATAGTCAGAGAGAAAGTAAGTTCCCATGGTCATACTGCGTATAGCCAGAGAAAATGCTAGTTACCATGGTTCTTCTGCATATAGTCAGTGAGAATGCTAGTTACCACGGTCCCTCTGTGTATAGTCAGAGAGAATGCTAGTTACCATGGTCCTCCTGCGTGTAATCAGTGAGAATGCTAGTTGCCACGGTCCTTCTGTGTATAGTCAGAGAGAATGCTAGTTACCACAGTCGTTCTGTATATAGTCAGAGAGAAACTAGTTACCATGGTCCTTCTGTGTATAGTCAGTGAGAATGCTAGTTACCACGGTCCTTCTGTGTATAGTCAGAGAGAACGCTAGTTACCATGGTCCTTCTGTGTATAGTCAGTGAGAATGCTAGTTACCACGGTCCATCTGTGTATAGTCAGAGAGAATCCTAGTTACCACGGTCCTTCTGTATATACAGGGAGAATCTAGTTACCATGGTCCTTCTACGTATAGTCAGAGAGAATCTAGTTACCATGGTCCTTCTGGGTATAGTCAGAGAGAATGCTAGTTACCACAGTACTTCTGTATATAGTCAGAGAGAATGCTAGTTACCATGGTCATACTGCGTATAGTCAGAGAAAATGCTAGTTACCATGCTCCATCTGCGTATAGTCAGTGAGAATGCTAGTTACAATGGTCCTTCTGTGTATAGTCAGAGAGAATGGTACTTACCACAGTACTTCTGTATATAGTCAGAGAGAATGCTAGTTACCATGGTCATACTGCATATAGTCAGAGAAAATGCTAGTTACCATGGTCCATCTGCGTACAGTCAGTGAGAATGCTAGTTAGCAGGGTCCTTCTGTATATAGTCAGAGAGAATGCTAGTTACCACGGTCCTTCTGCATATAGTCAGAGAGAATGCTAGTTACCATCGTCCTTCTGTATATATAGTCGGAGAGAAAGCTAGTTACCACAGTCTTTCTGTGAATAGTCAGAGAGAATTCTAGTTTCCATGGTCATTCTGTGTATAATCAGAGAGAATGCTAGTTACCACGGTCCTTCTGTATATAGTCAGGGAGAATGCTAGTTACAACAGTCCTTCTGTATATAGTCAGAGAGAATGGTAGTTACCATGGTACTCCTGTATATAGTCAGAGAGAATGCAAGTTCCCATGGTCATAATGCGTATAGCCAGAGAAAATACTAGTTACCATGGTCCTTCTGCATATAGTCAGTGAGAATGCTAGTTACCACGGTCCTTCTGTGTATAGTCAGAGAGAATGCTAGTTACCATGGTCCTTCTGTGTATAGTCAGAGAGAATGCTAGTTACCACGGTCCTTCTGTATATAGTCAGGGAGAATGCTAGTTACCACGGTCCTTCTGGGTATAGTCAAAGAGAATGCTAGTTACCACAGTCCTTCTGTATATAGTCAGGGAGAATCTAGTTACCATGGTCCTTCTACGTATAGTCAGAGAGAATCTAGTTACCATGGTCCTTCTGGGTATAGTCAGAGGGAATGCTAGTTACCACAGTACTTCTGTATATAGTCAGAGAGAATGCTAGTTACCATGGTCATACTGCGTATAGTCAGAGAAAATGCTAGTTACCATGGTCCATCTGCGTACAGTCAGTGAGAATGCTAGTTAGCATGGTCCTTCTGTGTATAGTCAGAGAGAATGCTAGTTACCACGGTCCTTCTGTATATAGTCAGAGAGAATGCTAGTTACTATGGTCCTTCTGCGTATAGTCAGAGAGAATGCTAGTTACCACGGTCCTTCTGTGTATAGTCAGAGAGAATGCTAGTTACCACGGTCCTTCTGTATATAGTCAGAGAGAATGCTAGTTACCATGGTCCTTCTGCGTATAGTCAGAGAGAATGCTAGTTACCACGGTCCTTCTGTGTATAGTCAGAGAGAATGCTAGTTACCACGGTCCTTCTGTATATAGTCAGAGAGAATGCTAGTTACCATGGTCCTTCTGCGTATAGTCAGAGAGAATGCTAGTTACCACGGTCCTTCTGTGTATAGTCAGAGAGAATGCTAGTTACCACGGTCCTTCTGTGTATAGTCAGAGAGAATGCTAGTTACCACGGTCCTTCTGTATATAGTCAGAGAGAATGCTAGTTACCATGGTCCTTCTGCGTATAGTCAGAGAGAATGCTAGTTACCACGGTCCTTCTGTGTATAGTCAGAGAGAATGCTAGTTACCACGGTCCTTCTGTGTATAATCAGAGAGAAAGCTAATTACCACGGTCCTTCTGTATATAGTCAGAGAGAATGCTAGGTACCATGGTCCTTCTGCGTATAGTCAGAGAGAATGCTAGTTACCACGGTCCTTCTGTGTATAGTCAGAGAGAATGCTAGTTACCACGGTCCTTCTGTGTATAGTCAGAGAGAATGCTAGTTACCACGGTCCTTCTGTGTATAGTCAGAGAGAATGCTAGTTACCACGGTCCTTCTGTGTATAGTCAGAGAGAATGCTAGTTACCACGGTCCTTCTGTATATAGTCAGAGAGAATGCTAGTTACCATGGTCCTTCTGCGTATAGTCAGAGAGAATGCTAGTTACCACGGTCCTTCTGTGTATAGTCAGAGAGAATGCTAGTTACCACGGTCCTTCTGTGTATAGTCAGAGAGAATGCTAGTTACCACGGTCCTTCTGTATATAGTCAGAGAGAATGCTAGTTACCATGGTCCTTCTGCGTATAGTCAGAGAGAATGCTAGTTACCACGGTCCTTCTGTGTATAGTCAGAGAGAATGCTAGTTACCACGGTCCTTCTGTGTATAGTCAGAGAGAATGCTAGTTACCACGGTCCTTCTGTATATAGTCAGAGAGAATGCTAGTTACCATGGTCCTTCTGCGTATAGTCAGAGAGAATGCTAGTTACCACGGTCCTTCTGTGTATAGTCAGAGAGAATGCTAGTTACCACGGTCCTTCTGTGTATAGTCAGAGAGAATGCTAGTTACCACGGTCCTTCTGTATATAGTCAGAGAGAATGCTAGTTACCATGGTCCTTCTGCGTATAGTCAGAGAGAATGCTAGTTACCACGGTCCTTCTGTGTATAGTCAGAGAGAATGCTAGTTACCACGGTCCTTCTGTGTATAGTCAGAGAGAATGCTAGTTACCACGGTCCTTCTGTATATAGTCAGAGAGAATGCTAGTTACCATGGTCCTTCTGCGTATAGTCAGAGAGAATGCTAGTTACCACGGTCCTTCTGTGTATAGTCAGAGAGAATGCTAGTTACCACGGTCCTTCTGTGTATAGTCAGAGAGAATGCTAGTTACCACGGTCCTTCTGTATATAGTCAGAGAGAATGCTAGTTACCATGGTCCTTCTGCGTATAGTCAGAGAGAATGCTAGTTACCACGGTCCTTCTGTGTATAGTCAGAGAGAATGCTAGTTACCACGGTCCTTCTGTGTATAGTCAGAGAGAATGCTAGTTACCACGGTCCTTCTGTATATAGTCAGAGAGAATGCTAGTTACCATGGTCCTTCTGCATATAGTCAGAGAGAATGCTAGTTACCACGGTTCTTCTGTATATATAGTCAGAGAGAAAGCTAGTTACCACAGTCCTTCTACGAATAGTCAGAGAGAATTCTATTTATCATGGTCCTTCTGCATATTATCAGACAGAATGCTTGTTACCACGGTCCTTCTGTATATAGTCAGATAGAATGCTAGTTACTATGGTCCTACAGCATATAGTCAGAGAGAATGCTAGTTACCATGGTCCTTCTGTGTATAGTCAGAGAGAATGCTATTTACCATGGTCCTTCTGTATATAGTCAGGGAGAATGCTAGTTACCACGGTCTTTCTGGGTATAGTCAAAGAGAATGCTAGTTACCACAGTCCTTCTGTATATAGTCAGAGAGAATGCTAGTTACCACGGTCCTTCTGCGTATAGTCAGAGAGAATGCTAGTTACCATGGTCCGTCTGTGTATAGTCAGTGAGAATGCTAGTTACCACGGTCCTTCTGTGTATAGTCAGAGAGAATGCTAGTTACCACAGTACTTCTGTATATCGTCAGAGAGAATGCTAGTTACCATGGTCATACTGCGTATAGTCAGTGAATATGCTAGTTACCATGGTCCATCAGCATATAGTCAGTGAGAATGCTAGTTACCACGGTCCTTCTGTGTATACTCAGAGAGAATGCTAGTTACCGCTGTCCTTCTGTATATATAGTCACAGAGAAAGCTAGTTGCCACAGTCCTTCTGCGAAGAGTCAGAGAGAATTCTAGTTACCATGGTCCAACTGCGTATAGTCAGAGAGAATGCTAGTTACCACAGTCCTTCTGTATATACTCAGAGAGAATGCTAGTTACCACGGTCCTACTGCGTACAGTCAGAGAGAATGCTAGTTACCATGGTCCTTCTGTGTATAGTCAGAGAAAATGCTATTTACCATGGTCCTTCTGTATATAGTCAGGGAGAATGCTAGTTACCACGGTCCTTCTGGGTATAGTCAAAGAGAATGCTGGATACCACAGTCCTTCTGTATATAGTCAGAGAGAATGCTAGTTACCATGGTCCATCTGTGTATAGTCAGTGAGAATGCTAGTTACCACGGTCCTTCTGTGTATAGTCAGAGAGAATATAGTTTCCACAGTACTTCTATATATAGTCAGAGAGAATGCTAGTTACCATGGTCATACTGCTTATATTCAGAGAAAATGCTAGTTACCATGGTCCATCTGCATATACTCAGTGAGAATTCTAGTTACTACGGTCTTTCTGTGTATAGTCAGAAAGAATGCTAGTTACCACAGTCCTTCTGCATATAGTCAGTGAGAATGCTAGTTACCACTGTCCTTCTGCGTATAGTCAGAGAGAATGCGAGTTACTACGGTCCTTCTGCATATAGTCAGGGAGAATGCGAGTTACCATGGTCCTTATGTTTATAGTCAGTGAGAATGCTAGTTACCACGGTCCTTCTGTATATATAGTCAGAGAGAAAGCTAGTTACAACAGTCCTTCTGCGAATAGTCAGAGAGAATTCTAGTTACCATGGTCCTTCTGCGTATAGTCAGAGAGAATGCTAGTTACCACGGTCCTTCTGTATATAGTCAGAGAGAAAGCTACTTACTACGGTCCTACTGGGTATAGTCAGAGAGAATGCTAGTTACCATGGTCCTTCTGTGTATAGTCAGAGAGAATGCTAGTTACCAAGTCCTTCTGCGTATAGTCAGAGAGAAAGCTAGTTACCACTGTCCTTCTGCGTATAGTCAGAGTGAAAGCTAGTTACCATGGTTCTTCTGTCTATAGCCAGAGAGAATGCTAGTTACCACGGTACTTCTGCGTATAGTCAGAGAAAAAGCAAGTTACCACACTCCTTCTGCATATAGTCAGATAGAATGCAAGTTACCACGATCCTTCTGAGTATAGTCAGAGAGAATGCTAATTACCATGGTCCTACTGTGTATAGTCTGAGAGAATGCTAGTTACCACGGTCCATCTGTGTATAGTCAGAGAGAATGCAAGTTACCATGGTCCTTCTGCGTATAGTCAGTGAAAATGCTAGTTACCACGGTCCTTCTGTGTATAGTCAGAGAGAATGCTATTTACCATGGTCCTCCTGTGTGTAGTCAGTGAGAATGCTAGTTACCACGGTCCTTCTGTGTATAGTCAGAGAGAATGCTAATTACCATGTTACTTCTGTATATAGTCAGTGAGAATGCTAGTTACCACGGTCCTTCTGTGTATAGTCAGAGAGAATGCTAGTTACCACGATCCTTCTGTGTATAGTCAGAGAGAATGCTAGTTATCACAGTACTTCTGTATATCAACAGAGACAATGCTAGTTACCATGGTCATACTGCTTATAGTCAGTGAAAATGCTAGTTACCATGGTCCATCAGCGTATAGTCAGTGAGAATGATAGTTACCACAGTCCTTCTGTGTATAGTCAGAGAAAATGCTAGTTACCACGGTCCTTCTGTATATATAGTCAGAGAGAAAGCTAGTTGCCACAGTCCTTCTGCGAATAGTCAGAGAGAATTCTAGTTACCATGGTCCATCTGCGTATAGTCAGAGAAAATGCTAGTTACCACAGTCCTTCTGTATATAGTCAGAGAGAATGCTAGTTACCACTGTCCTATGCTTATAGTCAGAGAGAATGCAAGTTACCTTGGTCCTTCTGTGTATAGTCAGAGAGAATGCTAGTTACCATGGTCCTTCTGTATATATTCAGGGAGAATTCTAGTTACCACGGTCCTTCTGGGTATAGTAAAAGAGAATGCTAGTTACCATGGTCCTTCTGGGTATAGTAAAAGAGAATGCTAGTTACCACAGTCCTTCTGTATATAGTCAGAGAGAATGCTAGTTACCTCGGTCCATCTGTGTATAGTCAGTGAGAATGCTAGTTACCACGGTCCTTCTGTGTAAAGTCAGAGAGAATGCTAGTTACCACAGTACTTCTGTATATAATCAGAGAGAATGCGAGTTACCATGGTCATACTGCTTATAGTCAGAGAAAATGCTAGTTATCATGGTCCATCTGCATATACTCAGTGAGAATCCTAGTTACCACGGTCCTTCTGTGTATAGTCAGAAAGAATGCTAGTTACCACGGTCCTTCTGCATATAGTCAGAGAGAATGCTAGTTACAACTGTCCTTCTGCGTATAGTCAGAGAGAATGCTAGTTACCATTGTCCATCTGTGTATAGTCAGGGAGAATGCTAGTTACCATGGTCCTTCTGCTTATAGTCAGAGAGAATGCTACTTACCATGGTCCTTCTGCGTATAGTCAGTGAAAATGCTAGTTACCACGGTCCTTCTGAGTACAGTCAGAGAGAATGCTAGTTACCACTGTCCTTCTGTATATAGTCAGAGGAAATCTAGTGACCATGGTCCTTCTGCGTATAGTCAGTGAGAATGCTAGTTACCACGGTCCTTCTGTTTATAGTCAGAGAGAATGCTAGTTACCACGGTCCTTCTGCATATAATCAGAGAGAATGCTACTTACCACGGTCCTTATGCGTATAGTCAGAGAGAATGCTAGTTTATACGGTCCTTCTGCATATAGTCAGAGAGAATGCTAGTTACCACAGTCCTTCTGCATATAGTCAGAGAGAATGCTAGTTACCATCGTTCTTCTGTATATACTCAGTGAGAATTTTAGTTACCATGGTCCTTCTGTGTATAGTCAGAGAGAATGCTAGTTACCATGGTCCTAATGTGTATAGTCAGAGAGAATGCTAGTTACCACGGTCCTTCTGTGTATAGTCAGGGAGAATATAGTTACCATGAAACTTCTGAGTATAGTCAGAGAGAATGCTAGTTACCACGGTCCTTGTGCGTATAGTCAGAGAGAAAGCTAGTTACCATGGTCCTTCTGCATATAGTCAGAGAGAAAGCTAGTTACCACGGTCCTTCTGCGTATAGAAAGAGAGAATGCTAGTTACCACGGTCCTTCTGCGTATAGTCAGAGAAAAAGCTAGTTACCACGGTCCTTCTGCGTATAGTCAGAGAGAATGCAAGTTACCACGGTCATTCTGCATATAGTCAGAGAGAATGCTAGTTACCACGGTCCTTCTGCGTATAGTCAGAGATAAAGCTAGTTACCACCTGCCTTTTGTGTATAGTCAGAGAGAATGCTAGTTACCATGGTCCTTCTCCATATAGTCAGAGAGAATGCTAGTTACCATGGTCCTTCTGCATATACTCAGAGAGAAATCTAGTTAACACGGTCCTTCTGTGGATAGTCAGAGAGAATGCTATTTACCACGGTCCTTATGCATATATTCAGAGAGAATGCTAGTTACCATGGTCCTTCTGCATATAGTCAGAGAGAATGCTAGTTACCACGGTCCTTCTGCGTATAGTCAGAGAGAATGCTAGTTACCATGGTCCATCTGTGTATAGTCAGTGAGAATTCTAATTACCACGGTCCTTTTTTGTATAGTCAGATAGAATGCTAGTTACCACAGTACTTCTGTATATAGTCAGAGAGAATGCTAGTTACCATGGTCATACTGCTTATAGTTAGAGAAATTGCTAGTTACCATGGTCCATCTGCATAAAGTCAGTGAGAATGCTAGTTACCACGGTCCTTCTGTATATAGTCAGAGAGAATGCTAGTTACTATGGTCCTACTGCGTATAGTCAGAGAGAATGCTAGTTACCATGGTCCTTCTGTGTATAGTCAGAGAGAATGCTAGTTACCATGGTCCTTCTGCATATAGTCAGGGAGAATGCTAGTTACCACGGTACTTCTGTATATAGTCAGAGAGAATGCAAGTTCCCATGGTCATACTGCGTATAGCCAGAGAAAATGCTAGTTACCATGGTCCTTCTGCATATAGTCAGTGAGAATGCTAGTTACCACGGTCCTTCTGTGTATAGTCAGAGAGAATGCTAGTTACCACAGTACTTCTGTATATAGTCAGAGAGAATGCTAGTTACCATGGTCATACTGCGTATAGTCAGAGAAAATGCTAGTTACCATGGTCCTTCTGCGTATAGTCAGTGAGAATGCTAGTTACCACGGTCCTTCTGTGTATAGTCAGAGAGAATGCTAGTTACCATGGTCCTTCTGTGTATAGTCAGAGAGAATGCTAGTTACCACGGTCCTTCTGCATATAGTCAGAGAGAATGCTAGTTACGATGGTCCTTCTGTATATAGTCAGAGAGAATGCTAGTTACCACGGTCCTTCTGCATATAGTCAGAGAGAGTGCTAGTTACCATCGTCCTTCTGTATATATAGTCAGAGAGAAAGCTAGTTACCACAGTCTTTCTGCGAATAGTCAGAGAGAATTCTAGTTACCATGGTCCTTCTGTGTATAATCAGAGAGAATGCTAGTTACCATGGTCCTTCTGTGTATAGTCACAGAGAATGGTAGTTACCATGGTACTTCTGTATATAGTCAGAGAGAATGCAAGTTCCCATGGTCATAATGCGTATAGCCAGAGAAAATGCTAGTTACCATGGTCCTTCTGCATATAGTCAGTGAGAATGCTAGTTACCACGGTCCTTCTGTGTATAGTCAGAGAGAATGCTAGTTACCACGGTCCTTCTGTATATAGTCAGAGAGAATGCTAGTTACCATGGTCCTTCTGTATATAGTCAGAGAGAATGGTAGTTACCATGGTACTTCTGTATATAGTCAGAGAGAATGCAAGTTCCCATGGTCATAATGCGTATAGCCAGAGAAAATGCTAGTTACCATGGTCCTTCTGCATATAGTCAGTGAGAATGCTAGTTACCACGGTCCTTCTGTGTATAGTCAGAGAGAATGCTAGTTACCATGGTCCTTCTGTGTATAATCAGAGAGAATCGTAGTTACCACGGTACTTCTGTATATAGTCAGAGAGAATGCAAGTTCCCATGGTCATACTGCGTATAGCCAGAGAAAATGCTAGTTACCATGGTCCTTCTGCATATAGTCAGTGAGAATGCTAGTTACCACGGTCCTTCTGTATATAGTCAGAGAGAATGCTAGTTACCATGGTCCTTCTGTGTATAGTCAGAGAGAATCGTAGTTACCACGGTACTTCTGTATATAGTCAGAGAGAATGCAAGTTCCCATGGTCATACTGCGTATAGCCAGAGAAAATGCTAGTTACCATGGTCCTTCTGCATATAGTCAGTGAGAATGCTAGTTACCACGGTCCTTCTGTGTATAGTCAGAGAGAATGCTAGTTACCATGGTCCTTCTGTGTATAATCAGTGAGAATGCTAGTTACCACGGTCCTTCTGTGTATAGTCAGAGAGAATGCTAGTTACCATGGTCCTTCTGTGTATAGTCAGAGAGAATGCTAGTTACCACGGTACTTCTGTATATAGTCAGAGAGAATGCAAGTTCCCATGGTCATACTGCGTATAGCCAGAGAAAATGCTAGTTACCATGGTCCTTCTGCATATAGTCAGTGAGAATGCTAGTTACCACGGTCCTTCTGTGTATAGTCAGAGAGAATGCTAGTTACCATGGTCCTTCTGTGTATAGTCAGAGAGAATCGTAGTTACCACGGTACTTCTGTATATAGTCAGAGAGAATGCAAGTTCCCATGGTCATACTGCGTATAGCCAGAGAAAATGCTAGTTACCATGGTCCTTCTGCATATAGTCAGTGAGAATGCTAGTTACCACGGTCCTTCTGTGTATAGTCAGAGAGAATGCTAGTTACCATGGTCCTTCTGTGTATAGTCAGAGAGAATGCTAGTTACCACGGTCCTTCTGCATATAGTCAGAGAGAATCTAGTTACCATGGTCCTTCTGTGTATAGTCAGTGAGAATGCTAGTTACCATGGTCCTTCTGTGTATAGTCAGAGAGAATGCTAGTTACCATGGTCCTTCTGCGTATAGTCAGTGAGAATGCTAGTTACCATGGTCCTTCTGTGTATAGTCAGAGAGAATGCTAGTTACCATGGTCCTTCTGCGTATAGTCAGTGAGAATGCTAGTTACCACGGTCCTTCTGTGTATAGTCAGAGAGAATGCTAGTTACCATGGTCCTTCTGTGTATAGTCAGAGAGAATGCTAGTTACCACGGTCCTTCTGCATATAGTCAGAGAGAGTGCTAGTTACCATCGTCCTTCTGTATATATAGTCAGAGAGAAAGCTAGGTACCACAGTCTTTCTGCGAATAGTCAGAGAGAATTCTAGTTACCATGGTCCTTCTGTGTATAATCAGAGAGAATGCTAGTTACCACGGTCCTTCTGTATATAGTCAGAGAGAATGCTAGTTACCATGGTCCTTCTGTATATAGTCAGAGAGAATGCAAGTTCCCATGGTCATAATGCGTATAGCCAGAGAAAATGCTAGTTACCATGGTCCTTCTGCGTATAGTCAGAGAGAATGCTAGTTACCACGGTCCTTCTGTGTATAGTCAGAGAGAATGCTAGTTACCATGGTCCTTCTGTGTATAGTCAGAGAGAATGCTAGTTACCACAGTACTTCTGTATATAGTCAGAGAGAATGCTAGTTACCATGGTCATACTGCGTATAGTCAGAGAAAATGCTAGTTACCATGGTCCATCTGCGTATAGTCAGTGAGAATGCTACTTACCACGGTCCTTCTGTGCAAAGTCAGAGAGAATGCTAGTTACCACAGTACTTCTGTATATAGTCAGAGAGAATGCTAGATACCATGGTCATACTGCATATAGTCAGAGAAAATGCTAGTTACCATGGTCCATGTGCGTACATTCAGTGAGAATGCTAGTTACCACGGTCCTTCTGTGAATAGTCAGAGAGAATGCTAGTTACCACGGTCCTTCTGCATATAGTCAGTGAGAATGCTAGTTACCACGGTCCTTCTGTGTATAATCAGAGAGAATGCTATTTACCACGGTCCTTCTGTATATAGTCAGAGAGAATCTAGTTACCATGGTCCTTCAGTGCATAGTCCGTGAGAATGCTAGTTACCACGGTCCTTCTGTGTATAGTCAGAGAGAATGCTAGTTACCACGGTCCTTCTGTATATAGTCAGGGAGAACCTAGTTACCATCATCCTTCTGAGTATAGTCAGAGAAAATGCTATTTACCACGGTCCTTCTGCGTATAGTCAGAGAGAAAGCTAATTAACACGGTCCTTCTGCATATAGTCAGAGAGAAAGCTAGTTACCATGGTCCTTCTGCGTATAGTCAGAGAGAATGCTAGTTACCACAGTCCTTCTGCATATAGTCAGAGGGAATGCTAGTTACCATCATCCTTCTGTATATATAGTCAGAGAGAAAGCTAGTTACCACAGTCCTTCTGCGAATAGTCAGAGAGAATTCTAGTTACCACGGTCCTTCTGTATATAGTCAGAGAGAATGCTAGTTACCACATTCCTTCTGTATATAGTCAGAGAGAATGCTAGTTACCATGGTCCTTCTGTGTATAATCAGAGAGAATGGTAGTTCCCATGGTCATACTGTGTATAGCCAGAGAAAATGCTAGTTACCATGGTCCTTCTGCATATAGTCAGTGAGAATGCTACTTACCACGGTCCTTCTGTGTATACTCAGAAAGAATGCTAGTTACCATGGTCCTCCTGCATATAATCAGTGAGAATGCTAGTTACCACGGTCCTTCTGTGTATAGTCAGAGAGAATGCTAGTTACCACAGTCATTATGTATATAGTCAGAGAGAAACTAGTTACCATGGTCCTTCTGTGTATATTCAGGGAGAATGCTAGTTACCACGGTCCTTCTGTGTATAGTCAGAGAGAACGCTAGTTACCACGGTCCTTCTGTGTATAGTCAGAGAGATCGCTAGTTACCACAGTCGTTCTGTGTATAGTCAGTGAGAATGCTAGTTACCACGGTCCACCTGTGTATAGTCAGAGAGAATACTAGTTACATTGGTCCTTCTGCGTATAGTCAGAGAAAATGCTAGTTACCACGGTCCTTCTGTATATAGTCAGAGAGAATGCTACTTTCCACGGTACTACTGCGTATAGTCAGAGAGAATTCTAGTTAACATGGTCCTTCAGCATATATAGTCATAAAGAAAGCTAGTTTCCACAGTCCTTCTGCGAATAGTCAGAGAGAATTCTAGTTACCAAGGTCCTTCTGCCTATAGTCAGAGAGAATTCTAGTTACATTGGTCCTTCTGCGTATAGTCAGAGAAAATGCTAGTTACCACGGTCCTTCTGTATATAGTCAAAGAGAATGCTACTTTCCACGGTCCTACTGCGTATAGTCAGAGAGAATTCTAATTAACATGGTCCTTCATCATATATAGTCATAAAGAAAGCTAGTTACCACAGTTCTTCTGCGAATAGTCAGAGAGAATTCTAGTTACCAAGGTCCTTCTGCCTATAGTCAGAGAGAATGCTGGTTACAATGGTCCTTCTGTATATAGTCAGAGAGAATGCTAGTTACCATGGTCATACTGCGTATAGTCAGAGAAAATGCTAGTTACCATGGTCCTTCTGTGTATAGTCAGTGAGTATGCTATTTACCACGGTCATTCTGTGTATAGTCAGAGAGAATGCTAGTTACCACGGTCCATCTGGGAATAGTCAAAGAGAATTCTAGTTACCACAGTCCTTCTGTATATAGTCAGAGAGAATGCTAGTTACCACGGTACTTCTGTATATAGTCAGAGAGAATGATAGTTACCATGGTCATACTGCGTATAGTCAGAGAAAATGCTATTTACCATGGTCCATCTGCATATAGTCAGTGAATATGCTAGTTACCACGGTCCTTCTGTGTATAGTCAGAGAGAATGCTCGTTACCATGGTCCTTCTGTGTATAGTCAGTGAGAAGGCTAGATACCACGGTCCTTCTGTATATATAGTCAGAGAGAAAGCTAGTTACCACAGTCCTTCTGCGAATAGTCAGAGAGAATTCTAGTTATATTGGTCCTTCTGCGTATAGTCAGAGAAAAAGCTGCTTTCCATGGTCCTTCTGCATATAGTCAGAGAGAATGCTAGTTACCACGGTCCTTCTGCGTATAGTCAGAGAGAATGCTAGTTACCATGGTCCATTTGTGTATAGTCAGAAAGAATGCTAGTTACCATGGTGCTTCTGCATATAGTCAGAGAGAATGCTAGTGACCACGGTCCTTCTGTATATATAGTCAGAGAGAAAGCAAGTTACCACAGTCATTCTGCTAATAGTCAGAGAGAATTCAAGTTACCATGGTCCTTCTGCGTATATTCAGAGAGAATGCTAGTTACCACGGTACTTCTGTATATAGTCAGAGAGAATGTTAGTTACCACAGTCTTACTGCGTATAGTCAGAGAGAATGCTAGTTACCATGGTCCTTCTGTGTATAGTCAGAGAGAATGCTAGTTACCATGGTCCTTCTGTATATAGTCAGGGAGAATGCTAGTTACCACGGTCCTTCTGGTTATAGTCAAAGAGAATGCTACTTACCACAGTCCTTCTGTATATAGTCAGAGAGAATGCTGTTACCATGGTCCTTCTGCATATAGTCAGAGAGAATGCTAGTTACCATGGTCCATCGGTGTATAGTCAGTGAGAATGCTAGTTACCACGGTCCTTCTGTGTATAGTCAGAGAGAATGCTAGTTACCACAGTACTTCTGTATATAGTCAGAGAGAATGCTAGTTCCCATGGACATACTGCGTATAGTCAGAGAAAATGCTAGTTACCATGGTCCAGCTGCGTATAGTCAGTGAGAATGCTAGTTACCACGGTCCTTCTGTGTATAGTCAGAGAGAATGCTAGTTACCACGGTCCTTCTGCGTATAGTCAGAGAGAATGCTAGTTACCATGGTCCTTCTGTGTATAGTCAGAGAGAATGCTAGTTACCACGGTCCTTCTGCGTATAGTCAGAGAGAATGCTAGTTACCATGGTCCTTCTGTGTATAGTCAGTGAGAATGCTAGTTACCACGGTCCTTCTGTGTATAGTCAGAGAGAATGCTAGTTACCATGGTCCTTCTGCGTATAGTCAGTGAGAATGCTAGTTACCACGGTCCTTCTGTGTATAGTCAGAGAGAATGCTAGTTACCACAGTACTTCTGTATATAGTCAGAGAGAATGCTAGTTACCATGGTCATACTGCGTATAGTCAGAGAAAATGCTAGTTACCATGGTCCATCTGCGTATAGTCAGTGAGAATGCTACTTACCACGGTCCTTCTGTGCAAAGTCAGAGAGAATGCTAGTTACCACAGTACTTCTGTATATAGTCAGAGAGAATGCTAGTTACCATGGTCCATCTGTGTATAGTCAGTGAGAATGCTACTTACCACGGTCCTTCTGTGCAAAGTCAGAGAGAATGCTAGTTACCACAGTACTTCTGTATATAGTCAGAGAGAATGCTAGTTACCACGGTCCTTCTGTGAATAGTCAGAGAGAATGCTAGTTACCACGGTCCTTCTGCATATAGTCAGTGAGAATGCTAGTTACCACGGTCCTTCTGTGTATAATCAGAGAGAATGCTATTTACCACGGTCCTTCTGTATATAGTCAGAGAGAATCTAGTTACCATGGTCCTTCAGTGTATAGTCCGTGAGAATGCTAGTTACCACGGTCCTTCTGTGTATAGTCAGAGAGAATGCTAGTTACCACGGTCCTTCTGTATATAGTCAGGGAGAACCTAGTTACCATCGTCCTTCTTAGTCAGAGAGAATGCTATTTACCACGGTCCTTCTGCGTATAGTCAGAGAGAAAGCTAATTACCATGGTCCTTCTGCATATAGTCAGAGAGAAAGCTAGTTACCATGGTCCTTCTGCGTATAGTCAGAGAGAATGCTAGTTACCACAGTCCTTCTGTATATAGTCAGAGAGAATGCTAGTAACCATGGTCCTTCTGTGTAAAGTCAGAGAGAATGGTAGTTTCCACGGTACTTCTGTGTATAGTCAGAGAAAATCCTAGTTACCATGGTCCTTCTGCATATATTCAGTGGGAATGCTAGTTATCACGGTCCTTCTGTGTATAGTCAAAGAGAATGCTAGTTACCATGGTCCTTCTGCATATAGTCTGTGAGAATGCTAGTTACCACAGTCCTTCTGTATATAGTCAGAGAGAATCTAGTTACTATGATCCTTCTGTGCAATATCAGTGAGAATGCTAGATACCACGCTCCTTCTGTGTATAGTCAGAGAGATTCCTAGTTACCACGGTCCTTCTGTATATAGTCAGAGAGAATGCTAGTTACCATGGTACTTCTGTATATATAGTCAGAGAGAAAGCTAGTTACCACAGTCCTTGTCTGAATAGACAGAGAGAATTCTATTTACTATGGTCCTTCTGTATATATTCAGAGAGAATGCTAGTTACCAGGGTCCTTCTGTATATAGTCAGAGAGAATGCTACTTACCACGGTCCTACTGCATATAGTCAGAGAGAATGCTAGTTACAATGGTCCTTCTGTGTATAGTCTGAGAGAATGCTAGTTACCATGGTCCTTCTGTATATAGTCAGAGAGAATGCTAGTTACCACGGTCCTTCTGCGTATAGTCAAAGAGAATACTAGTTACCACAGTCCTTCTGTATATAGTCAGAGAGAATGCTAGTTACCATGGTCCTTCTATATATAGTCAGAGAGAATGCTAGTTACCATGGTACTTCTGTATATATTCAGAGAGAATGCTAGTTACCATGGTCATACTGCGTATAGTCAGAGAAAATGCTAGTTACCATGGTCCTTCTGCATATAGTCAGTGAGAATGATAGGTAGCACGGTCCTTCTGTATATAGTCAGAGAGAATGCTTGTTACCATCATCTTTCTGTGTACAGTCTGTGAGAATGCTAGTTAAAACGGTCCTTCTGTGTATAGTAAGAGAGAATGCTAGTTAACACAGATCTTCTGTATATAGTCAGAGGGAATCTAGTTACCATGGTCCATCTGTGTATTGTCAGAGAGAATTCTAGTTACTACGGTCCTTCTGCATATAGTCAGAGAGAAGGCTATTTACCATGGTCCTTCTGTGTATAGTCAGAGAGAATGCTAGTTAACACGGTCCATCTGTGGATAGTCAGAGAGAATCCTAGTTACCACGGTCCTTCTGTATATAGTCAGGGAGAATGCTAGTTACCACGGTCCTTCTGGGTATAGTAAAAGAGAATGCTAGTTACCACAGTCCTTCTGTATATAGTCAGAGAGAATGCTCGTTACCACGGTCCTTCTGCGTATAGTCAGAGAGAATGCTAGTTACAATGGTTCATCTGTGTATAGTCAGTGAGAATGCTAGTTACCACAGTCCTTCTGTGTATAGTCAGAGAGAATGCTAGTTACCACAGTACTTCTGTATATAGTCAGAGAATGCTAGGTACCATGGTCATACTGCATATAGTCAGAGAAAATGCTATTTACCATGGTCCATCTGCGTATAGTCAGTGAGAATGCTAGTTACCACTGTCTTTCTGTGTATAGTCGGAGAGAATGCTAGTTACCACGGTCCTTCTATATATAGTCAGAGAGAAGCTGGTTACCATGGTCCTACTGAGTATAGTCAGTGAGAATGCTAGTTACCACGGTCCTTCTGTGTATAGTCAGAGAGAATGCTAGTTACCATGGTCCTTTTGTATATACTCAGGGAGATTCTAGTTACCATGGGCCTTCTGAGTATAGTCAGAGAGAATGCTAGTTACCATGGTCCTTCTGCGTGTAGTCAGAGAGAATGGAAGTTACCACGGTAATTCTGTATAAAGTTAGAGAGAATGCTAGTTACCATGGACATACTACATATAGTCAGAGAAAATGCTACTTACCATGGTCCTTCTGCATATAGTCAGTGAGAATGCTAGTTAACCCGGTCCTTCTGTGTATAGTCAGAGAGAATGCTAGTTACCACAGTCCTTCTGTATATAGTCAGGGAGATTCTAGTTACCATGGTCCTTCTGAGTATAGTCAGAGAGAATGCTAGTTACCATGGTCCTTCTGCGTATAGTCAGAGAGAATGGTAGTTACCACGGTAATTCTGTACAAAGTTAGAGAGAATGCTAGTTACCATGGTCATACTGCATATAGTCAGAGAAAATGCTACTTACCATGGTCGTTCTGCATATAGTCAGTGAGAATGCTAGTTACCACGGTCCTTCTGTGTATAGTCAGAGAGAATGCTAGTTACCACGGTCCTTCTGTATATAGTCAGGGAGAATGCTAGTTACCACAGTCCTTCTGTATATAGTCAGAGAGAATGCTAGTTACCATGGTCCTTCTGTGTATAGTCAGAGAGAATCGTAGTTACCACGGTACTTCTGTATATAGTCAGAGAGAATGCAAGTTCCCATGGTCATACTGCGTATAGCCAGAGAAAATGCTAGTTACCATGGTCCTTCTGCATATAGTCAGTGAGAATGCTAGTTACCACGGTCCTTCTGTGTATATTCAGAGAGAATGCTAGTTACCATGGTCCTTCTGTGTATAGTCAGAGAGAATCTAGTCACCATGGTCCTCCTGGGTATACTCAGAGAGAATGGTAGTTACCACGGTACTTCTGTATATAGTCAGAGAGAATGCAAGTTCCCATGGTCATACTGCGTATAGCCAGAGAAAATGCTAGTTACCATGGTCCTTCTGTATATAGTCAGGGAGAATGCTAGTTACCACGGTCCTTCTGTGTATAGTCAGAGAGAATGCTAGTTACCACGGTCCTTCTGTATATAGTCAGAGAGAATGCTAGTTACCATGGTCCTTCTGTGTATAGTCAGAGAGAATCGTAGTTACCACGGTACTTCTGTATATAGTCAGAGAGAATGCAAGTTCCCATGGTCATACTGCGTATAGCCAGAGAAAATGCTAGTTACCATGGTCCTTCTGCATATAGTCAGTGAGAATGCTAGTTACCACGGTCCTTCTGTGTATAGTCAGAGAGAATGATAGTTACCATGGTCCTTCTGTGTATAGTCAGAGAGAATGCTAGTTACCACGGTCCTTCTGTATATAGTCAGGGAGAATGCTAGTTACCACGGTCCTTCTGGGTATACTCAAAGAGAATGCTAGTTACCACAGTCCTTCTGTATATAGTCAGGGAGAATCTAGTTACCATGGTCCTTCTACGTGTAGTCAGAGAGAATCTAGTTACCATGGTCCTTCTGGGTATAGTCAGAGAGAATGCTAGTTAAAAGAGTACTTCTGTATATAATCAGAGAGAATGCTAGTTACCATGGTCATACTGCGTATAGTCAGAGAAAATGTTAGTTACCATGATCCTTCTGCGTATAGTCAGTGAGAATGCTAGTTACAACGGTCCTTCTGTGTATAGTCAGAGAGAATGCTACTTACCACAGTACTTCTGTATATAGTCAGAGAGAATCCTAGTTACCATGGTCATACTGCGTATAGACAGAGAAAATGCTAGTTACCATGCTCCATCTTCATACAGTCAGTGAGAATGCTAGTTAACATGGTCCTTCTGTGTATAGTCAGAGAGAATGCTAGTTACCACGGTCCTTCTGTGTATAGTCAGTGAGAATGCTAGTTACCACGGTCCTTCTGTATATATAGACAGAGAGAAAGCTAGTTACCACAGTCCTTGTGCAAATAGTCAGAGAGAATTCTATTTACTATGGTCCTCTGTGTATAATCAGAGAGAATGCTAGTTACCACGGTCCTTCTGTATATAGTCAGGGAGAATATAGTTACCATGGTCCTTCTACGTATAGTCAGAGCGAATCTAGTTACCATGGTCCTTCTGGGTATAGTCAGAGGGAATGCTAGTTACCATGGTCCTTCTGTGTATAGTCAGAGAGAATGCTAGTTACCACAGCACTTCTGTATATAGTCAGAGAGAATGCTAGTTACCATGGTCATACTGCGTATAGTCAGAGAAAATGCTAGTTACCATGGTCCATCTGCGTATAGTCAGTGAGAATGCTACTTACCACGGTCCTTCTGTGTATAGTCAGAGAGAATGCTAGTTACCACAGAACTTCTGTATATAGTCAGAGAGAATGCTAGTTACCATGGTCGTACTGCGAATAGTCAGAGAAAATGCTAGTTACCATGGTCGATCTGCGTACAGTCAGTGAGAATGATAGTTACCACGGTCCTTCTGTGTATAGTCAGTGAGAATGTTAGTTACCACGGTCCGTCTGTATATATAGACAGAGAGAAAGCTAGTTACCACAGTCCTTTTGCGAATAGTCAGAGAGAATTCTAGTTACCATGGTCCTTCTGC
Organism: Rhizomys pruinosus; assembly: GCA_009823505.1. Classification (NCBI taxonomy): domain Eukaryota; kingdom Metazoa; phylum Chordata; class Mammalia; order Rodentia; family Spalacidae; genus Rhizomys; species Rhizomys pruinosus. The sequence continues at coordinate 928,515 of VZQC01006936.1, forward strand.
ATATAGTCAGAGAGAATGCTAGTTACCACGGTCCTTCTGTATATAGTCAGAGAGAATGCTAGTTACCATGGTCCTTCTGAGTATAGTCAGTGATAATGCTAGTTACCATGGTCCGTCTGCATGTAGTCAGTGAGAAGGCTAGTTACCACGGTCCTTCTGTATATAGTCAGAGAGAATGCTAGTTACCACGGTCCTTCTGTATATATTCAGAGAGAATCTAGTTATCATGGTCCTTCTGTGTATAGTCAGAGAGAATGCTAGTTATCATGGTCCTTCTGTATATAGTCAGGGAGAATGCTAGTTACCATGGTCCTTCTGGGTATAGTCAAAGGGAATGCTAGTTACCACAGTCCTTCTGTATATAGTCAGAGGGAATGCTAGTTACCATGATCCTTCTGTGTATAGTCAGAGAGAATGCTAGTTACCACGGTCCTTCTGTATATAGTCAGAGAGAATGCTAGTTACCATGGTCCTTCTGTATATAGTCAGAGAGAATGCTAGTTACCATGGTCATACTGCGTATAGTCAGAGAAAATGCTAGTTACCATGGTCCTTCTGTGTATAGTCAGTGAGAATGCTAGTTACCACGGTCCTTCTGTGTATAGTCAGAGAGAATGCTAGTTACCATGGTCCTTCTGCGTATAGTCAGTGAGAATGCTAGTTACCACGGTCCTTCTGTGTATAGTCAGAGAGAATGCTAGTTACCATGATACATCTGTATATAGTCAGAGATTATGCTAGTTACCATGGTCATACTGCATATAGTCAGAGAAAATGATAGTTACGATGGTCTTTCTGTGTATAGTCAAAGACAATGCTAGTTACCACAGTCCTTCTGTGTATTGTCAGAGAGAATGCTAGTTACCATGGTCCTTCTGCTTATAGTCAGTGAGAATGCTAGTTACCACGGTCTTTCTGTGTATAGTCAGAGAGAATGCTAGTTACCACGGTCCTTCTGTATATAGTCAGAGAGAATCTAGTTACCATGGTCCTTCTGAGTATAGTCAGTGAGAATGCTAGTAACCACGGTCCTTCTATGCATAGTCAGAGAGAAAGCTAGTTACCATGGTCCTTCTGTGTATAGTCAGAGAGAATGCTAGTTACCACGTTCCTTCTGTATATAGTCAGGGAGAATCTAGTTACCATGGTCCTTCTGAGTATAGTCAGAGAGAATGCTAGTTACCACGGTCCTTCTGCGTATAGTCAGAGAGATTCTAGTTACCATGGTCCTTCTGAATATAGTCAGAGAGAATAGTACTTACCATCATCCTTCTGTATATATAGTCAGAGAGAAAGCTAGTTACCACGGTCCTTCTGCGTATAATCAGAGAGAATGCTAGTTACCACCGTCCTTCTGCGTATAGTCAGAGAGAATGCTAGATACCACGGTCCTTCCTCCTCGTATAGTAAGAGAGAATGCTAGTTACCATTGTCCTTCTGCGTATAGTCAGAGAGAATGCTAGTTACCAAGGTCCTTCTGCATATAGTCAGAGAGAAAGCTAGTTACCACGGTCTTTCTGCTTATAGTCAGAAAGAAAGCTAGTTACCACGGTCCTTCTGCATATAGTCAGAGAGAAATGTATTTACCACTGTCCTTCTGCATATAGTCAGAGAGAATGCTAGTTACCACGGTCCTTCTGCATATAGTCATAGAGAATGCTAGTTATCATGGTCCATCTCTGTATAGTCAGAGAGAATGCAAGTTACCATGGTCCTTCTGCATATAGTCGGAGAGAATGCTAGTTAACACAGTCCCTTTGTATATATAGTCAGAGAGAAAGCTAGTTACCACAGTCCTTCTGCGAATAGTCAGAGAGAATTCTAGTTACCATGGTCCTTCTGCATATAATCAGAGAGAATGCTAGTTACCACGGTCCTTCTGTATATAGTCAGAGAGAATGCTAGTTCCCATGGTCCTTCTGTGTATAGTCAAAGAGAATGCTAGTTACCACGATACATCTGTATATAGTCAGAGAGAATGCTAGTTACCATGGTCATACTGCGTATAGTCAGAGAAAATGATAGTTACCATGGTCCTTCTGTGTATAGTCAAAGAGAATGCTAGTTACCATGATACATCTGTATATAGTCAGAGATTATGCTAGTTACCATGGTCATACTGCATATAGTCAGAGAAAATGATAGTTACCATGGTCTTTCTGTGTATAGTCAAAGAGAATGCTAGTTACCACAGTCCTTCTGTGTATTGTTAGAGAGAATGCTAGTTACCATGGTCCTTCTGCTTATAGTCAGTGAGAATGCTAGTTACCACGGTCCTTCTGTGTATAGTCAGAGAGAATGCTAGTTACCACGGTCCTTCTGTATATAGTCAGAGAGAATCTAGTTACCATGGTCCTTCTGAGTATAGTCAGTGAGAATGCTAGTTACCACGGTCCTTCTGTGTATACTCAGAGAGAATGCTAGTTACCATGGTCCTTCTGTGTATAGTCAGAGAGAATGCTAGTTACCACGGTCCTTCTGCATATAGTCAGAGAGAATGCTAGTTACTACGGTCCTTCTGCATATAATCAGAGAGAATGCTAGTTACCATGGTCCTTCTGTATATAGTCAGAGAGAATGCTAGTTACCATGGTACTTCTGCATATAGTCAGAGAGAATTCTAGTTACCATCGTCCTTCTGTTTATATCGTCAGAGAGAAAACTAGTTACCACAGTCCTTCTGCTAATAGTTAGAGAGAATTCTAGTTACCATTGTCCATCTGTGTGTAATCAGAGAGAATGCTAGTTACCATGGTTCTTCTGAGTATAGTCAGAGAGAATGCTAGTTACCATGGTCCTTCTGTGTATAGTCAGAGAGAATGCTAGTTACCATGGTCCTTCTGCGTATAGTCAGAGAGAATGCTAGTTACCACGGTCCTTCTGCGTATAGTCAGAGAGAATGCTAGTTACCACAGTACTTCTGTATATAGTCAGAGAGAATGCTAGTTACCATGGTCATACTGCGTATAGTCAGAGAAAATGCTAGTTACCATGGTCCTTCTGCGTATAGTCAGTGAGAATGCTAGTTACCACGGTCCTTCTGTGTATAGTCAGAGAGAATGCTAGTTACCACAGTACTTCTGTATATAGTCAGAGAGAATGCTAGTTACCATGGTCATACTGCGTATAGTCAGAGAAAATGCTAGTTACCATGGTCCTTCTGCGTATAGTCAGTGAGAATGCTAGTTACCACGGTCCTTCTGTGTATAGTCAGAGAGAATGCTAGTTACCACGGTCCTTCTGCGTATAGTCAGAGAGAATGCTAGTTACCATGGTCCTTCTGTGTATAGTCAGTGAGAATGCTAGTTACCACGGTCCTTCTGTGTATAGTCAGAGAGAATGCTAGTTACCACAGTACTTCTGTATATAGTCAGAGAGAATGCTAGTTACCATGGTCATACTGCGTATAGTCAGAGAAAATGCTAGTTACCATGGTCCTTCTGCGTATAGTCAGTGAGAATGCTAGTTACCACGGTCCTTCTGTGTATAGTCAGAGAGAATGCTACTTACCACGTTCCTTCTGTATATAGTCAGGGAGAATCTAGTTACCATGGTCCTTCTGAGTTTAGTCAGAGAGAATGCTAGTTACCATGGTCCTTCTGCATATAGTCAGAGAGATTCTAGTTACCATGGTCCTTCTGAGTATAGTCAGAGAGAATCCTAGTTACCACGGTCTTTTGCATATAGTCAGAGAGAATGCTATTTACCACGTTCCTTCTGCGTATAGTCAGAGAGAATGCTAGTTACTACGGTCGTTCTGCACATAGTCAGAGAGAATGCTAGTTACCATGGTCCTTCTGTGTATAGTCAGAAAGAATGCTACTTGCCATGTTCCTTCTGTATATAGTCAGAGAGAATGCTAGTTACGATGTTACTTCTGAATATAGTCAGAGAGAATGCTACTTACCATCGTCCTTCTGTATATATAGTCAGAGAGAAAGCTAGTTACCACAGTCCTTCTGCTAATAGTCAGAAAGTATTCTAGTTACCATGGTCCTTCAGTGTATAATCAGAGAGAATGCTAGTTACCATGGTCCTACTGCATATAGTCAGAGAGAATGCTAGTTACCATGGTCCTTCTGCGTATAGTCAGAGAGAATGCTAGTTACCATGGTCCTTCTGTGTATAGTCAGAGAGAATGCTAGTTACCACGGTCCTTCTGTGTATAGTCAGAGAGAATGCTAGTTACCATGGTCATACTGCGTATAGTCAGAGAATATGGTAGGTACCATGGTCCATCTGCGTATAGTCAGTGAGAATGCTAGTTACCACGGTCCTTCTGTGTAAAGTCAGAGAGAATGCAAGTTACCACTGTCCTTCTGTGTATAGTCAGTGAGAATGCTAGCTACCACGGTCCTTCTGTATATATAGTCAGAGAGAAAACTAGTTACAACAGTCCATCTGCGAATAGTCATAGATTATTCTAGTTACCACGGTCCTTCTGCATATAGTCAGAGGGAATGTTAGTTACCACGGTCCTTCTGTATATAGTCAGAGAGAATGCTAGTTACTATGGTCCTACTGCTTAAGGTCAGAGAGAATGCTAGTTAACATGGACCTTCTCTGTATATTCAGAGAGAATGCTAGTTAACACGGTCCTTCTGTGTATAGTCAGAGAGAATGCTAGGTACCACTTTCCTTCTGTATATAGTCAGGGAGAATCTAGTTACCATGGTCCTTCTGAGTATAGTCAGAGAGAATGCTAGTTACCACGGTCCTTCTGTGTATAGTCAGAGAGAATTCTACTTACCACGGTCTTTCTGTATATAGTCAGATTGAATCTAGTTACCATGGTCCTTCTGTGTATAATCTGAGAGAATGCTAGTTACCATGGTCCTTCTGTATATAATCAGGGAGAATGCTAGTTACCACGGTCCTTCTGGTTATAGTCAGAAAGAATGCTAGTTACCATGGTCCTTCTGTGTATAGTCAGAGAGAATGCTAGTTACCATGTTCCTTCTGTGTATAGTCAGAGAGAATGCTAGATACCACGATTCATCTGTATATAGTCAGAGAGAATGCTAGTTACCATGGTCATACTGCATATAGTCAGAGAAAATGCTAGTTACCATGGTCCATCTGCGTATAGTCAGTGAGAATGCTAGTTACCATGTTCCTTCTGTGTATAGTCAGAGAGAATGCTAGATACCACGATTCATCTGTATATAGTCAGAGAGAATGCTAGTTACCATGGTCATACTGCATATATTCAGAGAAAATGATAGTTACCATGGTATTTCGGTGTATAGTGAGTGAGAATGCTAGTTACCACGGTCCTTCTGTGTACAGTTAGAGAGAATGCTAGTTACCATGGTCCTTCTGCATATAGTCAGTGAGAATGCTAGTTACCATGGTCCTTCTGTGTATAGTCAGAGAGAATGGTAGTTACCACGGTCCTTCTGTACATAGTCAGAGAGAATCTAGTTACCATGGTCCCTCTGAGTATAGTCAGTGAGAATGCTAGTAACCACGGTCCTTCTGTGTATAGTCAGATAGAATGCTAGTTACCACGGTCCTTCTGTGTATAGTCAGAGAGAATGCTACTTACCACGTTCCTTCTGTATATAGTCAGGGAGAATCTAGTTACCATGGTCCTTCTGAGTTTAGTCAGAGAGAATGCTAGTTACCATGGTCCTTCTGCATATAGTCAGAGAGATTCTAGTTACCATGGTCCTTCTGAGTATAGTCAGAGAGAATCCTAGTTACCACGGTCTTTTGCATATAGTCAGAGAGAATGCTATTTACCACGTTCCTTCTGCATATAGTCAGAGAGAATGCTAGTTACTACGGTCGTTCTGCATATAGTCAGAGAGAAAACTAGTTACCATGGTCCTTCTGTGTATAGTCAGAAAGAATGCTAGTTGCCATGGTCCTTCTGTATATAGTCAGAGAGAATGCTAGTTACGATGTTACTTCTGAATATAGTCAGAGAAAATGCTACTTACCATCGTCCTTCTGTATATATATTCAGAGAGAAAGCTAGTTACGACAGTCCTTCTGCTAATAGTCAGAGAGTATTCTAGTTACCATGGTCCTTCAGTGTATAATCAGAGAGAAGGCTAGTTACCACGGTCCTACTGCATATAGTCAGAGAGAATGCTAGTTACCATGGTCCTTCTGTGTATAGTCAGAGAGAATGCTAGTTACCACGGTCCTTCTGTGTATAGTCAGAGAGAATGCTAGCTACCAATGTACTTCTGTATATAGTCAGAGAGAATGCTAGTTACCATGGTAATACTGCGTAAAGTCAGAGAATATGGTAGTTACCATGGTCCATCTGCGTATAGTCAGTGAGAATGCTAGTTACCACGGTCCTTCTATGTAGAGTCAGAGAGAATGCAAGTTACCACGGCCCTTCTGTGTATAGTCAGTGAGAATGCTAGCTACCACGGTCCTTCTGTATATATAGTCAGAGAGAAAGCTAGTTACAACAGTCCATCTGCGAATAGTCAGAGATTATTTTAGTTACCACGGTGCTTCTGCGTATAGTCAGAGGGAATGTTAGGTACCACGGTCCTTCTGTATATAGTCAGAGAGAATGCTAGTTACTATGGTCCTACTGCTTATAGTCAGAGAGAATGCTAGTTACCATGGTCCTTCACTGTATATTCAGAGAGAATGCTAGTTAACACGGTCCTTCTGTGTATAGTCAGAGAGAATGCTAGGTACCACTTTCCTTCTGTATTTAGTCAGGGAGAATCTAGTTACCATGGTCCTTCTGAGTATAGTCAGAGAGAATGCTAGTTACCACGGTCCTTCTGTGTATAGTCAGAGAGATTCTAGTTACCATGGTCCTTCTGGGTATAGTCAGAGAGAATCCTAGTTACCACGGTCTTTTGCATATAGTCAGAGAGAATGTTATTTACCACGTTCCTTCTGCGTATAGTCAGAGAGAATGCTAGTTACTAGGGTCCTTCTGCATATAGTCAGAGAGAAAGCTAGTTACCATGGTCCTTCTGTGTATAGTCAGAGAGAATGCTAGTTGCCATGGTCCTTCTGTATATAGTCTGAGAGAATGCTAGTTACCATGGTCCTTCTGAATATAGTCAGAGAGAATGATACTTACCATCGTCCTTATGTATATATCGTCAGAGAGAAAGCTAGTTACCACAGTCCTTCTGCTAATAGTCAGAGAGGATTCTACTTACCATGGTCCTTTATTGTATAATCAGAGAGAATGCTAGTTACCACCGTCCTACTGCATATAGTCAGAGAGAATGCTAGTTACCATGGTCCTTCTGTGTATAGTCAGAGAGAATGCTAGTTACCATGGTCCTTCTGTATATAGTCAGGGAGAATGCTAGTTACCACGGTCCTTCTGCGTAGAGGCAAAGAGAATGCTAGTTAGCACAGTCCTTCTGTATATAGTCAGAGAGAATGCTATTTACCACGGTCCTTCTGAGTATAGTCAGAGAGAATGCTAGTTACCATGGTCCATCTGTGTATAGTCAGTGAGAATGCTAGTTACCACGGTCCTTCTGTGTATAGTCAGATAGAATGCTAGTTACCACAGTACTTCTGTATATAGTCAGAGAGAATGCTAGTTACCATGGTCATACTGCGTATAGTCAGAGAAAATGGTCGTTACCATGGTCTATCTGCGTATAGTCAGTGAGAATGCTAGTTACCACGGTCCTTCTGTGTAGAGTCAGAGAGAATGCAAGTTACCACGGTCCTTCTGTGTATAATCAGTGAGAATGCTAGCTATCACTGTCCTTCTGTATATATAGTCAGAGAGAAAGCTAGTTACCACAGTCCTCTTCGAACAGTCAGAAATAATTCTAGTTACCATTGTCCTTCTGCGTATAGTCAGAGAGAATGTTTGTTACCACGGTCCTTCTTATTTAGTCAGAGAGAATGCTAGTTACTATGGTCCTACTGCTTGTAGTCAGAGAGAATGCTAGTTACCATGGTCCTTCTGTGTATAGTCAGAGAGAATTCTAGTTACCATAGTCCTTCTGTAAATAGTCAGGGAGAATGCTGTTTACCATGGTCCTTCTGGGTATCGTCAAAGAGAATGCTAGTTACCACAGTCCTTTTGTATATAGTCAGAGAGAATGCTAGTTACCATGGTCCTTCCGTGTATAGTCAGAGAGAATGCTAATTACCACGGTACTTCTGTATATAGTCCGAGGGAATGCTAGTTACCATCGTCATACTGCGTATAGTCAGAGAAAATGCTAGTTACCATGGTCCTTCTGTGTATAGGCAGTGAGAATGCTAGTTACAACGGTCCTTTTGTGTATAGTCAGAGAGAATGCTATTTACCATGGTCCTTCTGCATATAGTCAGTTTGAATGCTAGTTACCATGGTCCTTCTGTGTATAGTCAGAAAGAATGCTAGTTACCACGGTCCTTCTGTATATAGTCAGAGAGAATCTAGTTACCATGGTCCTTCTGCGTATAGTCAGTGAGAATGCTAGTTACCACGGTCCTTCTGTGTATAGTCAGAGAGAATGCTAGTTACCACGGTCCTTCTGTGTATAGTCAGAGAGAATGCTAGTTACCACGGTCCTTCTGTGTATAGTCAGAGAGAATGCTAGTTACCACGGTCCTTCTGTATATAGTCAGAGAGAATGCTAGTTACCACGGTCCTTCTGTATATAGTCAGGGAGAATGCTAGTTACCACGGTCCTTCTGGGTATAGTAAAAGAGAATGCTAGTTACCACAGTCCTTCTGTATATAGTCAGGGAGAATCTAGTTACCATGGTCCTTCTACGTATAGTCAGAGAGAATCTAGTTACCATGGTCCTTCTGGGTATAGTCAGAGAGAATGCTAGTTACCACGGTCCTTCTGTATATAGTCAGAGAGAATGCTAGTTACCATGGTCTTTCTGCAAATAGTTAGAGACAATGCTAGTTACCATCGTCCTTCTGTTTATATAGTCAGAGACAAAGCTAGATACCACAGTCCTTCTGCTAAGAGTCAGAGAGAATTCTAGTTCCCATGGTCCTTCTGTGTATAATCAGAGAGAATGCTGGTTACCATGGTTCTTCTGCGTATAGTCAGTGAGAATGCTAGGTACCACGGTCCTTCTGTGTATAGTCAGAGAGAATGCTAATTACCACGGTCCTTCTGTATATAGTCAGAGAGAATCTAGTTACCATGGTCCTTCTGCGTATAGTCAGTGAGAATGCTAGTTACCACGGTCCTTCTGTGTATAGTCAGAGAGAATGCTAGTTACCACGGTCTTTCTGTGTATAGTCAGAGAGAATGCTATTTACCACGGTCCTTCTGTATATAGTCAGGGAGAATATAGTTACCATGATCCTTCTGAGTATAGTCAGAGAGAAAGCTAGTTACCACTGTCCTTCTGCGTATAGTCAGAGAGAAAGCTAGTTACCACGGTCCTTCTGCGTATAGACAGAGAGAATGCTAGTTACCACAGTCCTTCTGCGTATAGTCAGAAAGAATCCTAGTTACCACGATCCTTCTGCGTATAGTCAGAGAGAATGCTAGTTACCACGGTCCTGCTGCATTTAGTCAGAGAGAATGCTAGTTACCACTGTCCTTCTGCATATAATCAGAGAGAATGCTATTTACCACGGTCCTTCTGCATATAGTCAGATAGAATGCTAGTTACCACAGTCCTTCTGCATATAGTCAGATAGAAATCTTGTTACCACGGTCCTTCTGTGTATAGTCAGAGAGAATGCTAGTTATCATGGTCCGTCTGCGTATAGACAGAGAGAATGCTAGTTACCATGGTCCTTCTGCAAATAGTCAGAGAGAAATCTAGTTACCACGGTCCTTCTGTGTATAGTCAGAGAGAATGCTAGTTACCACGGTCCTTCTGCATATAGTCAGAGAGAATGCAAGTAACCATGGTCCATCTGTGTATAGTCAGAGAGAATGCTAGTTACCATGGTCCTTCTGCATATAGTCAGATAGAATGCTAGTTACCACAGTCCTTCTCGATACATAGTCAGTGAGAAAGCTAGTTACCACAGTCCTTCTTCGAATAGTCAGATAGAATTCTATTTACCATGGTCCTTCTGCATATAATCAGAGAGAATTCTAGTTACCACGGTCCTTCTGTATATAGTCAGAGAGAATGCTAGTTACCATGGTCCTTTGGTGTATAGTCAGAGAGAATGCTAGTTACCATGGTCCTTCTGTATATAGTCAGGGAGAATGCTAGTTACCACGGTCCGTCTGGGTATAGTCAAAGAGAAGGCTTGTTACCACAGTCCTTCTGTATATAGTCAGAGAGAATGCTAGTTACCACGATCCTTCTGCGTATAGTCAGAGAGAATGCCATTTACCATGGTCCATCTTTGTATAGTAAGTGAGAATGCTAGTTACCACGGTCCTTCTGTGTATAATCAGAGAGAATGTTAGTTACCACAGTACTTCTGTATATCGTCAGAGAGAATGCTAGTTTCCATGGTCATACTGCATATAGTCAGAGAAAATGCTAGTTACCATGGTCGTTCTGTGTATAGTCAGAGAGAATGCTAGTTACCACGGTCCTTCTGTATATAGTCAGAGAGAATCTAGTTACCATGGTCCTTCGGCATATAGTCAGTGAGAATGCTAGTTACCACAGTCCTTCTTTGTTTAGTCCGAGAGAATGCTAGTTACCACGGTCCTTCTGTATATACTCAGGGAGAATCTAGTTACCATGGTCCTTCTGGGTATAATCAGAGAGAATCCTAGTTACCACGGTCCTTCTGCATATTGTCAGAGAGAAACTAGTTACCACAGTCCTTCTGCGTAGAGTCAGAGAGAATTCTAGTTACCACGGTACTTCTGCATATAGTCAGACAGAATGCTAGTTACCATGGTACTTCTGTATATAGTCAGAGAGAATGCTAGTTACCATGATCTTTCTGCATACAGTCAGAGAGAATGCCAGTTACCATCGTCCTTCTGTTTATATAGTCAAAGAGAAAGCTAGTTACGACAGTCTTTCTCCTAATATTCAGAGAGAATTCTAGTTACCATGGTCCTTCTGCGTATAGTCAGTGAGAATGCTAGTTACCATGGTCCTTCCGTGTATAGTCAGAAAGAATGCTGGTTAGCACGGTCCTTCTGTGTATAGTCAGAGAGAATGCTAGTTACCACGGTCCTTCTGTATATAGTCAGGGAGAATCTAGTTACCATGTTCCTTCTGAGTATAGTCAGAGAGAATGCTAATTACCATGGTCCTTCTGCGCATAGTCAGAGAGAAAGATAGTTCCCACGGTCCTTCTGTGTATAGTCAGAGAGAAAGCTAGTTACCACGGTACTTCTGCGTATTGACAGAGAGAATGCTAGTTACCACGGTCCTTCTGCGTATAGTCAGAGAAAAAGCTAGTTACCACGGTCCTTCTGCGAATAGTCAGAGAGAATGCTAGTTACCATGGTCCTTCTGCGTATAGTCAGAGAGAAAGCTAGTTACCACGGTCCTTCTGCGTACAGTCAGAGAGAAATCTATTTACCACGGTCCTTCTGCGTACAGTCAGAAAAATTGCTAGTTACCACAGACCTTCTGCATATAGTCAGAGAGAATGCGAGTTACCATTGTCCATCTGTGTATAGTCAGAGAGAATGCTAGTTACCATGGTCCTTCTGCATATAGTCAGAGAGAATGCTAGTTACCACGGTCCTTCTGTATATATAGTCAGAGAGAGTGCTAGTTACCACGGTCCTACTGCGTATAGTCATAGACAATGCTAGTTACCATGATCCTTCTCTGTATAGTCAGAGAGAATGCTAGTTACCACGGTCCTTCTGGGTATAGTCAAAGAGAATGCTAGTTACCACAGTCCTTCTGTATATAGTCAGAGAGAATGCTAGTTACCACGGTCCTTCTGCGTATAGTCAGAGAGAATGCTAGTTACCATGGTCCATCTTTATATAGTCAGTGAGAATGCTAGTTACCACGGTCCTTCTGTGTGTACTCAGAGAGAATACTAGTTACCACGGTCCTTCTGTTTATATTCAGAGAGAATCTAATTACAATGGTCCTTCTGCATATAGTCAGTGAGAATGCTAGTTACAACGGTCCTTCTGTGTATAGTCAGAGAGACTGCTGGTTACCATGGTCCTTCTGTGTATAGTCAGAGAGAATGCTAGTAACCACGGTCCTTCTGTATATAGTCAGGGAGAATCTAGTTACCATGATCCTTCTGAGTATAGTCAGAGAGAATGCTAATTACCACGGTCCTTCTACATATAGTCAGAGAGAAAGATAGTTACCACGGTCCTTCTGTGTATAGTCAGAGAGAAAGCTAGCTACCACGGTTCTTCTGCGTATAGACAGAGAGAATGCTAGTTACCACAGTCCTTCTGCGTATAGTCAGAGAAAAAGCTAGTTACCACGGTCCTTCTGCGTATAGTCAGAGAGAGTGCTAGTTACCACGGTCCTTCTGCGTATAGTCAGAGAGAATGCTAGTTACCGTTGTCCATCCGTGTATAGTCAGAGAGAATGCTAGTTACCGTTGTCCATCCGTGTATAGTCAGAGAGAATGCTAGTTACCATGGTCCTTCTGCATATAGTCAGAGAGAATTTTAGTTACCACGGTCCTTCCGTATATATATAGTCAGAGAGAAAGCTAGTTACCACAGCCCTTCTACGAATAGTCAGAGGGAATTCTATTTATCATGGTCCTTCTGCATATTATCAGAGAGAATGCTAGTTACAACGGTCCTTCTGTATATAGTCAGATAGAATGCTATTTACCATGGTCCTACTGCGTATAGTCAGCGAGAATGCTAGTTAATATGGTCCTTCTGTGTATAGTCAGAGAGAATGCTAGTTACCATGGTCCTTCTGTTTATAGACAGGGAGAATGCTAGTTACTACGGTCCTTCTGGGTATAGACAAAGAGAATGCTAGTTACCACAGTCCTTCTGAATATAGTCAGAGAGAATGCTAGTTACCACAGTCCTTCTGCGTTTAGTCAGAGAGAATGCTAGTTACCATGGTCCATCTGTGTATAGTCAGTGAGAATGCTAGTTACCACGGTCCTTCTGTGTATAGTCAGAGAGAATGCTAGTTACCACAGTACTTCTGTATATTGTCAGAGAGAATGCTAGTTACCATGGTCATACTGCGTATAGTCAGTGAAAATACTAGTTACCATGGTCAATCAGCGTATAGTCAGTGAGAATGCTAGTTACCACGGTCCTTCTGTGTGTAGTGAGAGAGAATGCTAGTTACCACTGTCCTTCTGTGTATAGTCAGTGAGAATGCTAGTTACCACGGTCCTTCTGTATAAATAGTCAAAGAGAAAGCTAGTTACCACAGTCCTTCTGCGAATAGTCAGAGAGAATACTAGTTACCATGTTCCATCTGCGTATAGACAGAGAGAATGCTAGTTACCAAGGTCCTTCTGCGTATAGTCAGAAAGAATGCTAGTTACCATGGTCCTGCTGCGTATAGTCAGAGAGAATGCTAGTTACCACGGTACTTCTGCATACAGTCAGAGAGAATGCTAGTTACCACGGTCCTTCTGCATATAGTCAGAGATAATGCTATTTACCATGGTCCTTCTGCGTATAGTCAGAGAGAAAGCTAGTTACCACGGTCCTTCCTCGTACAGACAGAGAGAATGCTAGTTACCATGGTCCTTCTGCGAATAGTCAGAGAGAATGCTAGTTACCATGGTCCTTCTGCATACAGTCAGAGAGAAATCTAGTTACCACGGTACTTCTGCGTATAGTCAGAGAGATTGCTAGTTACCATGGTCCTTCTGCATATAGTCAGAGAGAATGCTAGTTACCACGGTCCTTCTGTATATATATAGTCAGAGAGAAAGCTAGTTACCACAGTCCTTCTACGAATAGTCAGAGAGAATTCTATTTATCATGGTCCTTCTGCATAATATCAGAGAGAATGCTAGTTACCACGGTCCTTTATATAGTCAGATAGAATGCTATTTACCATGGTCCTACTGCGTATAGTCAGCGAGAATGCTAGTTACCATGGTCCTTCTGTGGATAGTCAGAGAGAATGCTAGTTACCATGGTCCTTCTGTTTATAGACAGGTAGAATGCTAGTTACTACAGTCTTTCTGGGTATAGACAAAGAGAATGCTAGTTACCACAGTCCTTCTGAATATAGTCAGAGAGAATGCTAGTTACCACGGTCCTTCTGCGTTTAGTCAGAGAGAATGCTAGTTACCATGGTCCATCTGTGTATAGTCAGTGAGAATGCTAGTTACCACAGTCCTTCTGGATATCATCACAGAGAATGCTAGTTACCATGGTCATACTGCGTATAGTCAGTGAAAATGCTAGTTACCATGGTCAATCAGCGTATAGTCAGTGAGAATGCTAGTTACCACGGTCCTTCTGTGTATAGTCAGAGAGAATGCTAGTTACCACGGTACTTCTGTGTATAGTCAGTGAGAATGCTAGGTACCACGGTCCTTCTGTATAAATAGTCAAAGAGAAAGCTAGTTACCACAGTCCTTCTGCGAATAGTCAGAGAGAATACTAGTTACCATGGTCCATCTGCTTATAGTCAGAGAGAATGCTAGTTACCACAGTCCTTCTGTATATAAACAGATAGAATGCTAGTTACCACAGTCCTACTGCGTATAGTCAGAGAGAATGCTAGTTACCATGATCCTTCTGTGTATAGTCAGAGAGAATGCTAGTTACCATGGTCCTTCTGTGTATAGTCAGAGAGAATGCTAGTTACCATGGTCCTTCTGTATATAGTCAGGGAGAATGCTAGTTACCACTGTCTTTCTGGGTATAGTCAAAGAGAATGCTAGTTACCACAGTCCTTCTGTATATAGTCAGAGAGAATGCTATTTACCACGGTCCTTCTGAGTATAGTCAGAGAGAATGCTAGTTACCATGGTCCATCTGTGTATAGTCAGTGAGAATGCTAGTTACCACGGTCCTTCTGTGTATAGTCAGATAGAATGCTAGTTACCACAGTACTTCTGTATATAGTCAGAGAGAATGCTAGTTACCATGGTCATACTGCGTATAGTCAGAGAAAATGGTCGTTACCATGGTCTATCTGCGTATAGTCAGTGAGAATGCTAGTTACCACGGTCCTTCTGTGTAGAGTCAGAGAGAATGCAAGTTACCACGGTCCTTCTGTGTATAATCAGTGAGAATGCTAGCTATCACTGTCCTTCTGTATATATAGTCAGAGAGAAAGCTAGTTACCACAGTCCTCTTCGAACAGTCAGAAATAATTCTAGTTACCATTGTCCTTCTGCGTATAGTCAGAGAGAATGTTTGTTACCACGGTCCTTCTTATTTAGTCAGAGAGAATGCTAGTTACTATGGTCCTACTGCTTGTAGTCAGAGAGAATGCTAGTTACCATGGTCCTTCTGTGTATAGTCAGAGAGAATTCTAGTTACCATAGTCCTTCTGTAAATAGTCAGGGAGAATGCTGTTTACCATGGTCCTTCTGGGTATCGTCAAAGAGAATGCTAGTTACCACAGTCCTTTTGTATATAGTCAGAGAGAATGCTAGTTACCATGGTCCTTCCGTGTATAGTCAGAGAGAATGCTAATTACCACGGTACTTCTGTATATAGTCCGAGGGAATGCTAGTTACCATCGTCATACTGCGTATAGTCAGAGAAAATGCTAGTTACCATGGTCCTTCTGTGTATAGGCAGTGAGAATGCTAGTTACAACGGTCCTTTTGTGTATAGTCAGAGAGAATGCTATTTACCATGGTCCTTCTGCATATAGTCAGTTTGAATGCTAGTTACCATGGTCCTTCTGTGTATAGTCAGAAAGAATCCTAGTTACCACGGTCCTTCTGTATATAGTCAGAGAGAATCTAGTTACCATGGTCCTTCTGCGTATAGTCAGAGAGAATGCTAGTTACCACGGTCCTTCTGTGTATAGTCAGAGAGAATGCTAGTTACCACGGTCCTTCTGTGTATAGTCAGAGAGAATGCTAGTTACCACAGTACTTCTGTATATAGTCAGAGAGAATGCTAGTTACCATGGTCATACTGCGTATAGTCAGAGAAAATGCTAGTTACCATGGTCCTTCTGTGTATAGTCAGTGAGAATGCTAGTTACCACGGTCCTTCTGTGTATAGTCAGAGAGAATGCTAGTTACCACGGTCCTTCTGTGTATAGTCAGTGAGAATGCTAGATACCACGGTAATTATGTACATATAGTCAGAGAGAAAGCTAGTTGCCACAGTCCTTCTCTGAATAGTCAGAGAGAATTCTAGTTACCATCGTCCTTCTGCGTATAGTCAGAGAGAATGCTAGTTACCTCAGTCCTTCTGTATATAGTCAGAGAGAATGCTAGTTACCACGTTCCTACTGGGTATAGTCAGAGAGAATGCTAATTACCATGGTCCTGCTGTGTATAGTCAGAGAGAATGCTAGTTACCACGGTCCATCTGTGTATAGTCAGAGAGAATGCTAGTTACCACGTTCCTACTGGGTATAGTCAGAGAGAATGCTAATTACCATGGTCCTACTGTGTTTAGTCAGAGAGAATGCTAGTTACCACGGTCCTTCTGCGTATAGTCAGAGAGAAAGGTAGTTACCACGGTCCTTCTGTGTATAGTCAGAGAGAAAGCTAGCTACCACGGTCCTTCTGCGTATAGACAGAGAGAATGCTAGTTACCACGGTCCTTCAGCGTATAGTCAGAGAAAAAGCTAGCTACCATGGTCCTTCTGCGTATAGTCAGAGAGAATGCTAGTTACCACGGTCCTGCGTATAGTCAGAGAGAATGCTACTTACCATGGTCCTTTTGTGTATAGTCAGAGAGAATGCTATTTACCATGGTACTTCTGCGTATAGTCAGAGAGAATGCTAGTTACCATGGTCCTTCTGCGTATAGTCAGAGAGAAAGCTAGTTACCACAGTCCTTCTGCGCACAGTCAGAGAGAATGCTATTTAACATGGTCCTTCTGCGTATAGTCAGAGAGAATGCTAGTTACCATGGTCCTGCTGCATACAGTCAGAAAGAAATCTAGTTACCACGGTCCTTCTGCGTATAGTCAGAGTGATTGCTAGTTACCACGGTCCTTCTGCATATAGTCAGAGAGAATGCTAGTTACCATTGTCCATCTGTGTATAGTCAGAGAGAATGCTAGTTACCATGGTCCTTCTGCATATAGTCAGGGTGAATGCTAGTTACCACGGTCCTTCTTTGTATAGTCAAATAGAATGCTAGTTACCACAGTCATTCTGTATATAGTCAGAGAGAATGCTATTTACCATGGTACTTCTTTATATAGTCAGAGAGAATGCTAGTTACCATGGTCATACTCCGTATAGTCAGAGAAAATGCTAGTTACCATGGTCCTTCTCTGCATAATCAGTGAGAATGCTAGTTACCACCGTCCTCCTTTGTATAGTCAGAGAGAATGCTAGTAACCATGTTCCTTCTGCGTATAGTCAGTGAGAATGCTAGTTACCACAGTCCTTCTGTGTATAGTCAGAGAGAATGCTAGTTACCACGGTCCTTCCGCGTATAATCAGTGAGAATGCTAGTTACTACGGTCCTTCTGTGTATATTCAGAGAGAATGCTAGTTACCATGGTCTTTCTGTGTATAGTCAGAGAGAATGCTAATTACCATGGTCCTTCTGTATATAGTCAGAGAGAATGCTAGTTACCATGATCTTTCTGCCTATAGTCAGAGAGAATGTTTGTTACCATCATCCTTCTGTTTATATAGTCAGAGAGAAAGCTAGTTACCACAGTCCTTCTGCTAATAGTCAGAGAGAATTCTACTTACCATGATCCTTGTGTGTATAATCAGAGAGAATGCTAGTTACCATGGTTCTTCTGCGTATAGTCAGTGAGAATCCTAGTTACCATGGTCCTTCTGTGTATAGTCAGATAGAATGATAGTTACCACGATCCTTCTGTATATAGTCAGATAGAAACTAGTTACCATGGTCCTTCTGCGTATAGTCAGTGAGAATGCTAGTTACCACGGTCCTTCTGTGTATACTCAGAGAGAATGCTAGTTACCATGGTCCTTCTGTGTATAGTCAGATAGAATGCTAGTTACTATGGTCCTTCTGTATATAGTCAGGGAGAATCTAGTTACCCTGATCCTTCTGAGTATAGTCAGAGAGAATGCTAGTTACCACAGTCTTCTGCATATAGTCAGAGAGAAAGCTTGTTACCACGGTCCTTCTGCGTATAGTCAGAGAGAATGCTAGTTACCATGGTCCTTCTGCGTATAGTCAGAGAGAATGCTAGTTACCACGGTCCTTCTGCGTATAGTCAGAGAGAAAGCTAGTTACCATGGTCCTTCTGCGTATAGTCAGAGAGAATGCTAGCTACCACGGTCCTTCTGCATATAGTCAGAGAGAATGCTAGTTACAATGGTACTTCTGCATATAGTCAGAGAAAAATCTAGTTATGACGGTCCTTCTGCGTATAGTCAGAGAGAATGCTAGTTACCACGGTCCTTCCGCATATAGTCAGAGAGAATGCTATTTACCATGGTCCATCTGTTTATAGTCAGAGAGAATGCTAGTTACCACGGTCCTTCTGTATATAGTCAGAGAGAATGCTAGTTACCATGGTCCTTCTGCGTATAGTCAGAGAGAATGCTAGTTACCACGGTCCTTCTGTATATAGTCAGAGAGAATGCTAGTTACCATGGTCCTTCTGCGTATAGTCAGAGAGAATGCTAGTTACCACGGTCCTTCTGTATATAGTCAGAGAGAATGCTAGTTACCATGGTCCTTCTGCGTATAGTCAGAGAGAATGCTAGTTACCACGGTCCTTCTGTATATAGTCAGAGAGAATGCTAGTTACCATGGTCCTTCTGCGTATAGTCAGAGAGAATGCTAGTTACCACGGTCCTTCTGTATATAGTCAGAGAGAATGCTAGTTACCATGGTCCTTCTGCGTATAGTCAGAGAGAATGCTAGTTACCACGGTCCTTCTGTATATAGTCAGAGAGAATGCTAGTTACCATGGTCCTTCTGCGTATAGTCAGAGAGAATGCTAGTTACCACGGTCCTTCTGTATATAGTCAGAGAGAATGCTAGTTACCATGGTCCTTCTGCGTATAGTCAGAGAGAATGCTAGTTACCACGGTCCTTCTGTATATAGTCAGAGAGAATGCTAGTTACCATGGTCCTTCTGCGTATAGTCAGAGAGAATGCTAGTTACCACGGTCCTTCTGTATATAGTCAGAGAGAATGCTAGTTACCATGGTCCTTCTGCGTATAGTCAGAGAGAATGCTAGTTACCACGGTCCTTCTGTATATAGTCAGAGAGAATGCTAGTTACCATGGTCCTTCTGCGTATAGTCAGAGAGAATGCTAGTTACCACGGTCCTTCTGTATATAGTCAGAGAGAATGCTAGTTACCATGGTCCTTCTGCGTATAGTCAGAGAGAATGCTAGTTACCACGGTCCTTCTGTATATAGTCAGAGAGAATGCTAGTTACCATGGTCCTTCTGCGTATAGTCAGAGAGAATGCTAGTTACCACGGTCCTTCTGTATATAGTCAGAGAGAATGCTAGTTACCATGGTCCTTCTGCGTATAGTCAGAGAGAATGCTAGTTACCACGGTCCTTCTGTATATAGTCAGAGAGAATGCTAGTTACCATGGTCCTTCTGCGTATAGTCAGAGAGAATGCTAGTTACCACGGTCCTTCTGTATATAGTCAGAGAGAATGCTAGTTACCATGGTCCTTCTGCGTATAGTCAGAGAGAATGCTAGTTACCACGGTCCTTCTGTATATAGTCAGAGAGAATGCTAGTTACCATGGTCCTTCTGCGTATAGTCAGAGAGAATGCTAGTTACCACGGTCCTTCTGTATATAGTCAGAGAGAATGCTAGTTACCATGGTCCTTCTGCGTATAGTCAGAGAGAATGCTAGTTACCACGGTCCTTCTGTATATAGTCAGAGAGAATGCTAGTTACCATGGTCCTTCTGCGTATAGTCAGAGAGAATGCTAGTTACCACGGTCCTTCTGTATATAGTCAGAGAGAATGCTAGTTACCATGGTCCTTCTGCGTATAGTCAGAGAGAATGCTAGTTACCACGGTCCTTCTGTATATAGTCAGAGAGAATGCTAGTTACCATGGTCCTTCTGCGTATAGTCAGAGAGAATGCTAGTTACCACGGTCCTTCTGTATATAGTCAGAGAGAATGCTAGTTACCATGGTCCTTCTGCGTATAGTCAGAGAGAATGCTAGTTACCACGGTCCTTCTGTATATAGTCAGAGAGAATGCTAGTTACCATGGTCCTTCTGCGTATAGTCAGAGAGAATGCTAGTTACCACGGTCCTTCTGTATATAGTCAGAGAGAATGCTAGTTACCATGGTCCTTCTGCGTATAGTCAGAGAGAATGCTAGTTACCACGGTCCTTCTGTATATAGTCAGAGAGAATGCTAGTTACCATGGTCCTTCTGCGTATAGTCAGAGAGAATGCTAGTTACCACGGTCCTTCTGTATATAGTCAGAGAGAATGCTAGTTACCATGGTCCTTCTGCGTATAGTCAGAGAGAATGCTAGTTACCACGGTCCTTCTGTATATAGTCAGAGAGAATGCTAGTTACCATGGTCCTTCTGCGTATAGTCAGAGAGAATGCTAGTTACCACGGTCCTTCTGTATATAGTCAGAGAGAATGCTAGTTACCATGGTCCTTCTGCGTATAGTCAGAGAGAATGCTAGTTACCACGGTCCTTCTGTATATAGTCAGAGAGAATGCTAGTTACCATGGTCCTTCTGCGTATAGTCAGAGAGAATGCTAGTTACCACGGTCCTTCTGTATATAGTCAGAGAGAATGCTAGTTACCATGGTCCTTCTGCGTATAGTCAGAGAGAATGCTAGTTACCACGGTCCTTCTGTATATAGTCAGAGAGAATGCTAGTTACCATGGTCCTTCTGCGTATAGTCAGAGAGAATGCTAGTTACCACGGTCCTTCTGTATATAGTCAGAGAGAATGCTAGTTACCATGGTCCTTCTGCGTATAGTCAGAGAGAATGCTAGTTACCACGGTCCTTCTGTATATAGTCAGAGAGAATGCTAGTTACCATGGTCCTTCTGCGTATAGTCAGAGAGAATGCTAGTTACCACGGTCCTTCTGTATATAGTCAGAGAGAATGCTAGTTACCATGGTCCTTCTGCGTATAGTCAGAGAGAATGCTAGTTACCACGGTCCTTCTGTATATAGTCAGAGAGAATGCTAGTTACCATGGTCCTTCTGCGTATAGTCAGAGAGAATGCTAGTTACCACGGTCCTTCTGTATATAGTCAGAGAGAATGCTAGTTACCATGGTCCTTCTGCGTATAGTCAGAGAGAATGCTAGTTACCACGGTCCTTCTGTATATAGTCAGAGAGAATGCTAGTTACCATGGTCCTTCTGCGTATAGTCAGAGAGAATGCTAGTTACCACGGTCCTTCTGTATATAGTCAGAGAGAATGCTAGTTACCATGGTCCTTCTGCGTATAGTCAGAGAGAATGCTAGTTACCACGGTCCTTCTGTATATAGTCAGAGAGAATGCTAGTTACCATGGTCCTTCTGCGTATAGTCAGAGAGAATGCTAGTTACCACGGTCCTTCTGTATATAGTCAGAGAGAATGCTAGTTACCATGGTCCTTCTGCGTATAGTCAGAGAGAATGCTAGTTACCACGGTCCTTCTGTATATAGTCAGAGAGAATGCTAGTTACCATGGTCCTTCTGCGTATAGTCAGAGAGAATGCTAGTTACCACGGTCCTTCTGTATATAGTCAGAGAGAATGCTAGTTACCATGGTCCTTCTGCGTATAGTCAGAGAGAATGCTAGTTACCACGGTCCTTCTGTATATAGTCAGAGAGAATGCTAGTTACCATGGTCCTTCTGCGTATAGTCAGAGAGAATGCTAGTTACCACGGTCCTTCTGTATATAGTCAGAGAGAATGCTAGTTACCATGGTCCTTCTGCGTATAGTCAGAGAGAATGCTAGTTACCACGGTCCTTCTGTATATAGTCAGAGAGAATGCTAGTTACCATGGTCCTTCTGCGTATAGTCAGAGAGAATGCTAGTTACCACGGTCCTTCTGTATATAGTCAGAGAGAATGCTAGTTACCATGGTCCTTCTGCGTATAGTCAGAGAGAATGCTAGTTACCACGGTCCTTCTGTATATAGTCAGAGAGAATGCTAGTTACCATGGTCCTTCTGCGTATAGTCAGAGAGAATGCTAGTTACCACGGTCCTTCTGTATATAGTCAGAGAGAATGCTAGTTACCATGGTCCTTCTGCGTATAGTCAGAGAGAATGCTAGTTACCACGGTCCTTCTGTATATAGTCAGAGAGAATGCTAGTTACCATGGTCCTTCTGCGTATAGTCAGAGAGAATGCTAGTTACCACGGTCCTTCTGTATATAGTCAGAGAGAATGCTAGTTACCATGGTCCTTCTGCGTATAGTCAGAGAGAATGCTAGTTACCACGGTCCTTCTGTATATAGTCAGAGAGAATGCTAGTTACCATGGTCCTTCTGCGTATAGTCAGAGAGAATGCTAGTTACCACGGTCCTTCTGTATATAGTCAGAGAGAATGCTAGTTACCATGGTCCTTCTGCGTATAGTCAGAGAGAATGCTAGTTACCACGGTCCTTCTGTATATAGTCAGAGAGAATGCTAGTTACCATGGTCCTTCTGCGTATAGTCAGAGAGAATGCTAGTTACCACGGTCCTTCTGTATATAGTCAGAGAGAATGCTAGTTACCATGGTCCTTCTGCGTATAGTCAGAGAGAATGCTAGTTACCACGGTCCTTCTGCGTATAGTCAGAGAGAATGCTAGTTACCATGGTCCTTCTGCGTATAGTCAGAGAGAATGCTAGTTACCACGGTCCTTCTGTATATAGTCAGAGAGAATGCTAGTTACCATGGTCCTTCTGCGTATAGTCAGAGAGAATGCTAGTTACCACGGTCCTTCTGTATATAGTCAGAGAGAATGCTAGTTACCATGGTCCTTCTGCATATAGTCAGAGAGAATGCTAGTTACCATCGTACTTCTGTATATATAGTCAGAGAGAAAGCTAGTTACCACAGTCTTTCTGCGAATAGTCAGAGAGAATTCTAGTTACCATGTTCCCTCTGTGTATAATCAGAGAGAATGCTAGTTACTACGGTCCTTTTGTATATAGTCAGAGAAAATGCTAATTACCACAGTCCTACTGCATATAGTCAGAGAGAATGCTAGTTACAATGGTCCTTCTGTGTATAGTCAGAGAGAATGCTAGTTACCATGGTCATACTGCATATAGTCAGAGAAAATGCTAGTTACCATGGTCCTTCTGTGTATAGTCAGTGAGAATGCTAGTTACCACGGTCCTTCTGTGTATAGTCAGAGAGAATGCTAGTTACCACGGTCCTTCTGTGTATAGTCAGTGAGAATGCTAGTTACCATGGTCCTTCTGTGTATAGTCAGAGAGAATGCTAGTTACCACAGTCCTTCTGTATATAGTCAGAGAGAATCTAGTTACCATGGTCCTTCTGCATATAGTCAGTGAGAATGCTAGTTAACACGGTCCTTCTGTGTATCATCAGAGAGAATGCTAGTTACCACAGTCCTTCTGTGTATAGTCAGAGAGAATGCTAGTTACCACCGTCCTTCTGTATATAGTCAGGGAGAATCTAGTTACCATGGTCCTTCTGAGTATAGTCAGAGAGAATGCTAGTTACCATGGTCCTTCTGCATATAGTCAGAGAGAATCTAGTTACCATGGTCCTTCTGGGTATAGTCAGAGAGAATCCTAGTTACCACGGTCCCTCTGCGTATAGTCAGAGAGAATGCTAGTTACCATGGTCCTTCTGGAAAGTAGCAATGGTTTCCTCAAAAAGCTTAAAAGAGAATAATCCTATGACCCAGGAATCCTGCTACCTGGTATGTATCCAAAGGAAATTAGGTCAGTCTGTAGAGGAGCCACCCACTCCTCCATGTCTGTTGGAGCAACATTCATAGAAGCCAAGAAATGGGGGACAACTTGGACCCACCAACCACGGAGTGGATAAAGACAGTGTGCTGTGTATATACCACAAAGATTATTTAGCCATCAAAGGAATAAAATCCTGTCATTTTTTGACCTCACAGATGGATATGGAAAGTGCTACATGGAACAGGACAACCAGGCACAGAAAGAATTCCCACTTGGTCTCATCCCTGTGTGCCCCACAAACAAGTTTATCATATAGAAGACGATGAAATAGTGTTGGTCACCAGAGGCCAGACAGGGGAGGAGAGGAGGACCGGACAGGCCTGTCGCAGAGTACTAAGTTATAATCAGCAATAGGCATGAACTCCAGTGTGGGATCCTGACAGTGACTGTGGACTGTGCTTTTAAAAAGTGAGAGAAAGGCAGACGCAGGCGGATCTTTGTGAGTTCAAGGCCAGCCTGGTCTGCAGAGCAAGCTCCAGGACAGCTGGTGCTATAGGGAGACGCTGTCTCGAAAAGACCAAAAAAAGAAAAAAAAAAAAGGTGAGAGAAAGGATTTTGAATGTTTTTTTTTATAAGACTACAATAAATGTTTTAGAAGACAGATATGTTTACTACAATGTGAACATTAATCACACAATGTCTATGTGCACTGAAATCACACACAGCACCTTAGAAGTATGTGCAGGTTTTCTACGCATGTTAAAAATAAATTAATTTGGGGCTGGAGAGATGGCCTAGCAGTTAAGAGCACCGACTGCTCTTGCAGAGGTGGGTTTGGTAGTAGATGTAGTTGCTGGGGAGGGAGAATCAGTCACTTCTGAGGAATGCTCTCTTCTGACTTCCACAGATATTGCCTGACATGGGCGCACTTACATGCATGCAGGCAGGACACTCAACACATAATTTTTTTAAATTAAGTAACCACTATTTTTTTTCAGACAGATTCTCAGTATGTAGCCCAGGTTAGCCTCAAACTGCCTCTGCCTCCCAAGGGCTGGCATCAGTATACCGAAAGCTGCAGTCACACTCAGGACTTCCTCTGCTCTTCTGGCTGACCAACCTCTGCGGAACCTTTTGAAATCTCCGAGATCTCCCTTGAGCTTCTCTTTGCTGCTGTTTTGGTGGGGAGAGGACTAGAATTTCAACTGTGTCTGGGAACAACGACTTCAGAAATGAAACCAAGGAAATATAGAGCACTTTAAAACTCTTTCTGTGAGTGTGGGTGTGGCCAGACAGCCCTGCAGCAGGGGATTTCCGAGTCACTGTCTGTGCTCCTGTCTGAGTGGTGACCACCATCCCCATTCTGAGTAGAGGGCTGCACCTAGATGTGGACTGACTCTTCTCAGAGTGGCATCTGGAGAAAGATTATTTTTTAATTTAAATTAATTTTATTTTATTTTTTAATTTTATTTATTTTTGCATGTGTATGAATGTACTGTCTGCATGTAGGTTTGTGCACCCATGTCATGCAATGCTGCGGAGGTCAGAAGAGGGTGTCGGATTCCCCTGGAACTGGAGTTAAAGACGGTTCTCAGCCGTCATATGGGTACTGGGGATCGAACCTGTGTACTCTGCAAGAGGAATCAGTGCTCTTGACTGCTAAGCCATCTCTCCAGCCCCTGTGGTTACTTTTTAATGCACAGGTGATGCACAGTGGCTTCATTTCTTTAAAGTGGTGTGGCTCCACAAAAGAGTAAACACACCATTTCCTTAGCTTATAAAACCAGTCTCTCTCT
>VZQC01006936.1:975407-1070068 GCA_009823505.1 Rhizomys pruinosus
TGTTGACCAATGGAACAAAATTGAAGATCCGAACTTGAGCACATACAATTTCAGCCACCTCATATTTGACAAGGGGGCCAAGAAGACACAATGGAGGAAAGACAGCATCTTCAGCAAGTGGTGTTGGCAAAACTGGATCACCACTTGTAGAAGAATGAAATTAAACCCCTACCTCTCACCATGTACAAAAGTCAACTCCAGATGGATCAAAGAACTCAACGTGAAACCCCAAACTCTGAAGGCAATAGAAGAAAAAGTTGGCAGCAGACTACAAGACATAGGCATAGGATAAGACTTCCTAGATCAGACAGCAGCTGTACAGGAATTAAGGTCGACAGTTGACATATGGGACCTCATTAAACTCAAAAGCTTCTGTACATCAAAAGAAACAATCAAGGAAGTGAAGAGAAATCCCACAGAGTGTGAGGAAACCTTCACTGCAAATACATTTGACAAAGCACTGATTTCCAGAATATATAAACTACTCAGAAAACAAAGGAGAAAGAAAACAAATGACCCACTCAATAGATGGAGCAGAGTTGAACAGAGACTTCACAAGTGAGGAATTAGAGATGGCTGAGAAACATCTTAAAAAGTGTTTAACATCACTAATAATTAAGGAAATGCAAATCAAAACTACTTTAAGATATCATCTTACTCCAATAAGACTGGCTAGGATCAAGAAAACAAATGACGGTGCTGGAGAGATGGCCTAGCAGTTAAGAGTGCTGACTGCTCTTGCAGAGGACCCGGGTTAGATCCCCACCACCCACACGGTGGCTGAGAACCATCTTTAACTCCAGTTCCAGGGGAATCCGATGCCCTCTTCTGACCTCCACGGCATTGCACGACATGGGTGCACAAACCTACATGCAGACAGTACATTCACACACATAAACATAAATTAATTAATTAATTAATTAAATTTAAAAATATTTTAAAAAAGAAAACATATGACACCAAATGCTGGAGAGGTTGTGGGGAAAGGGGAACACTCATCCACTGCTGGTGGGAATGTAAACTCGTACAGCCACTACGGAAAGCAGTGTGGAGAACCCTTGGAAGACTCAGAATGTTCTTGCCACCTGACCCAGCCATACCACTCCTGGGTATGTACCCTCAAGACTACAAGACTCATCTTACCGCAGTGATACATGCACAGCCATGTTTATTGCAGCTCTCTTCACAATAGCAAGGAGTGGAACCAACCCAAGTGCTCCTCAACTGATGAGTGGATAGAGAAAATGTGGTATATCTACACAGTGGAGTTCTGTGCAGCAGTAAAGAAAGATGACATTATGAACTTTGCAAGTAAATGGATGGAACTAGAAGATATTATGTTAAGTGAAGTAACACAGTTCTAGAAAAACAATGGTATCCCTCATCTGTGCATGCTAGCGCCAATTACCTAGTAGTATTTCTTCTGCAGGCCTCTTTGAGCTTTTGTCCAAGTAGTTGGGAGTGGTGCATATTGGAAAGAACAACAACAACAACAACAGAAAAGACTGTGTCAAAGAACTGACTGAAAATGTGATCTGCTCGAATCAGTCAACTTCTATATCGAGAATTTTGAGAAAGACTGGGAAAAAGATGAAAAACATATTTGGCAGAATGCATGAGCTCTGGTGGGGTGGGAGGTTGGGAGGGGGACACAGGTCTAGATTTGATTTGTAACATAATCTTGTACAAAAAATATATATATAACAATAAAAAATAAATGTTACAGTAAACCCACATCAAAATTTTATTTATTTATTTTATAAAGAGTCACTAATAGGAGTTGAACCTCTAGCTAGAAAATTCTAGAATCACTACATATATCCAGGAAGAAAAGGTTTTTAAACTGTTCCATGGGAAATGTCACATGACTGTAATATATTTTTCATTAATGTGTTATTACACTATGAACCCTGAATATCATCTGGAAAATACTGGTTTGCTTGTCATCAAAGGACAGGAAAAAAGTAATTTTTTTCTACCGTTATTAAAACGTTGACCACTAATATAAATTATATTATCAGGGAAGTTCCATTTGGACTTGAAAAGTGACTTGCCATGTAATAATAATGGGAACAGTTGTTTAATACCAAGGTTTGTTTCAGAAATCACCCCGCACCCAATCAGAGAGCACTGCCTTCCTACAGCTCCCACCCACATGTTTCTGAGTGTAGTTGGGGAAGGGTATGAGTGTGGCCTCTCATCAGCAGGAGGTGTTTGCCATTCTGAGCATTCTTCTCCTGACAGTCAATAAGCACCGTAACTTTGGGTAAAATTTAAATATATTAACAATGAAATGACCTAAACAGAATGTGCTGAGTCCTACCAAATTTTAAAAGGAATTAACATACCTGATGCTAAACCAGAAAGAGAAAGAGGAAAAGCCAAACATTCTGGCTCTGACTCTTAGACTATCCCAATTCTAAATTTCAGCAGGACATAAAACAGTGAAAAGATTAATCCCAATCAAATTAAAATATTCACATTGCCGTGGGGCCTAGACCTGCAGGAAAGCATTTTGACAGAAGGAATCCTGAGAGGCTGAGTTAAAACTGTGGCTACCAGGGACTGAAAGCACAGTAAAATGACTGGATCCCTGCCTGGGGTGGGCTGCGTCACCTCTGAGCACAGAGTCACTCTCCTCCCTTCCACATAAGGAACAGTATTCTCTTCCCACTGAGCCTCTGAACAAGGCTGGGATGTTCCTCTGGGAGTCTCTGGGTTTAGAAGCTGATTTCTGTGCAGTGAGGGTCTGTGTCAGTCAGAAAAGGAAGGAGCTTCCAGAGGACCCTCAGCTTCCAAGTACATAGTTATTTGCACCAGAGAGTCTTAGAAAATAAGAGACTAAGCAGAACTCATCAGGGACAGTCAGGAAACCCTGATGCCCCAATGCCCTCACACTTCACACCATGTGAGCATCTGCTGATGCCCAGGTCGCCTTGCCAACAGATTGACCTACAGTACCTAGAGAGGTTTGTTTCCTACTTTCTACTGGAGGTTTGAGGATGAAGACTCCCCTCTATTTACCTCCCAGGACTAAAGCCCAGTCCTGTGCCTGGTTTCCCAGAAAGTCTCTGTATAAAAACGCCACTGACACCAGGGCAGAGGTGCTCAGGTCAATAGGCAAAAGGGAGAATCACAGAGGTACTGCTTAGTCAACAACAACATTCCAAGCACAGGCAGCATGTGAAAATACCACAAGAGAACTGACAGAGCCACATTACAATAAACAAGATCTTCACACAGTGACATCATACTTTATGATATAAAATCTTATAGGTGCATTGGAAATGAAGCAAATTGTCTAAGAAGTACTTGGAGATCTTCCCCCCCTAAGGAAACAAACTGCCCCTCCAAAGAATAGTCTAAAAAAAGTACAACCAAAAAGTCACTATGAATTCACTAGTGAGTAACGTTAAGCTCAGAATCACACTTGTAAGGGATCTTCCTCATGGAAGCCAACCAGTAATGGAGGAGAGTGATTGCAGTAGGATTAGTGCTTTTATAACAAGCACTCTGTGTGCTTAATTATGACTGACTGTTGCTTTATAATGATTCCTCATTATAATGATAACTCCTGAGAGTTATATACCTACACACACACACACACACACACACTTTTAAATGTTAAGTTGTCCCAGATGTGAGTATTGGTCTTATTTATGCATTAGAACAGAAGCAAAAAGTCCGTATTTCAGAAAGTCATGTCATTCGTTCTTTCAGAAATCCCATCACATTACTGCCTTTCCTTAATAAATCAGACTCGTGAGTTATTTTATTGTGGGCAGTGCTGAGAATTGAACCTTGTGCTTCACATAAGATAGGTAAGTATTCTATACTGCGTTACATTCCCAATCCTGCTTTTTACTTCCAAATTTGAAACATGGTCTCACTAAGTTACCCAGGTTGGCCCTGAACTCATTTATAACTCGGGCAACTTGGGAACCCCCTGCTTCAGTGACTCAAGTCTATGCCACCAGGCCTGGCTTTGGAGTTGTGCACTGCACATGTGTGCTAATGATAACTATTAGACTTCCTGGGGGGCTAATAAAATGTGAGACTATGTTTGTGCACTATTGCTTTTCAACACACATGAAGCTCATGAGCCACTTTCCCATCTTCCAAGTTACTCCTAACACTATAGAGACTGTGTTCCTTCTATACACACACCTATGTTGAAGTTTAATCCATAAACTAAGTGCAATAAGAGACTGACAATTACTAATAATGAAATACAAGACTTATAAAAATGTAATGGACTAAGTCACACTGCTTCTTTCTAGAATCTTCCATCTACTGTTTGCAGGCCATGGGGAATTGAAACCACAGACAAGAAGAACATGGGAATAGGGGTCTACTGTGTTGGCTGCCTCCTCCCCAGCTATGCGGAAGAGTTCCAAGGACACAGACCATACATAGTCTGAGACAGAAGGCCACTCAAGTGAGGCCCGTTATCTCTGTGCACATGATATTGCACCTGGACACAAAGGAGGGGATGGTCCAGTATCCTATACCAAAGCAGGAGGGAAATTCTGACTCCACAGTGTGTATCACTGTCTTCCGTCACAACACAGAAATAAAATCCATCTTGAAAAGAAGCAAAAATTCAAGAACAGAACTATACATGTGGACAGTTACTAAATGAACAAAGTAAAAGAAAAATATTTAAAGATAGAATTTATTTTTTAATATTTTATTTATTTTTATTTTATGCATATGAGTATATTGCCTACATTTATGTAAATGTACACATGTTGTACAGTGCCCATGGAGGTCAGAAGAGGCCATAGGATCTCCTGGACTAGAGCTATGGATGGTTGTTTGCTGCCATTTGAGAGCTGGGATAGAACCCAGGTTCTCTGCCAGAGCACCCAGTGCTCTTAGACACTGAGCCATCTTTCCAGCTTCTAAAGGTAGAATTTAAATCACAGAAACTGCACACCAGAATGACTCAAAAAATAAATGCACTCAAAGATAATCAAAGCATACTCCAGGGACCAAGTCACAGATGGGAAGAGGATAAAGAAAGATGGAGCTCTTAAATTTTAAAGGTTTAGTTCTCAAAGCTGCTGGAAACAACCCAATGAGAGATGTCGGAATTCTTGTGCAGATCTGAGTCTATTTCTACAAACAGAGGCAGGCAAGGGCTGGCCTTGAGCTCACAGGCACGTGTGTTACTTCCCAAATGTATTTCTTTCAACATAGAGTGAAAACAACCTCCCAAAATAATTTGAGAATCAATGACAAATAACAAGAACCCTGACAGACATGCTTACCCACACATTAATTCCCATAGAATTAGAGTAGACACCCCAGCCCATCCTGAGCCACTTATTACAATTCTAGAATCTTCTCTTTCCCTTCCCATAGTCTCACTGAGATGAGGAAACATGCATGACTCACCATGGCAGGGAAAGTGAATTACACTAACTAACTTTAACTTTGCTCTATGAGACTCATTCTTTTTTTTTTTTGGCTTTTTGGCTTTTTGGCTTTTTGAGACAGCTGGCCTTGAACTTACAGAGCTCTGCCTGCCTCTGCCTCCCAAGTGCTGGGATTACAGGCCCAGCTGAGACTTGCTCTTTTTTTTTTCAAGGTATGGCAATGACAATTATTTTAATGTTATACTTATTGACCAGTAACTCATTTTAATTTACATACAGAAATTTGGTGCTAGAAACTACAAATAAGGGATAACATACATCATTTATTTTTCTGAGACTGTGTCACCTCACTCAGCATAACAGCCTCCATTTCTATCCATTTGCCTACAAAATTAATGAAATTGTCCTTTTACGCTGCTGCATAGAACTCCATTGAATAAATATACCACATTTTCATTATCCATTCATCAGTTGAGGGACATCTGGGCTGCTTCCAGCTCTTTGCTATTGTGAAAAGAGCAGCAATGAACATGGCTGCATTCATATCTCTGCTCTAGGATGCATCCTTTGGGTATATACCTAGGAGTGGTATGATTGGGTCAAATGGTAGGTTCATTTTTAGTCTTTTAAGAGTTCTCCACGCTGCTTTCCATAGGAACTGAATTAGTTTGCAATCCCACCAGCAGTGAATGAGTGTTCCCCTTTCTCCACACCCTCTCCAACAATTAGTGTCATTTGTTTTCTTGATCATAGCTAATCTTACCAGTGTAAAATGAAATCTTAATATGCTTTTGATTTGCATTTCTTTGATTACTAACAACGCTGAACACTTTTTAAGGTGTTTCTGGACCATCTTAAGTTCTTCTCTTGAGAAGAAACTGACTCCACTTAAATACAGCTCAGTGTTAGAACTCTAGAACAGTAAGAAAATGCCCAACCTGTCATGACAGAATTTAGAAGCATTTTCTCCTAATTCAAAATGGACCAAATGTCTTTAAATCTTTGTTTCCTCTAGCCTGGTAGGGTGGCTCATGCCTTTAATCCCAGCACTCAGGAGGCAGAGGCAGGCAGATATTGGTTAGCTCGGCCTACATGGCAAATTCCAGGCAAGCTAGGGCTATCTCAAAAACAAATGAAAAAAAAAATGTTTTCTCTTTTGATGTTGTGTAAAGCTGATGAAAGAGTTCAGTTAACGACAGTGGATGTCGTATCAACGTGTGCATCCTAGCACTCTGTGGCAATATCACACAGTGTCAGTAAAATAGAAATTACTGACATTCATTTACATATAAGAGAAATTTTCCCTTTATGGGAAATACACAGATGGATCTGCAGAACAATTTCCTTCCATTTCCTATTTTCCTTCTTGTGTGAGTAAATGCATGACACATAAATGTATATATAATGTGTGTTCAGTGGCTGTGCCAGTTGGCGGTAGCCGTCAACTTGACACAGCCTAGAAAGAGTCTCAAGGAGGGAGTGTCTATACTGGGTTGGCATCTGGAGCACAAGGGCCTGAGTTCTAGCCCCAGAACCCACATAAAATGCAAGGTGGGAGTGGTGGGATTCCCTTTAATCCCTGCACTGGAGACATGGAGACAGGAGGACAGGCAGACCACCCAGCCGCACTGGTGAGCAATAAGACCCTGCGAAGGCAGTCCGTGACCTTCCTGAAGACGATATTGAAGGCTGTCGTCTGACCTCAGGCACCACGTGCACACAAGAAACAAACACACACATAAAATCAAATAAAAACCATTAATCAACTGCTATGTTGTATTCAACTTTAAATTATCATTTTGAAAAAAAGCATAAACCAAATACAAGCATATGCCAATGACCTTGACAGACTTTGCACGTTAGTTTCCCCAGCCTCTTCCCTTTCTCTTGTCTAACAAAACAACACTTTTTATCACGGGTGATAAAAGACTTGAGAGGAAGTTGCATGTTCAGGATGTCTTTGCTTCTAAATACAAAAACAATATCTTCTAAGAACAAAGATGATGTTTCATAGGCTGTGAAACAATCAAATTTAGAAAGTAACTTTGAACTGTACTCTGATATTCAAGAACTTAAACATAGGTCTGCTGGAAAGCTCCACGCGAAGGGTCACACACTTTCACTGAATCATAAACAGTGTTTTTGATGCCTCATTTCTAGGAATAAAACAGCAAAACTTTAGGAAGACAAAAAGACATGTTCTTATTCCCAGGTGCCTGGTACTGTCAGGAAAGCTCTATGCACAGCACACATGTGTACACTGTCTGCAGATTTCAAAAATTATTCTTCAAATTATAGTTAATGGCTGTCAAGAGTCTGCTGTGTCTAACACAGTATATGATATGATTTTGTGCTAAATCTATGTCAATATCCTATAATCCATGTATTAATCAACACACAAAGGATTACATTGATAGCTTTCTTTCCTTATATTATTCCCAAGCGTTAACCTAAATTTTAATTTATTTTTAATCATGCTTGGCATTTGTGCCACTGGCATGGACTTTAACATGCAGGGATAGCATTTTGGGTGGATTAGGGGGACAATCAGTGATGTCACCTTTTACCCCTACCCCCTACTAGCTGATCAAAAGAAAATCAAATCCTTCCAAAATGACCTCTATTAAAATTAATTTTTAATAACTGCTTGGTTTTTATCACTACTTCCCCAAATGCTAATTAATTCTAACTCTAAACTATGTAATTATACTTCTGCTGAAATACAAATTATCTGGTACCCTGGGGTGAAGGAGTTAGAATACATTTTCATGTTCCATTCAGAAGAGGAAACAGGCTGTTTCCTCTACCGTGGAGACAGGCCACCACTAGGCTGCTGGCTCCCCACCCCCAAGCCTTCCTCCTCATTTAGCAGGAGGACAGACCCAGGTTGACAGTTGGCATCCAGCAAGTTTAATGCCGCTCTCTGCGGGGCAGCAAGGAACGCTGGCCTGCCAAGTTATTTTTGGCTGGGCTCTGCAGTGCAGCACCTTCGGCCACCTCCATTCAGTCAGTGTTCCTTAAGTAGCAGCCCTGGACTGTAGAATGTGAATTGACGTTGCCATGGAGAGAGAACAACTCTTCCTGGTTCTGTCAAAATCCATCTCTCTCTGCAAGTAGGCGCAGATCAAGCAGGAAAGAAACCCCAGTGCCTAGGAGGAAGCGCGGGCAGGAAGGGACTCCGCAGCGACCTCAGCCTCACAGAGACACCATGGGCCCTTTTTTTTCTGATGAGATGCATGTGTCACTGACTCTAGAACAAATCTCTGTTTTTATCATCAGAAGTGGCACACCAGGGATTTATTTTATTTTGTCATTTGGACTCCAAACCAGCCTTTGCAGGGTGGTCATGTGACATTTTTTGGTCCTTCTGTTTTGGTATCTCTGTGGTAATAATTATTGCTCTGTCTTTAACTTATGTGTGCATACGTGTGTGTGTGTGTGTGTGTGTGTGTGTGTGTGTGTGTGGTGTGCTGGTGCACATGCCTATAGAGGAAAACCTCAGTGTCATGTTTTGTTCTTCTTTAGAGTCTGGGTCTCTCACTGGCTTGGAACTCACCAAGCAGAACAGGCTGGGCAGGGAGCCCCAGGAATCAGGGATGCAAGTACGTCCGTCACCTCGGCATGGCAGGATGACAATCACACACCAGGACACCCAACCATTTTCCAGGAGTTCTGGTTGTGGACCTCGGGTCTGCATGTTTTCAGCCAGGCACTTCACCCACTGAGCCATCTCTGCAGTTCCTCCTTCTTTCATTTTAAAATTAGCAATATTTGTTTGATGAAATAAAAGTTTGCAAGCTGCATGTGTATTTACCTCCCAGCCCCTGTCTTCAATGTCAACATGCAGTAGGTCGTTCTACTGGAACAAGGATGCAAAGTGGGTCATGGGTAACAAGAACAAGGGAGATGTGGGAGAAGCCAGAGAGACGCCTGCCTGCACCCTGTTTGGGAGTCAGTTCCTCCATGTTGCTGTGGACCTGGTCTATTTGGTGATTTCCAATCCAGTGAGAGACCCAGACTCTAAAAAATAACACCAACAATAGCAACAACAAAAAAATCCACTGAGGTTGTCCTCTACATACAAGTGCACCAGTATACACACACACACACACACACACACACACACACACACACACACATGTGCAAACACATGCAGAGCCACCAATATATAGCCCCTGAGATGCAGGAGGCTGGTCAGAGGCTGTCTCCTCTAGCCTCATGGATTACAGACACAGTGGAGGGAGCAGACCCAAGGTGCAGGGACACAGGAACAAAGAAGGAACGTGGAGCCCTGGTAATGGGAGTCAGTAAGCCAGAGAACTACCACTATCCTTCTCAGTAGGATTGAATCCATTCTAAAAGACATGTTATCATGGGGTACAGGGATCATCCTTGGATTCTAATCCTTGGTAAGAGATCCCAAAGGCTTAGGTTGCCCTGCCTTGCATTTCAGTATGGCCCAAGCTCAGGTATAAGCTCACAGAGAGCAGCCAGTCTGTCAAAGGACTGCACAGAATACCTTGGCATGTTTCCTAGGCACATTGCTTCAATTAGCTTTTAGGAAGAAGAGTTGCCCATCATCAAATTTATGACAAGTCATGAATGTATCCTGGTAACCTTCTATTTCACTCTTCATAAGCACATTTATGTGTAACATAGCTAGTGTGGCCTCAATTGACCAGGCTGTGTAGTCTGGCTACTTAACCAAATACAAACCCAGGGATTACCTCAGTGAAGGTATTTTGGAGGCATGGCTAATTCTTACAATCAAGTAACAATATAGAGGAGATTATCCTAGACAGTACAGGTTGGCCTTATCCAGCCAGCTGTGTCCCTCAAGAGCAAAAGCTAAGAGCTGTGGTCTGAATATGGATTCCCTCCCCAAATGCAGGCTGAAATTGTCACTGTGAGGTCCTGTTTTTAGGAGGTGTGTAGGAGGTTAGCAGGTGTGTAGGTACTGTAGGAGGTTAGCAGACTACAGAAATGGATCTTTATGAATGCATGGTATTAGGGCCTTCATAAAAGAGACCTGAGAGAGACCTCTGCCCTCTGTAACCATCAGAGGACACAGTGAGGGGTCACCTGTGAGGCAGGAAGTATCCTGTACCAGACACAGCCTGCAGAGCCTGGACCTGGAACCCTCTCCCACCCCCAAATTCTTGAACCATGAAAAGTAAAGCCTTTATATGCCTTCTAGTTCATGATACAACATCTTCTTACAGCAGTGCAAACAGCTCAGACACCCAGAGAAGAACTCCAACTCGAACCTGAACCACTGGAACCCATCCATGAGCTTCCAGCTCGCACTTGCCCTGCTCATTGCTCACGACCCCCTGTCCACCACTTACAATATGCTGAGAACACAGATGTGCAGGACCAATGGGAACTACTTTCTTTCTTTTCTGAAGGTTATTTAAAGATAGGACACATGTACATCTATCTAGCTATTGTGTATCTCTATCTATCTATCTATCTATCTATCTATCTATCTATCTATCTATCTATCATCTATCATCTATCTATCATCTATCTTCTATTTATCTAATCTAGCCTGTCTTTTTCTCTCTCATCTCCTCTCCTCTCTCTCTCTCCCTCCCTCCCTCCCTCTGTGTAATTTGAATTACCTGAGTAATTTAAATTAGTAAATTTAGAAACTACCTTCTTGTGCCCTTCTACACCTTTAGTTCCTCCTCTGAGACCTGAATGATTTGAACCACGCAATGTGAACAGTGTTTCTTCTAAACTATAGATGAAGGACATTAGCTTCCAGTGTGGGGTAAATTTCTACTGGAATTAATTCTGGGGGCCATAAAGCTACAAACTTAAAATTGAATCTTGGTGGTAGACTTTAATGCCCACATTTAAGAGGCACATGGGTGAGCAGTTTTACCTTACCTTAATTTCCTTTAAGAATAAGTAGTCCTTGCCACGGAATCCTGGCACTTAGGAAGCCAAGTCAGGATGACTGAGCTCAAGGCCAGGCTGAGCTACAGAGAATTCTGGGCCAGCCTCAGAAACATAGAGGCTCTACTTTTTTTTTTAAGAAAATCAATAATAGAGGAGACAAATTTTGGGGAGAGGTGGTCAGGATGGAGGTGGAGGAGGGGGTCTGAACTGTCTAGGACTCACAGACCCTGACCACTCCAGACAGAGATATCTCCTGCAGCAAACGTAAGCAGAGACTTCCTCTTTCTGGGCCTGTACCCTAGGTAGGAGCTAAAAGCTACTCCCTGCATCAGAAATTAGACAGAAAAAAAGTAGTTATTCCAGACCCCTGACAGAGAGCCCCTCCTCATCAGAGCCAGGCAGAAACAAACAAAAAAAGTTTTCCCCAACTCAAGAAGTTTCAGCAGACAATCTTGCAGCCCCAACCACCAGCCCCCATCCCCCATCCCCCAACCCCCAACCCAAACCCAAACACCAACCCTAACCCCAACACCAACCCCAACCCCCACCCCTAACCCCCAGCCACACCCCCACCACCAGTCCCCAGCCCCCCAGTCCCCAGCCCTAACCCCCAGCCCCAGCCCCACAACTCCTAGTCCTCCAGCCACCAACCCTCAACCACACGAGCACTAGGCCCCCAGCTTCTCAGCCCCCCAACCCCAACCCCAACGCCCCACCCCCCCACCCAACTACCAACCCAACCCCCAGCCCCCAGCCCCTAACTCCCAACCCACAGCCCCCAGCCAACTCCCACCCCCCCAACCCCCAAGCCCCCAGCCACTAACTCCCAACCCCCAACCCCAAGCCCCCAACCTTCCATTCCACCCAGCCCCCAACCCCCAACCCACAGTCCCCAGCCCCCCAGTTCTGCCCCCCCACCCCACACAATCCACCCCAGCTCCACCAACCGCCCCATCCACCCCCAACCCCAGCCCCCAGCCCCCA
This sequence comes from Rhizomys pruinosus, assembly GCA_009823505.1. Taxonomy (NCBI): domain Eukaryota; kingdom Metazoa; phylum Chordata; class Mammalia; order Rodentia; family Spalacidae; genus Rhizomys; species Rhizomys pruinosus. Next base: position 987,680 of record VZQC01006936.1, read on the forward strand.
ACTCCCAAACCCTCAACCAGCCCCCAGCCCCCAACTCTCCCAACACCCCCTCAACTCTTGCCTCCTTCTACCCCCCCCCCCAACCCCCAACCCCCAGCCCCATCGCTACCCGCCCCCAACTCCAACCCAACCCCCCCCAGCCCCTCACCAGCAACCCCAACCCCCAACCCCCCAGCACCCAGCCCCACCCCCAGCCCCCTTTTGCATTGTGGGCCCCCAATTAATTTCTGCCCTAGCTCACTTAAAAACTCTGACTGCCACCATTCTGCTGAGAGCATATCCATCCCCTGCTAGAAGCTAGCCCTCTTGGGTTTCCTAGTGAAGCTTGTCCCACCTTGTGGGGCCTCTTGCTGCTTCTTCTCATGTGGTGACTCCAGTCAACACACACTAACATGAATGGGATTAAAGTACACTGTACAACATTCTTCAGGAATCAATACAAATAGTTTTAAAAGAAATATAAAAAAAAAAAGAGGGAGGGGAAAGGGAGGGGGGAGGAAGAAAGGAAGGGAAGGAAGGGCAGAGGAATGAAGGAAGGAAGGGAATGGAAGTATAGTGAAGGAGGGAAGGTAGGTGTGCTGGAAGGAAAGAAGGGGGAAACAGGATCTTTCATAGTAGTCACAGAGAGTTAGACATGTAAGGAGATTGAGATGCAATGCCCTTATGTATTAATTAAAGTTTTTTTCACAAATGCATTTCAATTGAATCCATAAAATCTGTAAGAATAATTTAAATATATTACAAATTTTCATAGATACCAAGACTAAAACGAGAACAAACAAGAAAATATGCAAGTGTGCACAGAAGTCAGCAGGAGCTGGGGACAGGACATGATGTGGCCTTTTCTTTCAGAGACGGATAAAGTTTAGGGTGACTTGGGGTCACTTTTTCTCCCCACGCTTTTTCAATAATCAGCTGATGTTCTCAACTAGAGGGGTGTTTCCTTTCAGAGAACATTTGACAATATTTGGAGACATCATAGGTGGTCATAACTAGTGATAGAAGGTTGGGGGTACCGAGGAATAACTCACAGCGGATGCCACAAGCTTATGTCCTCTAGTGGTTAGGAGAATGTTTATAAGCCACAATAAGAACTTGTCACTCTTTATAGACAAAACCACAGTTTGCGGATTACATACCACAAGCACTCTGTGTCTATGCTCACAGGCTTAGCTTGACATAATAATTCGGTACTGCTTAAATTGCTTTACATCCAATATTGTGCTTTGTGAGTATGACTAAAAAGGGTATCCTGGGAAAGCTGTCAACCATGAAGGAGAACAACCTGAAAACAGACTGGTCCAAAAATGACAACTCCAAAGAAAGTAGACTGTTTCCTTTCACCCACCCCCTTGTGCCCCTTCCCAAAGCTCAGAGGGAAAAACTGCGGAAGAGGAGGCTGTAGATTGTAAGGGCTGCAGAGAGATAAGGGGTGACATCAAATGAGACTACAGGGAATTTAGTCTGGACTCCTGATTGATCAAATGCCCCATGATGAATACAGCTTCTCCAACTGGACATTGGGACTCTTGGGTTGTTCAAAATTTGGACATAAGATACTTGCAAAATGCACAACATTTACCTATTGTAAATGACTACTGAGTAACATCAAAGGTTATTTCAAACAACTGTGTCATTATATTGAGAATCCCTTAAAAAAAAAAAATAATTAAAAAAAAAAGAAGGTTGGGGGCACCAACATCTTGTAATAGAGTCCAGGAATGCTACTAAATGTCTTAGAATTCACAAAGCAGCCCCATACCTCAGTCTTCTACGAAAGAGAAACACCTTGTCCAACACATTAAGGTGCTAATGTTGTGAAATCCTGCTCTGGGATAATTCCACAGAGAGTGTATACTCCGTGGATCATGGTCAACTGCAGACAGAGGCAGGGGCCACAAGAGGCTGCAAGGAGACAGGAATATAGAGTAGGCAAACAGCTCTCCTTAGCAGAGCCAGCAGACAAGACCGCCAGCTCACTGTCATGTGACAACTCCAATCAACAAGGCGGGACCGCCGCAATACAATTTGTTCCACTCCATTATAGCTCATTTGGCTCAATAGAAAATCAGATTCCATGTTCATGATGATCAAGCACAAATCCTACAAACTATTTAATAAGGATGCAGCACATGTTAACACCTTCATTAATTTGATTTTCCTTCTTTAAAATAGAAACTATTGATAACAAAATCTAAGCCACATAATGTATTTGGGCTTCAAGTCCTCATCTTTAAAATAAAAAAATTACATATATTATATATATAATATATATATATATATATATATATATATGGGTATTTTGTCTACATGTCGGTAAGTGCAAATCACCAAGAGGGCAGAAGAGGGCACCTGTTCCCCCAGAACTGGAGTTATAAACAGTTGTTATCTACCATGTCATTGCTGGGAACTGAATCTGGGTCATCACAAGTACAGCCAGTGATCTTAACTCCTAATCCATGTCTCTAGCCCCTAATTCTTCATTCTTAAAAGTGGGTGACAGGGGCTGGAGAGATAGCCTAGCGGTTAAGACTGCTCTTTCAGAGGACCTGGGTTCGATCCCCAGCACCCACATGGAGGCTGAGAACTGTCTGTAACTCCAATTCCAGGAGAACTCCAGTTCCAGGGGAATCGAGACCCCTTCTTGACTTCCTCGGCATTGTACACAGGGTCCACAAACCTACATGCAACAGTACATTCAACACATAGAAAATAAATAAAGACCGCTCTGGCTGCGAGGCGGAAAGGGCGACCTGCTGGGCTTAGGGCTTCAATCTAGCCTCCGCCAGCCACCAGTCCTTCTGCCACAGACCAGAAAATCATTTGTCCAGCACCACAAAAGTCAATCTGTCCTAAGCTTTTGCCTGCCTGGAGCAGTGTCGGGCTGCTCCAGGTGATCCTAGCAGGTCCGAACCTGAGCCCAAACACACTTGGGGTTAACTTGTTATAATGGGCCCTAACGAAGTTTTACCTTCCAGATACTGAGAAACCTTCCTACCTCTCCCCTCTTCTATAGGAAAAAAGAAAACATGATGGTAATGAATCATTCCTAACTGTAAATTAGAGCCAATTGTTATAGTGGTAATTTCTTAAAACAGGTATAACTACCCTTTTTAATTGACTGATAGGCAATAGGAAACTGTGAAAAGATAATTCTCTATCTGGAGCAAATTCAATAGTAAAGTGTTATAAGCTGTGTAATTAAGCAAAATATATTAGTACAGGAAAGCTCTGACATCAGCAATGAATTATTCTGCCTAGGAGATGTTGGCTAGGGGATTCAACCCCCCCCCAAATTAATAAAGACCTTTTGCCTATAAGTGGGATATATGCAAGGGAAAAGGCAGTAAGTCCCTGTTGTTGAAGACCTGGTGGGAGCATGAAAAAATGTTATGAGATTCACTTGCTAGCATACAACTGGCCTCTGAAATCAAGAGAGCATACCAAAGGCCACTAAAGCAATACGCAAAATATTGGTCTCCCTGAGACAAGCAAGTCTCCTCCATCGTGTATCAGCTACACGCAACAGCCTGGAGATACTGTGCAACAGTGGCAGCCAAGTGTGTGTGTTATATCTATATATATATAAATATATATATATATATATAATCCCAAATCTAATTGGCTATTATCTCTCTTCTTGGAGGAATAAGTCACACGTGATGCCACAAGCTTATGTCCTCTAGTGTTAGGAGATGTTATAAGCCACAATAAGAACTTTGTCACCTTTATAGAGAAAACCACAGTTTGCGGATTAGCATACCATCCAGCATCTGTGTCTATGCTCACAGCTTAGCTTGACATAATAATTAGTACTGCTTAAATGCCTGTACATCCAATTGCTTGTGCTTTGTTAGTATGACTAAAAAGGTATCACGGAAAAGCTGTCAACCCAGAAGGGAAACACCTGAACAGATAGAGTCAAAAATGACAACTCCAAATAAAGTAGTCTGTTTTCTTCTCACCCACTTGTGCCCCTTTCCCAAGGCCCAGGGAACAAACTGCAGAAGAGGAGGCGTGGTAGAATGTAAGGGCTGCGGAGAGATAGGGGTGAATCATGAGACTACAGCAATATAGTCTGGACTTCTGATTGATCAACATGCCTGTGCATACAAGCTTCTCCAGCTGGATTATGGGAACCTTTGGTTGTTCAAAATTTGGACATAGATACTTGGGAAATGCACCAATTACCTAATTGTACGGCAAACAGAGCAATATCAATGTTATCTGAAAACAACTGGGTTCTTATATTGTAGAATCTCTTAAAAATAAAAAATAATAATAATTAAAAAATAAAAACGATAAAGTATTTAAGAAAAGAAAATAAATAAATAAAATTTAAAAAAAAAGTTGTGCAGAGCACAGAGCAGAGTCCTCACTTTTGATAACGCTCTGTGTTTTCTGAAAAGAAGAGGGGGAAAGCCATATTTTCTTTTTTCTTTTTCAAAACTGTGTTCATTTATTTGAGTTATTTCATCTCCAGATTGAATTGTGCATCTTTTTATTTATTTTTAATTAATTACTTATATATATATTTAATATAATTTATTTATACATAATTTTTTATCAAATCTGACCCATGTCCCCCCTCCCCCCACACCTCTAGAGCTCATGCATTCTGCCAAACATGCTATTCATCTCTTTCTCAGTCTTTCTCAATATCTCCGGGGGAAGTTGACTGTTTGAGCAGAAGTTCCTGTTTCGTCATTCTTTGATGCAGTCCTTTCTGTTGTTGTTGTTGTTGTTGTTGTTGTTGTTGTTGTTTCCAATATGCATCACTCCCAACGTTTTGGACAAAAGTCAAGGGGCCATGCACAGGAAATACTTACAACTGGGTAATTGGCACTAACACCCACAGATGAGGATACCATTCTCGTTTGTTTTCTGGAAGTTATTACTTCATCAGCATGATGTCCTCTAGCGCAGCCATTTTCCTGCCAAAGCCATGATGTTGTCTTTCTTTACTGCTGCATAGAACTCCAATTGTGTAGATGTACCACTTTCTCTATCCACTCATCAGTTGAGGGGCATTTGGGTTGGTTCCCAGCTCTTTGCTATTGAAGAGAGCGAAATAAACATGGCCGTGCATGTATCTCTGCGGTGGGGTGAGTCTTGGGGGAACATGCCTAGGAGTTGTATGGCTGGGTCGGGTGGACAATTTCATTCCAAGTCTTCTAAGGGTTATCCACACTGCTTTCCATAGTGGCTGCATGAGTTTACATTCCCACCACAGTGGATGAGTGTTCCCCTTTACCCACAGCCTCTCCGCACTTGGTATCATTTGTTTTCTTGATCTTAGTCAGTTATTGGAGTAAGATTATATCTCAAAGTGGTTTTGATTTGCATTTACTTAATGATTAGTGATGTGGAACACTCTTGAGGTGTTTCTCAGCCATCTCTAACTCCTCACTCTTGTGAAGTCTCTGTTAAGCCTTTGTTCCATTATTGAGTGGGTCATTTGTTTTCTTTCTGTCTTGTTTTTTGAGTAGTTTATATTTCTGGAGATCAATGTTTGTCAGATGTACTGTGTGAAGGTGTTCTCCCACTCCGTGGGATTTCTCTTCACTCCTGATTTTTCTTTTGATGTACAGAACTTTTTTTTTGAGAGGGTCTTTTCCATTTGTCATTGTCAACCTTTAATTCTTGCCAGCTGCTGTCTGATTTAGAAGCTTTTCCTATGCCTATGTCTTGTAGTCTGCTGCCAACTTTTTCTTCATCTTCTTCAGAGTTTGGGGGTGTTTCATGTTGAGGTTTTGATCCATCTGGAGTTGACTTTTGTACAGGGCGAGAGGAAGGAGGTTTATTCATTCTTCACAAGTGGTTATCCAGTTTTACCAACACACTTGCTGAAGATGCGTCTTTTCTCCATTGTGTCTTCTTGGCCCCCTTGTCAATATGAGATGGGAAATTGTATGTGCTCAGGTTTGGATCTTGGTTTTGTTCCATTGGCAACAGGTCTGTTTTTGTCCCAGTACCAGGCTTTTTTATGACTATAGCCCGTGTAAGTTTGAAGTCTGGTTTAGAGATCGCCCCTGTGTAGCTCTTTTCACTCAGGGTTGTTTTGGCTATTTGGGGTCTTTTGTTTTTCCAAATGAATTTAAGCACTTTTTTTTTTCCAAGCCTGTGAAGAAACTGTTGGGGATTTTGATTGGCATTGCATTAAATCTGTATTAATTTGGGTAATGGACTTTTTACAATGTTATTTTCCCATCCATGAGCATGGGAGGTTTTTCCATCTGTCTGATGTCTCTTCAATTTCTTTTCTTAAAGGTTAAAATTTTTTGTTGTAGAGATACGTGTGTCTTTGGTTGGTTTGTTCCTAGGTTATTTATTGTTTTTGAGGCTATTGTGAGTGGAAGATCTCTTTGAATTTCTTCTCCAGTTGCTTGTTCTTGGTGTAAAGAAATGATTGTTTTTTAGGTAATTTTGTTCCTGCCACTTTTCTGAAGCTGTTAATTATTTCTAGGAGTTTTCAGTGGAGTTATTAGCACCCTTAAGTAAACAATCATATCACCAGCAAATAGGGAAAGCCTGACTCTTCTTTCCAATTAGTACTCCATTAGTTTCCTTTCTTGCCTTATTGCTCTAGCAAGTGTTTCAAGCACTATATTGAAGAGGAGTGGTGACAGGGGGCAAGCCTTGCTGAGTTCCTACCTTTGAAGGGAATGTTCTGTCACTCCCCTGTTTAGGATGATATTGGGTGTGGTTTTCCTGTATATGGCTATGGATTACATTGAGGAATGATCCCTCTAATCCATTCCTTCTAGGACTTTAAGCATGAAAGGATGCTGGATTTTGACAAGGCTTTTTCAGCATCAATTGAGATGATGTTGGTGTGGTTTTTTTGTCTTTAATTCTGTTTATGTGTTTGTGATATTTATTATTTTCGTATGTTGAACCCCTCACTCTGGTATGAATCCAACTTGGTCATGATGGATGATCTTCTGATGTGGGTCGTTGCGATTTGCCAAGTATCCTGTTTTAGAATTTTGGCATCTGTGTTATCAGGGAGATGGGTCTATAATCTCCTTTTTAGTTGTATCTTTGCCTGGTTTTGGTAAATAGAGTGATGCTGGCTCATAGAAGAATTTGGGAGAATTCCCCTCTGATTTTATCCTTCTAAAGTTTCAGTAATAATGGTTGTAGGTCTTTTTGAAATGTTTTATAGAATTCTTGCCGTGAAACCATCTGGGCCTGGGCTTTTTTTAGTTGGGAGGTTTCTTATTACATCTTTCATTTCTTGTTCTTATGTGTTTTGGGTTTAGTGTTTAAGGCTGTGGATCTCTCTTCTTTGTTGAGCTTTGGTGATTCCGGACTTCAGAATTCATCCATTTTTCAGGTTTTCATCTCCTCTGGTAGAATATAGGTTCTTAAAGTATTCCCGTATGAATTTTTTCTGGATCTTTTCGTTGTCTGTTGTTAATTTTCCCCTTTCATCACAGATTGTATTGATTTGTATGCTCCTTCTTTCTTTTCTTTTGTTTAACTGGGCTAGAGGTCTGCTCTATCTTGCTTATTCTTTCAAGAACCACTTTTGATTCATGATTTTTTTTGCATTGTTTCTTTGTTTCTATTTCATGATTCTGCTCTGATTTTTGTTAGTTTTTTCCTTGTCTGTTTGCAGTGTAGGGTTCAATATTTGTTGCCTCTAAAGTGCTTTGAGCTGTCATGTTAGATTATTCCACTTGTGCTCTTTCTGTTGTTTCTAATGTAGGCACCAGGGCATATAAATCCCTCTTAGGACTGGCTTTAAGGTATCACATAGGTTTTGTTTGTTGTTTTTTTTTTTTTTTTTTTTTTTTTTTTATGTTTTTTTTCTCTTCCTTGACCCATCATTATCAAGAGTGGTGTGTTTAGTGTTCTTTAGTTGTAGGGTTATGTCTGTTGTTGATTTGAGCTTTATTGCACTGTGGTCTGAGATAGAATCATTAAATATTTCAATCTTTTTGTATTTGTGGAGTTTTTTCTTTGTCCCAGTATGTGGTTGATTTTGGAGAATGTTCCATGGGGTGCTGAGTAGAAAGGTATTCTCTGATAGTAGGGTGGAATATCGGTAGAGCCTATGAGCTCCATTTGTGTACATATCAATCATTCAGTTTCAGATGTCTCTTGTTTATTCTTGTCAGTTGACCTATCCAAAGGACTAGTAGGATATTGAACTCCCCTACTATGATGTACTGGGTAGTGTGTGACTTGTGGTCCTGGAGAATTGTCTTTATAAAGTTTGTGCACCAACTGTGAAATCTTCTTGGTGAATTGTTCCTTTGATAAAATGTAATGGCCTTCTTTTCTCTTCTGATTTCTTTCACTTGAAGTCTATTTTGTTCTGAATTTAAAATAGCAACACCTGCTTTCTTTTGGACCCGTTGCTTAGAATATTTTTTTCCATCCTTTCACTTTAAGGTGGTGCCTGTCCTTGAAGGTAAGATGTGTTTTCTTGTAGACAGCATATGGATGGATTCTGTTTCCTAATCCAGTCTCCCAGTCTAGTCTTTTGATGGAGGATTTAGCCCATTAAATTTAAGGTTATGTCTGATAGGTTTGTGTTGCTTCCTTTTGCCTTATTATCCATTTGCAGTTGGGTTTCGTTTCTACTTCTGCAGTTATGCTTTTATTGATTTTTCTTTCAGGTGCCTGGGGATGGTTGCTCCTTTCTTCTGTCCTTTGAATTGCTTCAAGTATTCTCTGAAGGGTTGGTTTTCCAGACATGCATTCTTTCAACTTGTTTATGTCATGGAAGGTTTTTCTCTCTCCTTCAACTATAATTGACATTTTTGCTGGGTATAGTAACCTGGGTTGGCATCTATAGTCCTTTAACACCGGGAATGCTTTGCTCCGTTCTTCTTGCTTCATAGTTTGCATTGAGAAGTCAGTTGTAATTCTGATAGGTTTCCCCTTATAGGTCACTTGTTTTTTTCTTTGTGGCTTAAGGATTTTGTCTTTGTTTTGGGTGTCTAGCATTTATATTGTGTGTGGTTTTTTTTTTGTTTGTTTTGTCTGTTTGGAGTTTTCTATGTGCTTTCTTGTATTTTATTGGTTTGTTTTTTTTAGTTTAGGGAAGTTTTCATCTATTATTCGTTGAAGATCTGATCAATACCATTCTGTTGGGATCTTCTTCTCCTTCATCTTTCCTTGATGCGGAGGTTTGATCTTTCATAGTGTCCCACAGTTCCTGGTTGTTCCCCTTTTGTGTATTTTTAAATTTTCATAATCTTTTCTTGAGGTTTTTAGTTGTTCTATGTTATCTTCCAGGTATAATATTCTTTGTTCTGCTTCCCCATTCTACTTCTGAGGCTTTTTCCACTCCTTTCCTCTTGATTGGATGAGTGTTTGATTTCCTCTTCTGATTTCTTTAGTATTTCTACTTCTTTTTGGAGCTTCTCAATCTCTTCTTGTAGCTCTTTGCTCGTTGGTTGGTTTCCTTATCTTTTCAGCATGGGATCTTTTCAGTGTTTTATCTTCTTCTGGAGTTTGTCATTCTCTCTCTAGGTCCTTCTTGAGCTCTTCATTCTCTTTTCTTAGTTCTTTGATTTGTTCTTTATAATATTGTAGTTCTTTAAATATGTTCCCAATTGTCTTCCTGATATCTGTCTCCTGGGGCATCCCCAGAGGTATTGCACTGCAGGAGTCTTCCATAGGGTTGGTAGAGCTTGGTGCTGAATTATCCTGCCCTTTCCTGTGTTGTCTCTTCTTCATGTTCCTGGCACATGGGCTTCTCCTTGCCTGTATTCCAATGTGAGTACTAAATGCCTCTTCACTCTGTTGAAGGCTTGCTTTGCTTGCCTCCTTCAGATGCCTTCATAATTCCAGTTGGGAGAGGGGGGCTCTTCATCCCCCACCCCAGTACCTTCCGCTGGCCTCAGAAGATCTCAGATCTCAAGAGTCACACAACCCCACCTTTAATATCAGCTGGGAGGATAACTCCGCCCCCACAGCCACAAAAGCCAATCAAGCCAAGGCAGCTGGATTAAGGGATCAACAATCAGCCTTGCTGAGGCACCCAGTTCCTACCTGTCTTCCTGTTCTTCCTTCCGCTGGCCTCAGGAGATCTCAGATCTCTATTTATATATTTTTTAATCAAATCTAGACCCGTGTCCCCCCATCCCCCCACCCCTCCAGAGCTCATGCATTCTGCCAAACATGCTTTTCATCTCTTTCTCAGTCTTTCTCAATATTTCTCCATGTGGAAGTTGACTGTTTGAGCAGAAGTTCACTGTTTCAGTCAGTTCTTTGATGCAGTCCTTTCTGTTGTTTTTTGTTTTTGTTGTTTCCCAATATGCATCACTCCCAACTGCTTTGACAAAAAGCTCAAGGGGCTGTGCACAAGAAATACTTACAACTAGGTAATTGGCAATAGCATCCACAGATGAGAGAACCATTCATCGTTTGTTTTTCTGGGACTGTGTTACTTCACTCAGCATGATGTCCTCTAGCTCCAGCCATTTTCCTGCAAAGCTCATGATGTCATCTTTCTTTAGAATCTTTTATTTTTTTATGTGTATGAGTGTACTGTCTGCATGTAGGTTGGTGCACCTGTGTCGTGCAATGCTGAGGAGGTCAGAAGAGGGCATCAAATTCCCCTTGAACTGGAGTTAAAGATGGTTCCTAGCTGCCATGTGGGTGATGGGAATTGAACCCAGGTCTTCTGCAAGCATAGTTGGTGCTCTTAACCGCTGAGCCATCTCTCCAGCCCTGAATTGTGAAACTTTGTTCTTCTCTCCAACTTGTATTGCTACTATATATATATATATTATATATATATAGATAGATAATATATATACATATACACACACACACACATCACTTGAATTGGAGGATTTTTTTTTCCCTAAAACATGTCATGTTTTCCTTAAGGAAGTGCTCGAAGGTTCCTCCTTGGCAATCCCAAACAACCATCAATCCTGCACTTTTGCTCCACATTGGGGTCTTTTCCTCCCATGGTCCCCCAAATAAAGTCCAATAAGCACACATCCTGTCTCAATCCCCCTGTACTGGCCTCCATAATACAGCCCAGGTAGTCCAGCAATGGCAGTCTTTATTCTGATGAGGCTGAAATCCCCTTAGCTGTTTAGTCCACAAGCTGGGTGTCTCAACAGTCCGATCTGACATTGAAGGTTTGGAGGATTATTGGAGAGACTTGAGTCCTCAGTCCATATTGGAAGGTTAAAAAGCTGTGTCTCATGTCTTTGAGGAGTGCCAAAAGTAGTGTCAGGTATAGAGTAGATGCACTTGCCAGTAAGAATTGAAGACAGGCCAAACAATAGTACTCTCTCTTTTTTCTTTTTGTCTTTTTTACTAAGATCTCAAGTTCTATGTTTGCAGTACAGTTTCTCTGGTCTTACTGATTATTTATTTCTGGTTGTACTTTCCTTTTGGATGCTTAAGGGCACAAAGTTAGCCCAGATTAACCAAGGTTTTTGTTTTCTCAAGGTCAGTTGAGGATCTGGTCCTTAGGGATCTCTTGGGGTTTTTTTGGGGGGAAGGAGGGTGGGAGTGCCTTGCTCCTTTCAGGAAAGCCATCTTTTCACTTCCAGCTTTTGACATCAGGTCCTATAAACATGTGGCCCAAACCATATTTAAATTCAAATATTCGATAACATCCTGAAGACAGCTTGTTTTGTTCATGTGTTATTACTCTTGTGCAGAATCTGAGGGTCTGAGGAACATGGCTCTTGATCATGCACACAGCTTCTGGCCAGGGAGCAACAGCACTTCCCCCACTTGTGCTCCTGGGGTCCTGGGAAGCCATTCCTCCTCTGAGGACCTGGGCCTTCCTTTGGGAAGCTCCCACTGGCAGGGTGCACCTCCACATCCCGGCAGGTGGCTGTGGTCTCTGACTTTTCCTCACATGGGCTTCACTTTCCCAGCTTTTCTGTCCCTGGTGGTCTTGTGTGCACGCATATTGCAAACCTCATTCCTAAGTGATTCCTGTCTCTAATGGTGGTCTTTTATGTACACGTGGTACATTCCTTAGCTCCTATATGCTTCCTGTCCCTGATGGAAGTCTTCCACGCACACATATGCAGACCTTGCTGTCTAACAGCTTCCAGTTCCACTTTGCTTAAGACATACAGCAGCCCAGGCAGGGACAGTGACAAATGTGGCCATAATCCTCGATATTTTCCAACACAGGGGTTTGCAAGTGACTTCTGATCCTCCTAGCAACAACTACAGCATTGTTCCACTCCAGTGCAGGGCCACTGTGTATGCCATTGACTCACAGAAGCCAGGTGACCTGCCTGTGACAAGCCGGGAGTCACCTGCTGGATGGCAAGAAACACCTGTCCCAGTGTCTCATCTCCCAGTTTCTCAGAGCCATCTTGTAAACTCACAGATGCTCATAAAAGCCTAACAGAGACACAGTGAGCCAGAAAGAGCCACTCTACTGAGCCCAATCTAAACTGCCAACCCAAGAATGGAAGCCACTGTGAGCATCTGTTGCTGGAAGCTAAGCTTTGGGGCACTTAATTATACAAGTAACCAGGCCGCCCTGGAGAAAACCTAGTGACTCCAGCCCCTCACCTAAAGGACACTCCCCGGTGATGGGGCTGGTGGCCCTGCTCCAGCTGATATCTCAGGCTGTCATGGCTCCCTTTTGAAACTCAAAGTCACAAGAAATCTTCTGATATTGATATGATGCCTCCACAGCCAGGACCATAGTTTTTCTGCAAACTGCTGAACAGTTTTGTAAACTGTCGTCGATTTGACTTTGCACCTCCGTGATGTGATGCAAGCATAGCCACAGCCATGGTTCTGCCTATATTTGGTGGGAAAATTCAAGAATCCACTTTGTTACTGGCTCATCATCCCATCTTCTCAGGAGACTGAGGCAGGAGGACCACAAGTTAAGACCACCCTGGGCTACCAAAGTTCAAGGCCATCTCAGGAAACTTACTGAGACCTTGTCTCAAAATAAAAAGTGAAAAGAAGGGGATGGAGATATAGGTAGGTCAGTGGCAGAGCACTTGCCTACTGTGTGCAAGGTCCTAAATTCAATCCTCGGTACAGCTTAAAACCACCACAGCAGCAACAGTAATAACAAATGAAAACAAAAATCAATCCATTATGTGCTGGAGTCTCACCTTTCCTCTCCTCAGCTCAAATCAGGCATAGAAAAGGAACCCAAAGCAAAACTCATCCAGTAATTGAAGCACATGGCTTCCTCTATCATTGGATCAATTTCTTGTATTAATTCCTGGCCCTTGCTATTTTCTCATGCATACTTGACTGTATAAGCTAGATTTATAGATATACGGTGCATAGTCATTGCTCAGGATTTCTAGCACAGTGCTGATTTAAAACATTCTTACTCCCTGTACCCTGAGTGGTGCTCTTTCTTGAATGAAAACAAAGAACTGTTTTCACTACCTTCCTCATGACAGTGACCAGTCCTTTCTTTCTGCCACACATGGCTGGTATATTTTGCATGTCCACAGCCCAACATCCCCATGAAAAGAGACAGACGTTTAGTTCCACCATGGAAAGGGTCAGTTATCGTTAAAGAAAGGGTAAGTTCCTCCTTGTGACAAGGCCCAGCTGCTGATCTCAGACACCCTTCCTTCCCTCTTGAGGACATCAAGCTCTTGCTCTCTGTCTCCCTGCTAAGCTAATACCACCACTCTCAGAATTGCACATGAAAAGGGGAAAGTGACCGCCAGCTGCCATGTTAGTAGCAGTCAGTGAACCATAGTGAGACGGAGCAAAGCCGTGCCTTTACCCACGGTGATATAGAGGCTTTTGCCTTCCTCTACACATTCCGACTCCTCCGTGGAAGGTTCACCCTGCCATCTGGGGCTCAGAGGCACCAGCACACACCCAACCTTACCACTGCAGGTTTATATGCCAGAACCAGGTGGAGGTCTTGGTGAACATCCTGTCTCTGTCTGGGCATGTTGTTTACTGTAATGTTATGTTACTTTGTATTCATTAGTATCTGTCTTATCTTCCACCTCCTATTTTTCTAATGCCTTTCAAAGCCACACACAATAAACACCTTAATCTTGGTATTTAGAAAAACAAAAGTCTTTGCCCTGGTCCCAAGAAACAAGTTCCTTCTTTCTTTAAAAAAAATAATTTTATTTATTATATTTTTTTTTATGTAAGTACATTTTCTGCATGTATGTAAGTGAACTGTGTCATAAAATGCCCACAGAGGTCAGAAGAAGGCATCAGGTCCTGGAACTGGTATTACAAATGGTTGTTAACTACCATATAGGTGCTAGGGACTGAACCCGAGTCCTCTGCAAGAGTAGCCAGTGCTCTTAACCTCTGAGCCACCTCTTCAGCCCCAGTTCCCTTTTTCTGGGAATGGACAGTCACAGTCACGTCTTTCACTCCAGCTCCCATATGAACCCTGATCTCATAGGATAAGAAATGTTCAAGTTAATTTTCTAAGGTTTTTGAGTTTGAAAGACTAGTCATAAGTTGCAGAACCCAACCTTCTTACAGCAAATCTCCATTTCATTATAAAACATCATGGCATTGGGGTAATTCTTGGCCATGTGTCCCCCTGGGATCATGTAATTGGAAAGCACAGTCAGAAGTCATTTCCTATCTCCCAGTGTACCTAGCAGCACTTTGTTTTTATTTTTTTTTTATTTTTTTATTTATTTCTGTATGTGTATCAATGTACTATCTGCATGCAGGTCTGTGCACCCGTGTCGTGCAATGCTGCGGAGGTCAGAAGAGGGTCTCGGATTCCCCTGGAACTGGAGTTCTCCTGGAATTGGAGTTTCACATGTATTTGCTTAACTGACTTCACATGAGGAAGAAACAATAAGAATATTGTTTGAATCCCCCCCCCAATCCACTGTCCACTTCTCTGCTGCTCTGTGGCTCAGCCCCAAAGTAGCCAGACTGGACTGCACAGAATACCGTAGAGTGTGGTCAGGCTGAGATATGAATCCAAGGAAAGGAAAAAAAAGTTCATCAGCTTTCCATGAAGAAGCCAGCATTTAGAAATGATCATTTTTAGGCTGAAATTGAAACTCTTCATGTGCAGACTCAGCATCCAATTTATGTTGGTAAAAGAAGGGTTGGATTAAAAATTTCCTTGTAGTTGGCCAGCTGTATACAAGTGACCTACTAGGAACTGACTGGAAAAACCTCAATAGGTACTTGCTCATTTAAAACTGCAAATAACCTGAAAATAACACCTTTTTGACTTTGAAATGCCCTAATGGAAAATAACTTTTCCTGGTTTCCAGGGACAATCTTTTTCCTCTACATGGAAATCTCAGAGCCACTCAAAAATCAACCTTGAAGCATTGAAGCCAAAGTCTCCATCAGGCACCTTGTTAGCAGGGGCAGAAGCCAGTTCTTCCTCTTTCCCTACCTTTGGTGTCCATGCTGTCCCCAGTGCTGTCTGTTCTCCTGCCCATCCTCTCCTTCCTTACTTTAGCTTCATTGTCCTGGTTCAACCCTGCACTATGACCCAAGGTTGGCCCTCTCTGCAGCTGCCCTCTCACAATGTGCTACACCTCTTCAGAACAGATGTTGATTTCAGATGTGATCCTCTTTCCCAGGCAAAAAAATCTGTGTCTCTTCCTCAGACACAGAGCCATTTCCATGGTTTGTCACTGCAAGTCACAGCTCTCCTGGGGCTGGGACTTGCATCCACAGTTTGCCTGGATTCCACCTGCCTGTCCCCAAGGTGGTCTTTATCCTTAAGCATAGCTCCCTTCCACACTGTCCTGCCTCTGCCTGCCCCATCCCAAGGCCCTCCAGGCCTCAGTTTGCCTGCCTTTCCTCCAGTGACACCGTCATTGTCTCTTTGCACTCAGGACACTGCAGTCCCCCCACCACCACACCCAGTGCCCTTCAACCTGGGGTGCAGTGTGCACACCAGATTCCCTTGCCAAATGCACGGAGCTGGCTCAGCGTAGGGACCATTATAAAACAGAGGGAAGCATCAGCTCTGAACTCTCTCCTTACCCTCCAAGGGGGAGGAGGTAGGCAGGGTGGTTCCCTCCTCCCCCGACGGCACTCCTGCTGCCAAAGCACAAATCGAGTCACATCATGAACACACAGCAAGGCTGAGGAGACAGCTAGGACAGATGAGCCCTTGCCACATGCCCGTTAAAGGAGGGTCAAGTATTTTGTTTGCCTTTATGGGGGAGATGGAGAACTATCAGATGCTCAGCAAAAACAGGAAACTGAGTGCAAAGGGGCCCGGGCCCAACGCTGTCTCAGCACTTTGTAGAAACAATAAATGGCACCTATTGTCTTGTCTTAGTAATGATCATTGCCTTTCCATGCCTGTGTGAACGCTCACAAAAATAATTTTCTTCATATAATATTACACAAATTCATATTATATAGAATATCATACATAGGCATAACAGTCTATTTTTTTAATTTTTTAAAAAAATTTATTGTATTTATTTATGTGTATGAATGTACTGTTTGCATGTAGGTCTGTGCACCCGTGTCGTGCAATGCCACGGAGGTCAGAAGAGGGTCTCAGACTCCCCTGGAACTGGGGTTCTCCTGGAATTGGAGTTACAGATGGTTCTCAGCCACCATGTGGGTGCTGGGGATCGAACCCGGGTCCTCTGCAAGAGTGGTCAGCACTCTTAACTGCTAGGCCATCTCTCCAGCCCCAATAGTCTATTTTAAATCAATTAAAATGGTTCTTTTGCTAGTTTCCTAATTAAATATTCAAAGTACAAAATATATCCAAATGTACCAGCACTGGTAAAGGACGAATCCAGCTACCTATGCATTTCATGTATCCAGCAACCTCGCCATCTGTCCGCTCACCCATCTACCCATAAACCCATCCATTCACTTGTTTATCCATCTGACCTTCCATCCATCCATCCATCTACCCATCTGTTCATCCATCTGTCCAGTCATCCGTCCATATCCATCCATCCATCTACCTATCTGTGCATGCATTCATCCATCTGTCCATCTGTCCATCCATCCATCCATCTGTCCATTCATCTGTCCATCCTTACTTCCATCCATCCTTTGACTTCTCATTTCTTCTTTCCTTTCACTAAGTTTGCAAGTAAAGCACTAAGACGTCTTTAAATGGTCAAAGCTGATGTCACTTCTGATACCCCACCTGCTTAAAACTTAGGTCTTGAATTAAATTCCCTAAAGTGAATCCTTTCAAGTGTTTTTAATAAGTATTCTGTTACTGATACCTGTTGTATTAAAAATTATTACCATATTTTTAAAGTGTTTCTTGATACTTTAAAATTTGACTTGAGTGAATTAGCATTGACTTTGTTTTCTGGACTATCAGAACTTTAGAAAATAAAAGGCAAAAGCAAAATATCAAAGCTTCACACTAAAAAAATCAATATTGAAACAGGCAACTGTATGGTTTTCATTGCTTGAAATTAGGGTATTCATAAGTTATAGTTTGAAATTTTTATGAAAATTGATTTATAACTAGAATAGAAAAATTTGACCCCAGGTGGCAAAATCAATTCAGATTCCTTCTGACATTTTGTAACCTTGGAATTTCTCTAGGAGCAAGTAGTTATATAAAAATGATATTCTTGGATGTTAATTATTGCCAGTAGTTTCCATCAGGGAAAAAAGTAGACGTCATTTGTGACAGTGCAGAAGAAGGTCAAGCTTTTTCTTTCTCTCAACTATAAAAAAGGGAAAAGTGGAAGACTGAGTGGAAAAAGGCACATATCTCCCACATAGCTAAAGGGGGCCATCCTCATGGGGAGCACGCCAGGAGACGACAGATGCACCCCCAGCTCAGCATGGAACTTGGGGCCCACCGGCACCTCCAGGCACTCTCCTTCCCTCTTCAGGCCAATGGCACTCATCAAGTGCCGTGGCTGGGAATATGCTTCCTGCCGAGAGCCTCCAACAATGTCTCTCTTCCTTTTTTTCTTTCTTGTTCTTCTTAGTTGTTTTTTTTTCTTTTTTCTAATAACAGGTTCTTATTGTCCTGGAATTTACTACGTAGCCCCAAGCTGACCTCAGACTAAAGATAGTCCTCTTTCCCTGGCCTCCTGCATGCTGAGACGGGGAGGCACTACCATGCTCAGCCTGGCTTGATATTCCTTTCATTTCAAGAGCATTTATCTTTCTTACTCTCCAGGAGTGATGCTCAAAGATGATGGATGATGGATATGTTTAAACTTATCTACCATGTCACTCTACGCTTATATGAGGCAATTAATGGGATCAACTTCTGTATTATTTCAGTGGTGTCTGTCATCTTTTACAGACAGCCATCAGGACCCCTCCCAACATTAGCTGAGGAGTCATAGCATTTTAACTTCGTTTTATAACTTGGGTGGAACATTCTAAGAAAAGATAAGAAAAAGTAGAGAGCCCTAGCTTGGGGCAGAGGAGGAATGCATGTGGTTGCGGTGGACGCTGGGTTTGAGTCCATTAAGAAAAGTAGAGGGCTCTAGCTTGGGGCAGAGGAGGAATGCATGTGGTTGCGGTGGACACTGGGTTTGAGTCCATTAAGAAAAGTAGAGGGCTCTAGCTTGGGGCAGAGGAGGGATGTGTGTGGTTGCGGTGGACACTGGGTTTCTGTCCATTAAGCAGTGGCCACAGTTAATGAAATGATGCCAACTCTCCTGTAGTCTCATTCTGGACTGAGATCTACTTCCTATTTGATCTGCACATTTAAGCAATTCTCCCCACTGAACCATGTTCGCTCATCAAAAGGAGACAAGGACGCTTCCTGTCCTAAAGACCCGAGGGGAAGTTCAGTGAGACAGAGATAAGGATGTGCTCCTTGCTGAAGGCTTTATGGGAGACTGAGTTTGCAGAAGAGTGTGTGCTAAAAACAAAACACTCACTTTCTTCTGTCCCCTTTTGTTTGACACAAGGTCTTGTGTGGCCCAGACACACTACGTAGCTCAGGCTGGTCCTGGACTCCTTCTGATTCAGCCTCCTCAGTGCTGGGATTACAGGTGTGAGTTACAACAAGTCCTTTTTTATAAAATGCAAAGACTCCCTCTCCAATTCTCTTATGCCATCTTTTCCGTGGGGGGGGGGCAAAGAAGGAGTCCAGAGAGGCACCTCTATGCTGCCTTCTCGATTCCTTTTAAAGCTTCAAAATACAAGCTCATCTGAAGAATGCCTTTTCCCAGAGAGTAAATTTATCACCATGCTGTGGACCATGTATTTGACAGGACATTTATTCATTTTGTTAGAACTAAAAATACAGGCTTCATATTTTTCATGTTTATAGCAATTATACTCAAAGTACAATACATTATTTTGCATGAAAGAATTTGAGCTATTACATCTAAAATTATTCTGAGACAACAGATGGAAATAGAACCCTCAATCTGACTGGCCCTCTTTCCCCCTACTTGTACTTTTTTTTGTCTTTTCGAGATGGGGTCTCCTTATAGTTACAGCTATGCAGACCAAGTGGGCCTCATCTCAGATCTGCCTGTACAAAAAAATGCAAGAACTTAGACAAATAATATCCTTATATTTACATCCTAATTCATGAATCCAGGCAAAAGTGCAGGGCTAGGGTGAAGTGTAAACATGATGACATAAATTCTTGGAAAATCATTGCTCCAGAGCTGGAGAGATGGCTCAGCAGTTAAGAGCACTGGCTGCTTTTGCAGAGAACCCAGGTTTGATTCTCAGCACCCACATAGTGGCTAACAACCATCCATAACTCTAGGGTCATCTGATGCCTTCTTCTGATGCTGCAGGCATTGAACACATGGGTGTGCTTACACACATGCAGGCAATACACTCATACACATAAAAATTAAAATAACAAATAAAATAAATAAAATCACACACCACTGTACTTCAACAAACATTAGCTTCCTTCTACTTTTGTCTCTTATATGTTGCATATGCAATTTATAAAAGCCAGTGGGGTTAGGCATAAATTATTAAAATTTTAAATACTAAGAATTGATTTTCCACTCCTGGGTATATACCCACAAGACTCATCCTACTGCAAAGATACATGCACATCTATATTTATTGCAGCTCTCTTCACAAGAGCAAAGAGCTGTGACCAACCTAAATGCCCCTCAACTGAGTGGATAACAAAAAATGTAGTACATCTACACAATGGAGTTCTATGCAGCAGTAAAGAAAGATGACATCATGAACTTTGCAGGATGGAACTTGAAGCCATTATGCTAAGAGAAGTTACACAGTCCCAAAAAAATAAATGGGGAATGGTTTCCCTCATTTGTGGATGCTGGTATCAAATCCCCCAATTGAAAGGCAAGCTGAATCACATTATTGTTACATTTCTTTCTATCTAAAAGCAACTGTGATGTTATAATGTGAATCTCTTAATGACCCTTAGAATTAACTTACCACTTACTTTCAGACATGGTAATTAATGTATATGGGCAGAAGGTATATATTCATATTTTAGAGTAATATAAAATTAAAGGGAAAATGTGAACTCCTAAACATATATCAGAGTTAACATACATTTTATTCCTGGAGGACATAATTCTGGTACATATATGACATTTATATAGACATATTTTGGAGCAATACAAATGGAAGGGAACCACAACAACATAAGGACTAGGTCAAAGAACAGGCTGATATAGTTAAATTCTGCCCAAAACAATAAACCTTTGCAGAGAAAAGCTTTAAAAAGACTGAGAAAAAGATGCAGGACATGTATGGCAGAATGCATGAACTGGGGTGGGGAGAGGGGAAGGGAAAAGGGAATATGTCTAAATTGAACTGAAACACATAAAACATCAATAAAAGTATTATATTAAATGATATCTTAGAGTGGTTTTAATTTTTCATTTCCTTAATTATTAATGATGTTGAACACTTTTTAAGATGTTTCTCAGCCATCTTTACTTCCTCATTGGTGAAGTCTCTGTTCAGTTCTTTACTCCATCTTTTGAGTGAGTCATTTGTTTTCTTCTTTGTTTTTTGAGTAGTTTATATATTCTGGATGTTAATGCTTTGTCAGATGTATCACTGGTGAAGGTTTCCTCCCACTCTGTGGATTTTCTCTTCACTTCCTTGATTGCTTCTTTCGATGTACAGAAGCTTTTGAGATATCATCTCACTCTGATAAGACTGGCTAAGATCAAGAAAACAAAAGACACCAAATGCTGGAGAGGTTGTGGGGAAAGGAGAACACTCATCCTCTGCTGGTGGGAATGTAAACTCATACAACCACTGTGGAAAGCAGTGTGGAGAACCCTTAAAGGCTCAAAATGAACCTACCACCTGACCCAGCAATACCACTGGGTATATACCCACAAGACTCATCCTACTACAAGATACATGTACATCTATGTTTATTGCAGCTCTGTTCACAATAGCCAAGAGCTGAAACCAACCCAAACAGTGGATAACAAAAATGTGGTATATCTACACAATGGAGTTCTATGCAGCAGTAAAGAAAGATGACATCATGAACTTTGCAGGTAAGTGGATGGAACTTGAAGCCATTATGCTAAATGAAGTAACACAGTCCCAAAAAACCAAACAGAGAATGGTTTCCCTCATTTGTGGATGCTAGTACCAACCCCCCAATTGAAAGGCAAGCTGAACCACATTATTGTTACATTTCTTTCTATCTAAAAGCAACTGTGATGTTATAATGTGAATCTCTTAATGAGCCCTAGAATTAATTTACCACTTACTTTCAGACATGGTAATTAATGTATATGGGCAGAAGGTATATATTCATATTTTGGAGTAATACAAAATTAAAGGGAAAAATGTAAACTCCTAAACATGTCCTTGGGAAGTCCAATTCTAGTATGAATGATGGGCGGAGAACTGTTTATGCTGAGGGTTGCCAGATGTGTTGCTAGAGAGATACAAGGAAAGCCTTGTGCAGGTCAGTGATTGGGGTTGAAAAGGGGAAGGAAGACTTTCAGGCAAGTTAGCCTACTAGACAAGAACTGAAAGAATTGGCCACAAGGTCAATAAGGCTTATAACAATTTTGAAGAAAAGCATCCACGTGGTTGGGAAGTGTTTATAGGCAAGAAACCAGAGCTGAGGGACGTAGTCGTCTCTGCAGGGGCGTCAGCGCCCCCTCACTCACCTTCTTGCCCTGAGCAGCTGTGATTACCCACAGCTCTTGGTCACAGTTCAGTTTAAAGGTCTCCAAGTTGTCCCCTGAATAAAGGGGGGGGGGATGAAAAGGAGGGTGAAAGCAACCTACTTCATGGATAGAGAAGCAGCAGGGATAGAGGCTGACAGGGTCAGTTCAGCGGCTGAATTGTGCCCCCACTAAGAAATTCTTGGGCTAAAGTCGGAGTCCTGGGTCCTTCAAAAGGGACTTTCCTTGCAGTGGGGTCCTCACAGAGATTACTGTAAACCTTTTAAGACTTGAAGTTTTCCTGATAACACACAGAGGAAAACAGAAATTGACCACTAGATTCTAATTTAATTCAAATTCAGAATAAACACTGGACTTATTATTTTCTTCAGGATACAAATTAGGTCATCCCTTAACCAAAGCTTTCCCCCCCACTTAGTTTTAGTGTCCTTTGGTCAAGACTGGTCAAAAGACTAAATGGAAAATTCTAGCAACAATTTCCCATTCTTGTAAATTTGTTACAGTTATTTTCTATAATTGTTCTACTTTTTTTTTTACTATTGGTTATTGGGACTTTCCTAATATGGTTAATTTATCCATTAAATGTTACAGTAGGCAGTGTGATGGTTGGAATGAGAATGTCCCACACAGGCTCCAAGTATTTGAACATTTTGTCCCCAGCTGCTAGCACTGTTTTGGGAGATCTTAGAAGCGTCGCCATGCTGGAGGAAGTGAGTACAAAAAGCCTTGCCAGTCTCCAGTTGCTCTCTCTGCTTCCTGTCCTGCTTGAAGACACTCCAGCTCCTGCCACCATGCCTCCCTGGCGTGATGGACTCTAATCCCCCTGGAACTGTCAACTGAAAGCTCAAATGAACTCTTCCTTGTATAAGTTCCCTTGGTCATGGTGGTTCTATCACAGCCACAGAAAAGTGACTAATATAGCAGATATGTTGAGGAATAAGCATCTCCTATATGTGGTTTACTACTGTATGTGATTCCACCAGTCTACAGAAGGGCTTGGGACATCCCCACCTATGTTGATATGCTAAGTCTCAGGACCTCAGTGCCAACTAGGAAAGAGGACAGCTGAAGATGTAATTAGATACATGAAATACACCACAGTAGGATGAGATGCTGACTCAACCAGACTCACGTCCTTAAAGACAGACAAAGCTTGGACACAGATGTAAAGAACAATCCCATGTTGGGATTAAGGCAGAGATTGGGTGGTATTTCTACCAATGAATGACAGCCAAAGAAAGCCAGTACCCTCCAGCTTCATGAGAGCCAGGAATAGTGTCCCTTTAAGCCCAAGGCAGCCAGCCTTGGCTGCACTTTGCCAGACTTAGAAATGACAAGTTTCTGTTGTATGACTCAAGCCTCTTGCACTTGGCATGAAGTGGCCCTCTTCCTCCAATGTGGCTTTTCGGGTCTGTGAAGGAGGCCCAGGTGTTCTGTATCTGGATCTCAGAGCACTTGGTTAATACTCAGTAGTGGTAAGTCAGTAGTTGTTGAAGGAGAGATTGCATGAGTGATGGGCAGACAGTGTTTGTGTATCACTGAGGCAAGGCAGGGACACCTGGTAAGCTGTGAGACAGCTGCACAGCACAGACACAGCTCTCCCTCTTCCGGCCCTCATGGAGAGCCCTTCTGACTCTCCACCTAGGGGCCCTGTGCTTCACAGCCACAAGGGTTTGGTTCTCCTTCATTTTCAGGAGAGAGAGGCAATAGGATCCTTGCTGAGTCCCAAGCAAGTGTCAAGGAGTGACTGCGACACGGGCTGTGCTGAGCAGGACAGTGCCAGCCAGCAGAGCTCCAGCACAGCGGTCTGCGATCCCCATCAAGGCGATGCAGACTCCTCCTTACAGATGTTCCTTACAGAATCACCACTGACCTAGGAAGTGTTTCTGTTTAAGATCACTCCTGGGAAACAGAAAATAATTCTAACTTCTTTACTTAGGTTCTAAATAGAAGAATTAAGTCCAAACCTAAAAGAGTAAATTCTAAGTATCAATATCACAACTTGCCTTGATACTGGGCTTTCTGTTTACTGGCCTATGAGTTCTAGAGTGATGATTTACTTCACTTTATTTTAGCTTTTTAAATTTTACAGTACTGGTGATGGAGCTCAGAGCTCATATACACTGGGCAAGCGCTCCTCACTCAGCTATTTCCCCAGTCCTCTTTCACTTTTTACTTTGAGACAGAGTCTGAGCATGCTGCTGAGACAACGCAGGCGTTCTTATGTACCTCACTTTCTCCAGTGTTCCATTAATAGTCATTTCCCTCTCATTCGCAAATATTTTGTTCCTATTTTTTTCACATGCTACAGGAAAACATGATACCGTCTCTAAGTGCAGAGCGCGTATCATTTTAGTATGGATAACTTTGTGTTACTGAGTTTGTCCCACACTGGGTGCTTCATGATCAGTGCCACCTGTGTCCTTCTTATAATTATGAGGCCTTGACAAGCACAGGGATCAGTCATCAGACTTCTGGGATAGGTTGGACTCTTTTTTTTTTTTTTTTGTCTTTTTGAGACAGGGTCTCCTTTTAGTCCCAGCTAGCATGGAGCTCACTATGTAGACCAGGCTGGCCTTCAACTCACAGAGATCCACCTGCCTCTGCCTCCCGAGTGCTGAGATTAAAGGTGTGCACCACCACGCCCTGCTAGGTTGCACTTTTAATGCCTGCTTGCCTCCCTTCTTCATGCATTATCAAAGTACAGAAAGTGAGAAAGGACAGTGTGTGTTTCACTCTCCCTCACTTCAGGGCCTTGGTTCTTTCACACTACATGATGCTTGGCAGGTGTGGTGGCACACGCCTTTAATCCCAGCACTCAGGAGGCAGAGGCAGGCAGATCTTTGTGAGTTCAAGGCCAGCCTGGTCTACAGAGTGAGTTACAGCCGGGGCTACAGGGACACCCTCTACCAAAAAGACAAAAAAAAAATAAAGAAATCAACAAAAGGGGCTAGAGAGATGGCTCAGCGGTTAAGAGCACTGGCTGCTCTTACACTGGAGCAGGGTTCAGTTCCCAGCACCCACATGGTGGCTAACAACCAACCATCTGTAACTCCAGTTTCCAGGGAAATCTGACACCCTTTTCTGATCTTCACTGGCATTGGACAAGATGGATGCACTTACATACATGCAGGTAATACAGTCATACATGTAAAATAAAAATAATAAATAAAATAGTTTTAAAAAATTCCATAAGAACTTTGACAAAGATTAGTAATAAACAATCATTCAGCAAAAGCAGGGCAGGGCCTCCAGCCACTATCCAGGACTTCCTCTGCTTTGAGTAGAAGGCCCTGGAGTTGTGTACCTTCTGTGTTCCCTGGAGTTGTGTACCTTCTGTGTTCCTGGTTCTTTCCTGTGTTGACTCTAATCCCATCATTTCACCAACACATAATATTGGGCCAAAAAACTGCATAAAGCTGGCAAGTCGGCTCAGCATGTAAAGGCGCCTGCCAGCAATCCTGGCTGCCTGAGCTTGAGCCTCAAACCCACATGGTGGAAGGCAAGACCCATGGTGGCACACACACACACACACACACACACACACACACACACACACACACACACACACACACACACACACACACACACACACAAAGTGTTACATGTAAAACTACAAAAGTGCTGGAAAAAAGTCACTTAAGCATTCATGTTAAGGATTTCCTTACATTATTAATGAATGCCATAATTTTAGAAGGTATAAAATTTTTCAGTAATAAAAAATAGTTTTCTGGGTTTGGTGACACCCACCTATAATCCCAACACTCATGAGGCAGAGGCAGGTGGATGTCTGTGAGACTGAGGCCAGTCAGCTGGACATAACTAGTTCCAGGCCAGCAGGGGTGACAGGGAGACCTTGACCCCCCAAATGATTTATTTTGATATAATCTAAGTACTTCCAAAGTTTCTTCACTGGATGCTATTTCAGTATTTACCTGATGCCAGCCTTTAGTAGAAGGCTACAGTTAAATATTTACTTGAGACAAATCATATGTAAAAGCAAAGTTTAGAAGCAAACTAATGTATACATTTGTAGGAATCAAATATTCTAAATGCATAAGTCAAGTCACACTCAAACCCAGTGTGTCACGAGCAGGGCCGTGACCACCGTGCTTCACGCACATCGTGTGCAGTCACTGCCCCTTTACCCACATTGTCTGAAACATTTCTTTTGGTTTAGTGTGCTTTATAAACAGAAAACTATTCTCTTGCTAACTAAATAGAGAATTTTTTCCAAAGTTGAAACTTAAAAAATTTCTCAATGTATTATATACATGTATATACATATATATGACTTTATACATGTAAAATACATATAAAAAACAGATAGATAGGACTTGGGCCAACTTAATGAAAGTTATGGTACTGTTAAGTCTTTTTTAATTAATATGAATAAATGAATTAATGAAACATCACTGAGGATTGTCATGGCTCTTTTGGGGGGCTCTTTTGGGGGCCTCTTTCGGTTCCTTCGTTTTCCCATTGTGTAGTTCCAGATGTTCTGGAACTTGCTCTGCAGTCCATCACGCAGTCCATCCCAGGCTGGACTCCATTCCACAGAGAGCTCCCTGGCTCTGCCTCCTGAGTGCTGGGATTAAAGAGCTGTGCCACCGTTGTGGACTTTGATGGCAGTTTGTCAACTTGACACAGTGTAGAATAACTTGGGAAGAGAGTCTCAATGGGAGATTGTCTGCAGGGGGTTGGCCTGTGGGCGTGTCTCTGGGGGGAGTTAGTCCATATGGGAAGAACCAGCTCACTCAGGGCAGCACCCTAAGCAGAGGTTCTGAAGAGCACGAGAGTGGACAAAGTGACCTGACCCCAGGAAGCAGGTAAGGGAGCCTACACGCTTTCCTTTCCCTCTGTTCTTGCCAGTTTTAAAAAATATTTCATTTATTATAATTTTAATACTTTTTTATTATTTTTATTTTATGTGTATGAATATACTGCCTGCATGTGTGTAAGTGCACCCATGTCGTGCAGTGCCTACAGAGGTTAGAAGAGGGTGTTGTGTCCCCTGGGCCTGGAGTTATAGTTAGTCTCCATGTGGGTGCTGAGGATTGAACCTGGGTCCTCTGCAAGAGTAGTCAGTGCTCTTAACTGCTGAGCCTTCTCTCCAGGCCCATTGATCGGCTCTCTGAGGTTGTTGCCTTGACTTTCTCACCGTGATGGACTTGGAATTGTGAGTTAAAGTAAACTTTTCTCCCCTAAATTGCTTTTTGTCATGGTAGTTTTTTTTTTTAATATTTCATTTTATGTGTATGAGTGTATTGCCTGTATTATGTAAGTGCACCCATGTCATGCAATGCTCACAGATGTCAGAAGAGGGTGTTGGATCCCCTGGAACTGAAATTACAGACAGATGTTAGCCTCCATGTGGGTGCTGGGAATTGAACCGGAGTCCTCTGCAAGAGCAGCCAGCACTCTAACCGCTGAACCATCTCTCCAGCCCATCAGGGTAGATTTACCACAGACCTGAAGCTGGAGCAGGGATGAAATCCAGTGTACTGGTGTCCACCATGACTTGGAGAGGAACATCCAAATTCAGGGAAATATACTGCTCCGAAGGCAGCAGAAGCACGCTATCTGGAGTTCATTCAAGTTTCTATTTGTTTTTGACAAGGCACATTTCACAATGGGCAGGACAGTGTTTGCCATAATTATTTTTAAGCATGCCTCTCCAGACAATAGGAAACTTTGAAATAACTGACACCTGAAGGAAGCTGCCTGCTTAGATGAGCCCCTGTGAGCTGAGAGCCAGGCTGACTCAAAACGAAGGTGAGGAAGACCCCTCCACCGTCTTCACAAGCCAGACTTTTCTGCCCTGTACACTTTTTCTTCTCCACTGAGACCAAGTGGCAGTGCTCTGTAACTAACAACAGCTTTCCAAGGAGGTGCCTGGTCATCAAAACCTGAAGGCCAATTCCAAAAATAGACATTTAAACAAAAAAATGGGGAAAGAAATTTAAAGGCTATTTACAGCATGGTTTGATTGGAGCTTAGAACATTTTCAGGACTGCATTCAGGGACCTGGTGTCTTCTGTTACATGATGTGAGAGGAACAACCCAGGGGGCAGTGAACTGGTGTAGGCACTTGCTGTGAAGTGCAAGACCTGAGTTTGATTCCTGGGACTCATGCTGTGGAAGGAAAGAACCAACTCCTGTGAGTGGCCCTCTGACCTCCACTCATGCACTTTGGCACAGGATTTTCAAATTACTGTCATTGTTCGGGCTGGATATGGCCCTCCACCCAAATTCCTATGCTGCGGAATGCCCCAACGCGATAGAATCAGGGTGCAGGCTTTGAGAAGGGACAGCGGGAGCCTCTGCAGGACTGTGCACCTGCATACATTCCGGCCAGGCCTTTGGTTTTGCAATCCTACCACACCCACCTTCTTTCCCTTCTCAGGAGCCTGCCCTTGGAAGGATCCCACACCAGGTGACTGAAAGGGACAGAAAAGGTCCATCACATGGGCCGGATGCTGCACTGCGTCCCTGCTTGTCTCAAAGATAATTCCTCCAAAGTCAAAGGCATCCTACTCTTCTTCAAAGCCTGGGGACTCAAGCTGTCAGGCCACAGGGAAACCATTCTCCTCATGGTTAAAATTTTAATGCACCACTTATACACAGAAGCACAAGGGGTTTGCATAATTAATAGAGCCCAGAAAACCCTCAGACAGCGCAAAAACGCTCTTTAAAGCAGGAAACAAGAGAAAAGCTTGAAGGAAGACACATCCCAGCCCTCAGCTCTCCACACATCACCAAGGGCAGCGGTGCAGCCCAGCACAGGGACCACACTCTACGTGCCACCGGGCCTTACTCCCTGGACTTCCGTTGCTCGGTTTCCATAGCAACGCTTCCAGCATCCTTCAGAATTGCTTCATCTTGGTCCGGCAAACTCAGGACAGCTCTGCCAAGTTCTCTGGAAAAGTGACCGTCCTGGCTGGGAGAGGCTGATTTGGGAAGCTGAGGGGTGTGTGTTTTCTGGCAGCCTTGACTCGGGAGAGGAAATCCTTGGCTTGTCATCAGCAAGGGGCGCTAGCTCCTAGTCGGCTTGCTCAGCAGCCTGGCATATGGCGTCTCCAATTTTTTTTAGTGACAAGTGGCACGTTTGCAGAGCTGGGAGGGGCATCGAGAGAGCCAGTTGGCTGATCACTCCCTGCTGCCTGCAGCCTCCGGCAGAATCCGATTGCTTTACGCAGATGAGTTCATAACAGTTTCTTCAATTTGGCTTTTATATAAAAAAGCACCAGCTTCTCGCACTGTGTCAACAGCCACCCGAGGGCCTACCACTTTACAATTTGTGTGTATTACTATTTAAAGTCAAGCTTTTAGCTGAACACCAGTGCCGCCTTCGGAGTTTAATTACCGCCCTCCCCATGGGGCTCAATGAGCCATCACTCCTCCCAAGGGGATTCTGCTGGTGGTAATCTTTAACTAAGTCAGGAAACTCAAAACCTACTCCCCTTAAAGTGCCCCTGTCTGGTTCCTGCTCTGATACAGTCGAGAGTGAAGGGCTGTGAGTTCTGAGTTACTGAGAACCATCCAGGGCTAATTAATTAATTGATTTCCCACTGGAAATGAGCCAAGGGAATATCTGCATGTAATACACATAAAATATATAATTTGATGTGCACATATATTCAATTTACATTCCTTCTTCTGAGTACCAGAGAAGGGGTTCAGTTGCAAAAGCAGGTTCCTGGACCAATTCCCAATGCAATGTTTTATCATTTATTATTTTTGTTTTGTGTGTATGAGTGATTTCCCTGAATGTATGTAAGTGCACAACATGTGTGGAATGCCTACAGAGGTCAGACAAGGGTGTCGGATCCCCTGAGGCTTGAATTGTGAATAGTTGTTACCCACCATGTGGGTGTTGGGCATTGAACCTGGGTCCTCCAGAAGAACAGCAAGAACTCCCAACCACTGAGTCATCTCTTCAGCCCCATTCCCAATGCCATAAAAACAACCATTTCTCCTGCACGCAAGAATAGCTGCTCCTTCTTATTTCCAAGCCTGTCTAGCTGAAGATTAGATGTTTGGAAGGCCGAGGTCAGTTTCTCTACTTTCTTCTAAAATACTGATAAATAGTCATGACTTCATGACTTCAATCCATATCACTGCATTTAGAAAACAGATTAACATGTCAAGGGCACCTGCACACTGAAAGATTATCTTAGATGAGCCCAGAATTTAAAATAGTTTCTCCCCCCGCCCCCAAAAATGGAGAGTTAAAATAGACTACATATAACATTGCCATTCATTTGTTTAGAACAATACAAAAAATGTATATAACCAACGTTTGTTTAAAAGAAGGTTGGTAGAAGATTCCATTGCTACTTATGCAGCTTGTGGCTCTGGGTATTCTCAGACTTGTGTAGATGCCCCTTACCCACCATGCCTCTATCACAGTCCTAATGAACCATTCTGTACAGAGGACCCAGTGGGATCAGGGAAGTCAAAGCTATTCTCTCCTGAGAGGGGCAGGGTATGTCTGCCTTAAGGTTCTATGACCTCTTTTTCCTGTCCACATGAGACTCAATATAACATAAAGACTTTTAGTTAGGCAAGGCAAGGAAAATGCCACTTGTTACTTTAGCAGTTAGCACTTAACGAAAAGGCATGTTGGACCATTGCTAGAAACCAGAAAAGGTGAAAGGAGATGCGAAAGCTTTAGAAATTTAGTGAACAGAGTTTGAGAGATTTCCAGAGAAGACTGAGTTATTAGAACCCAGAGAACCCATGGGGAAAGTACCCAAAGGACTCCGGCCTGGGCTCTTAGATAGGTAGGAGCTTGGAGGGGGGTCCCTGTGGAGACCAGACTTCTAAGCAAGGCTGCTGTAGACCAGTACTCAGGTCTGGGAGGAGAGATGAGGAGGCTGACTTTGGAGACTTGGAAATTATAACTTTGCAAACTGAAACCAAACGAGGCTACAGGAATCCCCCTACAATGAGGAGGCTGCTGGTGGGTGCTCCAGGGATGGAGGGACAGCAATGGGGAGGGCTGCTTCTCCTTCCTTCAGCTGCCTGGCAACACTCAGGTCCCCTCCGACAGAGGCTGATGGAGTTTGGGGGAGGAGAAGGGGTTTTCAGAACCCAACCATGATTATGACGGTGCAGAGAGGACTCACTCAGCCACGGAGTGAGTAGGTTCTCTGCTCCAGATCTTACCAGGCTGAGTCCTTAGGTTGAGGCTCATGAAAAAAGCTGAGTCAGATCCTGATTCTTCATCAGTGTAGGATGTGGAAGAGGAGGGTCCCTAATCTTTGATGACTGTCTGCAGGAGGCTGCTCTCCTCTCCCTGGAATCCTTCGCCTCCCTTGCCTGGTAGCCCCTTCCCGCTACCTCTTTCCATACTTTGACAATCCAGACCCAGGTCTGAAGGATCCATGAGATGCTCAGCTACTACATAAGGTCGGACCCTTTGGTGCTCATATGTGTGAAGTCTCTTTGCGTGTAGATGCTACCCAACCTATGATGAGGTTACCTCCTGACATAGTATAAGTTGAAAATATTCACTGAAAATGCATTTAACACCCCCAGCAAGTCCATCAGAAAGCCACAAGCTTGTGTGGCAAACCTTCTAAGTCCCAAGCTTCTTGATGTCTGGTTTACTTCTTGATTAACCTACTGTACGCTTGGAACTTTGTGTACTATTCCTTTTTGTTGCTGTGATAAAACACCATGACCAACAGCAACTTATGGAAGAAAGAATTTCTTGTGGCTTATGGTTCCAGAGAGAGAATTATAATGTTGGGGAGCTGTGGCAGCTGGAGCAGAAAGCTGAGTGCTCACATCTTCAACCATAAACACAGGGAACTGGAAGTGGGGTGAGGCTATGAACCCTAAAACCCCACCCCCAGGGGCACACATACTCCATCAAAGCCACACTGTCCAAACATCCCCAAACAGCCTCACCAACTGTGGTTCAAGTGTTCAAATATTTGACAGCATTTCTTGTGCAAACCTTCACAGTGTACAAGATGATACATACTCATGCCAACGAGAGGTGAACATGTCCATAGATTCTTTCTACACACCAAAGATGATCAGAGCAAGAGTGTTGGGATATCATCTTTGAACTTGACTTATGTCAAACATGAAGGAGATGCCTTTGGTTCTTTTACCATAAAAAAATACAGTGGGGAGCTGGAGAGATGGCTCAACAAATAAGAGCACTGGTTACTCTTGCAAAGGACCCAGGTTGATTCCCAGTATCCACAAGGTGGCTAACAACTGTCCATAACTCCAGTATCACGGGCATCTGATGCCTTCTCTGACCTCCGAAGGTATTACATGATGTGGGTGATGCAATTACATACATGCAGGCAATACATTCATACACAGAAAATAAAAATAATAAATGAAATATTTTTAAAAATCGCAATGGGGATTGTATTGGGTGTAACTATGTCTCAGGCTCAGAGCTGCTCAAAGTTATAGCTAAGTTATTAGAAGAAATGCACTTGATAAAGGCTACAATGGCCTGCAGTACTTTGAAAAAGAACCTGAATTGTGTAGGCAGGGAAGCTCTGCAGTCCTGTGTGAGTTCCTGTGAGCTCAGCAGTGCCAGCTGTGGTACGGGCACATCTGCGCCATGAGAACCTGAGCTGCGCTGTGAAAGCTGGTCAGGTGGGTACAGTTTTAAAGATGATTCTACTTAGCAGCTTTATAAAACTTAGAGGTAGAGGTGAAGGTGAAGAGACAATCCCTAGTGCCATGCTGCTCCAGTCCCATGCTGTGCTAGGGACACTGCTGCACTGTGGAGGATGCTGCCTCTGCTAAAGTCCAGTAGATTGCCATCCCCAAGGTCAGTGTGAAAAGATGTGCATGTGTGTGGGGGATAGCAAGGAATGCAAATACTATCAGAAGACCAACCGCAGGATGTGACCTTTATAATGCTATTTTGGAATCAACCTGCTTTGTGAAATATTTTCTTTACAAAAAGGCCCTGCTGCAGGTCCTGAATTTGATGGTCCAGGGAGAAGCTAACCCTTCCTCTTCATTTCCTCTGCACGAATTCTTTTTAAATTAGTCCACTTCAGGAAACTTTGAAGTCTGATGCAAGCCAATATGGAAAATTCACAATGCTAGGATGAAAACGTGTGAAATTTCTGCTTGGTGTACTTGCTCACTATCTGAATGAGGCCATGCACCCTACTGCAAAAGCAGAAGCTGCCTTGCCAAGAGGCTTCCACTTTGTCCTGTGTTCTTTGTGGGCAACATGAAGGAGGCACTCAAGTCCTGAGGACACCATGATTGTGAGTGGAGTTAGCAACCTTATCAAAGGGCCGAAGCTGAAGGGAGCCCTCCATGTGAGGTCACAGACACCAAACATACCAGGATCTTGATCTTGGAATTCCCAGTGACCTGAATACGACAAATAAAATTCCATTGTTTATAAATTCCTAGTTTTCCATCCAAGTACGAACAAGGCCTGATGTTGCATAGCTTCTGTGATCAGATGAGATTGGGTATGCTTAGGCTAGAATGGCAGTGAAATATTTTGTTGTTGTTGATTTATTCATTTATTTATTTTCTTATGCTTTCACAATTTCACACCCATATAATGTCCTTTGATTGTTTTTTTTTTTTTTGTGTGTGTGTGTGTGTGTGTGTGTGTGTGTATGTGTGTGTGCAGGTACTTGCACATTGTGTGACATGTGCATGGAGACCAGAGATCAAGGTAGAGTGTCTTTATCTTTCTTTCTCCATTGCATTATTAAAAATATTCTATTTATTTTAATTGTATGTATACGAGTATTTTGCCTGAATGTCTTGTAAGTGCACCCTGTTGTACAATGCACTCAGAGGCCAGAAGAAAGCATTGGATCTCTGGGAACTGGTGCTAGAGACAGTTGTTAGCTCCCATGTGGGTGCTGGCAACCAACCCTAGGGCTTCTTCAAGATGTCCAGGGCTCTTAACTGCTGAGCCATCTCTCGTCCACTGTATTTTTTGTGTCAAGGTCTCTCACTTAACTGGAGTTCACCAGTTTCACTAGACTGGCTGGCCAGTGAGCCCAGAATCCTTCTGCCACATCCCAGAACTGGAATAACAGGCATGTGCTGCCACACCAGGCATCTCCATTGGTGCTAGGGGTTTGCTCAGGTCCACAGGGCGGGGTGGGAAGCATGTTACTGACTGAGACATCACCCCAATGCCAGGTGCTTTGCAATAGCAGCACAAATGGATTAAATGAGTGAAGCTGGGGCTCCAGAGATGGGAACTGAATCGAACGCACATACTCCAGAGGTAAATCCAAAGAATCCCACCGTTCCAGATGCTTCCCAGAGCCTTGTAGTGGAAGAGGTTCATTCTAGATCTCTGAAGAGACTCAGGACACCACATCCCACAACTCTGAATCCACCTGTCTCTAAGGGAACCCCTCTGTTGGCACCATGGGGACTGTCACCCTCTGCACGTCATCAACATTTCCATCCTCTCCAGCAACCTCATCATCTATCTTGGCATCTCCAGCTCAGGATGCTGCCGAAGTTTAACTGCTTCCTCTGCTCCCAGCCCGAGCCACATTTAAATTTAACACACAGTTGACCAAATCCAAATTCACAGGAATATTCTTTTGTTTTTGATTTAGTAAAATTAGCTCTGACACAGTCTTTACGCTTCTCCACTTTTTGCCTACCTCCGTGAACTAGTTTCACCATGATTTATGCTACATAAATAGTTTTGAGACAACTGTTCTATGAAGTGCTCTTTACAAGCTTTCTCTTCACACTACATAATTGTGTGCATCGATTCCTCCACTCAAGGACTGAAGTGCTGTGGTGCCTGTAGTTAAAGAACAGTAGGCAACATCTGGAGAAGGCTTTCTAATGTTGTTAGACTAAGATTAGGATGCAGATCCAACCCGGAAATTGAACCCTCACTAAGCATCTTTGTTTATCTGGTTACCTCACTCAAAACCATCTGCACTTAATTGTAGGACAAGAAATTGTTCCACAAGCAGCCTCTTAGGGAAGGTTTATATGGGTGACATTTAAAATGAAAAGAAAGGGTACATGTCACTCTTTTCTCTAGATTTTTAAAAGCTGACAAGAGTTCTGTTTACATGTTTGAGTGGAAGAGCAATAAAAAGAGAGGCTTTCACGCCTAACAAAGGGTGTGTTCAACAAGGACCTGCTCCTCTCTTCTGAGAGTTTCTGGTGAGTTCTAGAGACCATCACAGGTGTGTTTAACACATCAGTGTTTCTCATAGAGCAGTGTGGAGACAGAGTGAAAGGCCAGCACACACCACTGACGAAGGCCTTTGCATAGGAGTCTGTGTCAACGGCACATCCTTGGCCCATGCAGATATTTCTAAACACTTAAATTTTAAATTTTATTTATATTTTATGAGTATCCTACCTTACATATGTGTCAGAGACTGATCCTAGATCTCTGAAGAGACACATTCCACAACTTTGAATCCACCTGTCTCTAAGGGAACCCCTCTGTCGGCACCACGGGGACTGTGCCATGCACTGCTCATGGAGGCCAGAAGAAGCCCTCAGATGCCATGGAACCAGGGTCATGGATTATTGTCAGGTGCCATGTGGGTGCTGGGAACTGAACCTATTTCTTAAAACTTGGCAAACAATCAAAACATCTCTATTTCTATATAATTCAAGCCCATTCTTAACATTTTCTTAACAGTCCTTCGGCTAGGAAATTGACCAGGCATCAGAATGGTTTTATTGTTAATTGTTGAGATACTAGGGGCAGGAGAGCTGGCTCAGTGGTTAGGGGCACTGGCTGTATTTGCAGTGCACCTGGGTTTGATTCCCAGCACCCACACTGTTGGCAGCCTACCACACAAACAATGTGTGCTGTACCACGCCCTAAGATGGCGCCGACTTCCTGAGTCGCTAGAACAACAACAAGCCGCTTCCCGCCATTGCCTTTGCATTGGACAAACTGCGCATGACTACTACTCTCCGAGCTCACGCTCTCTGAGCCCGCACTCTCTGAGCCCGCGCCTTGGGCATGCTAATGAGTCATCAGGGCACTGCACCAATCCAGAGCATACACGAGCCCTCTAGACTGCTATATAAGCAGTGCTTCTGCCCCATTTCGGGGTCCTTCTCACAAAAGAGCTGTGCACAATAAATACTGCTGCAGAAGAATCCTGTTGTCCGCGTGAAGTTCTTGCCGGCGAGACTGCTGCTCGGGACAAGTGGTGCCGAAGACCCGGGCCCGGGAACTTGCCATCGCTGGCGCCGAGAGGACCCTTCGACTTCCGAAGTGGATTCAGAACTGCACTCAGGTTGTAATTTTAAAGTTAGTTCTGAGAGATATGCTTTTTCTGACGATCTAGAGGGATTGAAGCTTGCCTAATTATTTTATTGGCTGTTGTAATTGTCCTTGTACATTGTTTACTCTCTCTTGCTGGACGATCAAAACTGTAAAAAGAAATTAGGGAAGGACAACAAGCCCTTGCGGACCTTCAGGAAAGCATGTCAGAAAACAGAACGGAGTGAAAGGTTAGATGCGCATTCAAAGAAAAAAGAGGATGCTAGCGAGATTATTAATAAAGGTACCTTATACCACATTTAGAGACCTACAAGCCCTGACATTAAGTGATTCAGATTCTAATGAGGAATTACGCCATCTGAGGAGGAGGAATTAGAGGAGGAAGCAGCCTGGTACAAAAATGGACACTTTCGCCCCGCCCGGCGAAAGAAAAGGTTAAAACTGAAAGTAAACAGGTCCCATAGCTCTCCCAGAGTGGATGCCTCCCTTGCTGAAGGACTAGCTGCTGTCTCCCACTTCAAAGAATGGGCAGGGGTTGCGGGGTTTGGCTTGCTTCTATGTGGAGGGATTATAATTATGCTCTGGATTATGTGTAGGCTCCATGCCCAGCATCAGCGCGATAAAGTAGTCATTGCACAGGCCTTGCGGCTTTGAAGCAGGCTCCTCCCCAAACATTTGGCTTAGTATGCTGGAGAAGTAGTCAATGACGGGTAAAGCCTCTGCAAGTATTACCAACTAAGACAGGGAACAGACCAAAAGCTGTCGTCCACCCCATGACGGGTAAGGAATACCTCTGCAGAGGCAACCTAAGACAGGCATTCTCCAGCCAATTTTAAATATGAGTCTCTGACAGGTCATGTCGCCCCTGAATACAACAGTCAGCTGCGGCCCAGAGACCTGCTCTATTAAAACAGAAAGGGGGAACTGTTGGCACCTACCACACAAACAATGTGTGCTGTACCACGCCCTAAGATGGCGCCGACTTCCTGAAGTCGCTAGAACAACAAGCCCGCTTCCTGCCTTGCCTTTGCATTGGACAAAACTGCGCATAATACTACTCTCCGAGCCCACGCCTCTCTTAGCCCGTGCTCTCTGAGCCTGCACCCTTGGGCATGCTAATGAGGCATCAAGGGCATTGCACCAATCCAGAGCATACACGAGCCCTCTAGACTGCTATATAAGCAGTGCTTCTGCCCCATTTCGGGGTCCTTCTCCTAAAAGAGCTGTGCACAATAAATACTGCTGCAGAAGAATCCTGTTGTCCGCGTGAAGTTCTTGCCAGCGAGACTGGTGCACGGGACACCACACGGTGGCTAACAATCATCAATAATTCTAGTTCCAGGGGATCTGATGCCTTTTTCTGACCTCTGAGGGCATTGTACAACATGGGTGCAGTTACATATATGAAGGCAATACACTCCTACATATAAACTAAAATGAGATATTTTTTAAAGATATTGTATTGTTTTTCACTCCAAAAGTAATACAGACACTCCCCAGTGACACGTGCTGCATCTCACCCATGTATCTCTACCTGCAATATTTTATTTTAAATAATTTCTTCTGACATTCTAAGGCAGAATCACGGTATCACTCAAACAAGAGTTCATTCCTTGGCTGGAGAGATGTCTTATCATTTAGGAGCACTGATGCTTTTGCAGAGGACCTGGGTTCAAATCCCAGTGCCCATATTAAGGCTAACCTCTGTCCTAACTCCAGATCTGATGCTCTCTTCTGACTCGGGTGGGCACTGCATGACACAGGTACATTTGCAGACAATGTGCTCATGCACATAAAATAAAAATAATAGTAACACAGTCCCAGAAAAACAAATGATAAATGGTATCCCTCATCTGTGGATGCTAGCACCAATTACCTAATTGTATGGCAAACTGAGCAACATCGATGTGATCTGAAAACAACTGTGCTCTTATATTGTTGAATCCCTTAAAATATAATAAATAAAAAAATAAAAATAAAATTATAGAAAATAGAGAGTTCTTGAGAAACCACAGATAATTTCTTCACTTAATCTATAGTAAAACTGAGGCCCAACAGGTTACCTGATCTGTGTGAACAGATTACCAGACTCCTATCTAGCTGCAGAACCAGGTCAGAATGGGAGGGAGATGCAAAGGCCCAAATTCCACAGGAAGGGTTTGCCACTGTGATATCTGTGGCGGTTTTGCTGTTGATTGCTTTTTGGTAATTCTTTTAAAGAAGTTTGTTACATCAAACTAGTAAAAGAACTTTCACAATGAAACTACCCAGCTTGCTGGTGGAGGCTCAGATTTGCTCTTCCATCAGGAAAAGAGCACCCTCCTCATGACGATGAGGACAGTCTGATGTCCGCACTGATGACAGAAGGATTAGCCCGTGGCAGTCCTCCATCAATCCAGATTCCAGGGCTCTGGTGCTTCCTCTGCAGGCAATGCTAGGGAAATGGGGCCAGCTTTGCTATCCAGTCAAGGGTAACAGAAATTTCCCTGAGTCAAGAGCACAGTATTGAGGAGAGAGTGTGACAGGCAGTCCTTAAGAGAAAACGGCACTCAACATGCATGCCCTCCCCCAGTTGTGTACCATGGAGCTGTTTCCTGTTTGCAGGTGTCTTAGGGGAAGGCAGACCTAACTGTACATCAGGTAGAGAATATGCACACTCTGCTCCCATGGACTCTTGTTTAGGGGGAACTACTACTAAGATACCGTGCTGAAATTTCACACCTAACACATCTTATTAGAATTATGTCTTTCCTCATCAACTTCCTCTTTACACTGTCAGCTCCTTAAGGACAACTTCTCCTTAATTTTTCAGACCCTAGCCCTAAATTCAAACAGAACCATTTGTGAATAAAATAAACGAATGCAAGAATGAGTGAGCAAGTGGAACAATACATTCCAGAAAACTCTGCAGTTGTATGTCAGTCTCCTGGACATTTTAAATCCAGGCTGTGCTGGTTGCTATTTTCACTCCCCACAGACTCGAATAGAGATGATAAATATTCCAGGAACAATCCAAATTCAGAAGTCAGGCAGGATTCTACCTGTTGGACATCCCAGGAAATGGAAACTACCCCCCACATGGCCTGGAGTGTTTACAATGCACACACAGGACTTCCCTCAGCCCAGTGTTTTACGGATGCACTGAAATTCCTTCACGGACAAAATCCAAAGCATAATGCCCATTTCTCAGTGCCAGAACCCAACAATGCATCACGAACCCAACAATGCATCACAAGCTCAACAATGCATCATGAACCCGACGTGCATCACCCCTCCTACTGAAGAGTTACTGAGGTTCCATTCGTTGGTTTATGAAATCTGATCAAGATTCATTTTCAGTAGTACTTCTTAGTGAAGCCAAAAAAAATACAAATCAAAATGAAAATTTGATCATAGAGACACATAATGTCCCATTTAATTATGGAAGATGACACATTAATAACTCTCGCATATAAAAATGATTATTGCTGTGTGAGTGCAGGACACTGGACAAATTTTAAACCAACTTTTCTTCCAGTAGAAGATTTATTAGTCTGGTGAGAGAGGTACCAAATGGAAAAGATTATTAGCATTTAAGAGGCATTCATTTCTGTATGTAAAAACAAGTATGTAGAAGGGAAAGTGATGTATCACATCACTTGAATTTGCTTTAAGCTTCTTTGTATCTCCAAATCAAGTCCAAAATAGTCATTGCTTTTAAAACAAGGATTTGACATAAAGGATTTAAGGTTCAGCAACATATATATATATATATAATATAATATATATATATATATACAACAAATACATGAACTACTCAACCTGGTATCTCACTAGACGGTGCCAGAATGATCCAGTGAAGATCATTAGAGTTTTACAGCAAGTGTTAAGATCTGTTTTATGGTCCCACCCTACTGGGACTAGTGGCTTCCGCCAATGTCTACATTTTTGGGCATG
Organism: Rhizomys pruinosus; assembly: GCA_009823505.1. Classification (NCBI taxonomy): domain Eukaryota; kingdom Metazoa; phylum Chordata; class Mammalia; order Rodentia; family Spalacidae; genus Rhizomys; species Rhizomys pruinosus. The sequence continues at coordinate 1,027,892 of VZQC01006936.1, forward strand.
TACCTCAGGATAATGTAGTTGAGCGACTATTACCTACCTCCTTTCTAAAAATGTATTTTTTTGAGACATGGTCTCCCTATGGCCCCAGCTGGCCTGGAACTTGCTATGTAGACCAGGCTGGCCTTGAACTCACAGAGATCTGCCTGCCTCTGCCTCCACTTCCTGAGTGCTGGGATTAAAGGTATGCACCACCATGCCCAGCTTTAAAAATGTACTTTTATCTTTGTGTGCGTGTGGGGGGGGGTGGGGGTTTGTGTTGTAAGTGCATGTGCCTGTGCAGCTAACATGGGTGTGGAGACATTGTGGTGGATATGTTCTCTTCTCCAGTGGGCTTCCAGGGACCCAACTCAGGACGTCTGCAAGAGCAACACGAGCTCTTAATTTACACTGAGGAATCTCTCTAGACCCTGAGTGATGAGTTTCTCCAGACCAGGAAACTGCTGCCTACCCTTCATCCAGTCTCAGAAACACAGCCTCGAAGTATTATGTCACTGGAAGATGACGTCATTATTTCCTTTCCCCTCATCAGTCACTAAAATATCTGTGCTACGCTCACCCATAATGCCTAGACTCCTGTCCTGCAAGTCAGTTTGTAGCCTGGGATGGTGACCCAGAGAGCAAAGAGAAGCCGTTCTGTGAATGACAGCAGGTGACCTGGGGTCCGCTCCCCAGGACAAGTGTCACTCATAAGGAGATAGAAAGGCTGGCGTTCTTGTCATAGCTTCACAGGAATCTTCTAAATCTATACCAAATTTTTATTCCTTTTCACAAACCATCTCAGTCACTCTGTCACCTTGGAAGTGATTTTCAAACCTTGGTGGTTCTCGAAAGCACATGAGGAGTACCCTTTACTGGGATGCGAGGGGATGTAAACTGAGGAGATGTGGGAGGAGATCCTTTCTCTTATGCACATCAAGCACTGCTGGGCCACAGAGCGGCCATCTTCTCCTGACATGGTCTATGGCCCTGCTGTCTCTGCAGAGCACTCTTCCTTTCTAAAAGTTAACCTTCTGATAGAAACTTAAAGTTTGCAGGATGCCATTTTAAATATCCTACAGTATATTTGCCAGGAGAAACACAGGTAAGGGTGGCATAAATGAGTCAAATGAGTATAAACAGAATGAATAGGTTAAGATCATGCCTCTCATATCTGATCCTCACAGGGCCCATAGTCTTCTTTGCATTCAAGAAGAACTGACACCTTCTCAGGAAAAAGACCTCAGTAGACCCAGAGTCCAAATCAAGTCAAAGGTTGAGATTCACCATAGCAATGAATAGCTGCATGTACCATGATTTTAAAATAATTCCATGAGAAAACTCATGCTTTACTGGATCAGGATGAACTGATAGGTGAAGAAGAAAAAAGAATAAAGAAGGAAATGACATGATAGTGTGCTTCATTTTTATGAGTCTTAATAGAAAAGGCTATTTTAAAGGTCACAAAAAGGAAAAAACAAAACCGTAGTGTTTGGTGAATTGTACAATATTTTGAAATAGCTAGCACCAATATTTCATGGCTTGTATGTAAAAAAGCCTATACATACATCTTTTTAAAAGACAAACACATGCACACATACATACATGTGTGTCCTTTGTTGCTTTAGTTACTTCCTCATTGCTTTGACGAATCAGCAGCTTGCACAGGGCTTACTGTGGCCCATATTTTGAGGGTGCACAGCCCATCATAGTGGGAAAGTCTTGGTGACAGTGCAGGAGACTGTCCCGTCAGCCACATGCTGTGGAAAGCGAAGGGCAGTGGAACCCATTTTGTCTGTGGTGCTGACAAGAAGGTAGTCCTGGGTTAACCAGTATTGGATATAATCAGTGTATGTCCAAATTTTCTGATATTGCCAGCATTAAGTTAAGAAGAATATTACAAGTGTTTTCAATCAATAAGGAGGAGGTTCTGTGCCACACTAATCTAATGACCCAACCCTAAGAAGCCAGCAGGTCAGATTAAATATGCAAGCATCACCCTGCTGCCAACAATACTTCTTTATAGAGGTAAGACCACCTGCAAAAGACGTTTACATGGTGTGCTGGTCTCCCCAGTTTTCTTGCAGGCAGAGCACTTCACTGTATTCGGCAGGTCCATTTCCATTAACTTTGGGTCCATGGAGACAGCCCACTGCATCACAGCTGCCATTAAAGACATTTTATTTAGTGAGCCATCAGCCTTCGCTCAATGAAACCATGCTCACTTTCCCCAGTTTCCCCTGGCTGTGCTGAGTAGTCTACACTTCAATAGAACATGGAGTTCAGGACACTTTACAGCGATGGGGCGACCCCCGCCATCTTCCTGTGAGTCCAGATCCTGGGTTTTCCCACGACATGCTTTCATGAAATTTTATACTGCTGGGAGCTGTCTCGGAGAAGGGAAGGCAGCATGAGCAGTGGCTTAAACTTGGTATGAGAAAGAAGGGCTTGTGACAAAATCAAGGAAGCCTGAGGATGGAGCCTTCTATGTATACTTCTAACCAAATATAATATAATATCTGGACATGCTACATGCTTTCGAATCTGCAGTGCTTTTCATTCAATGTTTGTCATTATTAAAAGTGATCTGAAGGCTGGGGCAATGGCTCTCTGGTTAAAGTGTTTGCTGTGCAAGCATTAAGACCAGAGCTCAGATCCCACAAACCACATATAGGCTGGGTGTACGTCAGGTGTCTGAAATTCCAGACTTTGAAGCCAGAGTAAGCAGGGTAGGTAGACCACTCATATCAGCACATGGAAAGACACACACACACACACACACACACACACACACGGGAAAAAGGAAAGAGAAGTGATTTGACGTTGATCACATCTTCAAACACTGAACCAACTTGGCCCTCTATCCATTTCCTGATTTGCCCAAGGAAAATCTTCCTGGCAATGTGGCTTAATGCCTGTAACCTCATTTTTCTTTTCAAAGCCTGCTCCATCTCATGTGTCACACCCCTGACTCCACCCAGCTCTAGGTGGAGGGAGCTCAGCCTGGGTTCCCAGCTACACTAGGTGGAGGGAGCTCAGCCTGGGTTCCCAGCTGCACTAGGTGGAGGGGGATCAGCCTGGGTTCCCTGCTGCACTAGGTGGAGGGGTATCAGCCTGGGTTCCCAGTTGCACTAGGTGGAGGGAGCTCAGCCTGGGTTCCCAGCTGCAGTAGGTGGAGGGGGATCAGCCTGGGTTCCCAGCTGCACTAGGTGGAGGGAGCTCAGCCTGGCTTCCCAGCTGCACTAGGTGGAGGGGGATCAGCCTGGGTTCCCAGCTGCACTAGGTGGAGGGGGATCAGCCTGGGTTCCCAGTTGCACTAGGTGGAGGGAGCTCAGCCTGGGTTCCCAGCTGCACTAGGTGGAGGGAGCTCAGCCTGGGTTCCCAGCTGCACTAGGTGGAGGGAGCTCAGCCTGGGTTCCCAGCTGCACTAGGTGGAGGGGGATCAGCCTGGGTTCCCAGCTGCATGAGGTGGAGGGGGATCAGCCTGGGTTCCCAGCTGCAGTAGGTGGAGGGAGCTCAGCCTGGGTTCCCAGCTGCACTAGGTGGAGGGGGATCAGCCTGGGTTCCCAGCTGCACTAGGTGGAGGGGGATCAGCCTGGGTTCCCAGCTGCACTAGGTGGAGGGGGATCAGCCTGGGTTCCCAGCTGCACTAGGTGGAGGGAGCTCAGCCTGGGTTCCCAGCTGCACTAGGTGGAGGGAGATCAGCCTGGGTTCCCAGCTGCACTAGGTGGAGGGAGCTCAGCCTGGCTTCCCAGCTGCACTAGGTGGAGGGGGATCAGCCTGGGTTCCCAGCTGCACGAGGTGGAGGGGGATCAGCCTGGGTTCCCAGCTGCACTAGGTGGAGGGGGATCAGCCTGGGTTCCCAGCTGCACTAGGTGGAGGAGGATCAGCCTGGGTTCCCAGCTGCATGAGGTGGAGGGGGATCAGCCTGGGTTCCCAGCTGCGCGAGGTGGAGGGGGATCAGCCTGGGTTCCCAGTTGCAGTAGGTGAAGGGAGCTCAGCCTGGGTTCCCAGCTGCACTAGGTGGAGGGGGATCAGCCTGGGTTCCCAGCTGCACTAGGTGGAGGGGGATCAGCCTGGGTTCCCAGCTGCAGTAGGTGGAGGGGGATCAGCCTGGGTTCCCAGCTGCAGTAGGTGGAGGGGGATCAGCCTGGCCCGTGCTAGGTGCTCGCCTGTTCAGCTGCACGTAGGTGGAGGGGGATCAGCCTGGGTTCCCAGCTGCACGTAGGTGGAGGGGGATCAGCCTGGGTTCCCAGCTGCAGTAGGTGGAGGGAGCTCAGCCTGGGTTCCCAGCTGCAGATGGTGGAGGGGGATCAGCCTGGTTTCCCAGCTGCACTAGGTGGAGGGGGATCAGCCTGGGTTCCCAGCTGCAAAGGTGGAGGGGACTCAGCCTGGGTTCCCAGCTGCAGTAGGTGGAGGGGGATCAGCCTGGGTTCCCAGCTGCAGTAGGTGGAGGGGGATCAGCCTGGGTTCCCAGCTGCAGTAGGTGGAGGGGGATCAGCCTGGGTTCCCAGCTCTAGTAGGTGGAGGGAACTCAGCCTGGGTTCCCAGCTACACTAGGTGGAGGGAGCTCAGCCTGGGTTCCCAGCTGCACTAGGTGGAGGGGGATCAGCCTGGGTTCCCTGCTGCACTAGGTGGAGGGGTATCAGCCTGGGTTCCCAGTTGCACTAGGTGGAGGGAGCTCAACCTGGGTTCCCAGCTGCAGTAGGTGGAGGGGGATCAGCCTGGGTTCCCAGCTGCACTAGGTGGAGGGAGCTCAGCCTGGGTTCCCAGCTGCACTAGGTGGAGGGGGATCAGCCCGGGGTTCCCAGCTGCTCCCCAACCCTTGCCACTTGGCTGTTTACCCCCCACATCATCATCTCTTCCTGAACTGATTTTCCTGCCACCTCTGAAAATAACAGCTCATTAGAAAGTGATCAGAGACTGAGTGAGCAATTGAATGTAATTACACCAAATTACACAGATCTTAACCCAGGCACTCCACTGTGTCTGAGCCTGAGAAAGCCGACGGCCTATATTTATTACCCAGGGTAGCAGGGTCACCTCAATTGTCCCCAAGAGAGAACAGAGGATGACTCTTGGGGGCAGTGCACAGGAGCCCAAGAATTTACTACCTCAGGGTAGGAGCAGGGGCTACCGAGGTGAGGGATGCCTGTGAGTACACACAAAGCTAGCAGAAAGCGATGTTCAAAGAGAGCTTGTGGGACGGTGGCATGCAGCACAGCATGGAGGGCCTTGCAGGCCACTGACACCTCTGTCCCCTGCCCAGAAAGCTGGCACAGAAGGGAGAAGTGGAAGTCATCCAACAGGATCTCCACATTTCAAAGTGACAGTGTGCCCAGGGGGCTCTTTCAAACAGAGACCTCTGTAAGGGTGGCTCCCTTTCCCAGGGCTGCCTGGTTTGTCTCACACTGAGAACCACGGAGTCCGGCTAGCTGCTGTGTCCCTGCTGGGCCAGGAGGGAGGTTCAGTCACCTACTCAAAGCCACAGGACACTGTGAACTGCTGGTGTGTGGAATACAAACAAGCAATGGAAAATCCATTCTTTAAAAATATTTTATTATATTTATTTTATGCGTATGAGTGTATCACCTCTAAAAATATTTTATTATTTTTATTTTATGCATATGAGTGTATCACCTGCTTGTGTGTAAGGGCACCTGTGTCATGCAATGTCTACAGAAGTTGGAAGACAGCATTGGATCCCCTGGAATTGGAGTTACTGGTGGTTGTGTTAGCCACGATGTGGGTGCTGGGAATCAAACCTGGGTCCTCTGCAAGAAGAGCCGGTGCTCTTCACCATGGAGGCATCTCTCCAGCCCTGGAAAACCCAGACTTAGTTCCTCCAGTTTTACTGTGTTGGGGATGTTATGGAGTGAGTGCCCCTTACCCAGATGAGAGCCACAGGCCTTCTGCAGTGTGGATGCTTTTAAATTGGAAATGGATGTGCAGGCTTGTCTCTCAGCTGGAGTCCAAGTCTAAATGTAAAAATCACTGTATTTCAGAGACACCTCATATCCTGGAGGTAATTTTACATAATATTTCTAATAATTTTATGCATGAAACAAAGTTTCACAGAATAGAATTTTCCACTTAAAAGGTCATGGTGGTGCTGTAAGATCTTTGCATTTTAGAGGACTCCACATTTCAGATTTTTGAATTAGGGATGTTCAAGCTACATATCTAGGTTTTGAAATTATATATCCACATATACACAATTTGTGTATACACACATACATGTGCACATGTACATAATTTGCTTCATGTGGTGCTGGGATTAAACCTAGGTCTCTGCACATGCCAAGCTAACATCCCCCTGCTGAGTGACATCCCAGGGCTAAGATTCAAGCTCAGGTCTTCCATACTGGCAGCAAGTGTCTTTACCCACTGAGCCATTTCACTAGCCCCTAACCATCTCTTCGTTTACAATTTACTGTGTGTATATGAGTATGTGTTGGGGGGCATCATGGTGTGTATGTGGAGGTCAAAGGGTGACTTGCAAGAGTCAGTCCTCTCCTTCCTCTGTTTGGGCCTCCAGGGGATTGAACACAAGTCATCATGCCTTGTGTCCGGCGTTCTTACCCTGGGAACCATCCGACCACTCCTATCCCTCTACCATCTCTTAATGAGGGAAAACTTGTTGCTGATTTAGAAACTGGGATTCATTTACTCACTTAGAGGCAACTCATACACATACATAGAGGCAAGAAAGTCAAGAAAAGAGCCTCTGAACAAAACGCCTGTGGGTGGAGCCTCGGGAGGTCACAGCCTCGGGAGGGCAGGGAGAAAGCTGCCCAGCCTGTTAGAGAAGCTGCTCCTTGCCCAGCCTGTTTTCTAGTCTGGAACATTTAATAATTACTACCTAGCTAAGCTTTCTGTATGTAGAAAGAAATGATCAGAGCCTTGGATCTCACTCCTTGAAGGCACTTCCAGCCTTTTGGGGTGCTCTGCTTTGGGGAGTGCTCATGTTTCTATTACAAAAATAAATGCTTGCACTGATTGATTGATTGATTGATTGATTGGTTATTTGGATTCATTGATTTAATATGCTATGTGTGCTGTGTGTTGGGGTGGGGAGGTGTCTGAGTGTGTGTGCCACAGTCTGTGCCCTGTATGGATGGCAGAGGACAACTGCTTCCTGTGTCTGCTTGAAGATGTAAACACTCAGCGTCCTATTCTGGCCACCACTGCCCTCACCCTCCTGACCACAATGGACTCATCTCTCTGGAACCATAAGCCAAATAAGCTCTTCCTTCCATTCAGTTACCTCGGTCATAGTGTTTTAGCAGCAACAGAAAAGAAACTAACACACACACCTTACACTCTAAACCTGCAAACTGCCCCACTGACCCCAGAGGAGCTCTGCCCAGGGGCCAGGCATCTTGTTCGCTACATGCACTGCTGCAGCCCTGAGACGCCAGCTGTGTATTCACAGCATCACTGAAGCTCAGCCTATGGAAACTACAGAAAATGCTGAACAAAGGCACGATGCTTCTTTCTTTTGGAATGCACACTTGGCTTTATTGTTACTCAAAATGCTAGTGGCTGTGCTGCGTTTTCATTGTGGAATTAGTATTTAAGTTTCTTTAAGTGCTTGGGAACAGAGATGTTTTTATTTAGGATTTTTTTTCCAAATTTTTAAAATGTCTGGATATACATAATCAGACTTGGGTGGGAGCCAAATTCGCACACTGCATGTACAGCTATCCACAGTAGCCTGAGGGAATTTTGTGCAATATTCTCAACGTGCAGACATTTTTCTTGTAACCAATCACATGGGGGCAGGGCTCAAATATTTATGGATTTTTGCCTGTTCATATGTGTAGAATATGCATCTGCATGTATGCGATTCCATATATGTGTGCATAGATGCATATACAAACATGCCCGTGGAGGTCATGCTTGCTTTTACTAAATATCTTCAAACAGCCCAGACTGTCCCATATTTACTTATCTGCTTTTATTGACTCCTCTCTCCTTTAAAACACAGGGCTGGTTTTCTCAATTCTTTGTGGATGTTGTGATTTTCGCTTTCAATTTCACATTGGATGTTGGTTTAGGACTGAAGGAAAGCACGCTGGCCTTCCAAGAGGTGCCCTGTCCCTCTCCTGACAGCACAGGGCTCAGTCACAGTGTCGTGGGCTGGCCTTGGACTTTCCTGCGGAGCTAGGATCTTCAGATCCATTCAGTTGACCATGGGCTTCACATGCTGCGAAGACAGGGTGAGAACTCTGCCTTCAGAGGCCTCGGGATCTGAAGCCCAGCCAGGCTCTGGACGCTTCTGTGCTTCCCACGGCAACTGGCAGCTCTGCAAGCCATGGGAGATCCCTTCTGCCGTGCCCCCTGCCTGAAGCTCTTTGAGTCTCTGGGGAGTACTTTTGCTCTCTAAATCTGTCCTGGTTTTCTGTACCTAGGTTGGGATGGAGCCTCTTCTGGCCTTAGTCCTCTGTCCTCAGCCTTAGCCTGCAGAGCCAGTCTGGTCCACCAGGTAAGATTCAGCTCAGTGTTCCTGCCCTCCTTTCTCAGCTCTCAGAATCTAATGTGTTCACTACAGATTCTTAACATCTTTGTTGCATTTGAAATTGATTTTATCTTCACCATTGATAATGAAATTGAACATAGAAAAAAGATACAATAAAGCAAAAAAAAAAAAAAAACAGAGGAGAACCCCCACATACCCCCACCTCCACTTTATAAGCCTTTCGTAGAGCTGCCAAGTTTTTAAAAATTTATTATTATTATTATTTTTACCTGAATGAGTGTATTGCCCCATGTCATGCAATGCCTGGGGGGGGGGGTTCAGAAGAGGGCATCAGACCCCCTAGAACTGAAGTTAAAGACAGTCCTTACTGCCATGTGGGCACTGGGAACCAAACTCAGGTCCACAGCAAGAGCAGCCAGTGCTCTTAACCACTGAGCCACCGCTCCAGCCCCAAGATGTCCAGTCTTAAAGGTATGCAGGATCCTACATAGCTCTGGTGAGAGATGAGGTTAGTCAGGATCAACCACAGTACTAGAACTGGTAAGACATAGGGAGAGATGGCGATATTGAGTGTGACTGTAGAACTCTCCACAGAAGTGCTTAGAGTTTCATGGATAACTCAGATCTCTGACCTGACCACTTCATTCAGAAGACTCACCAACATGGCGAATAACAACTCTCCAAGGCTGGCACAGTATGACATCATAACAAATCAAGGCTGACTTAGGAGATAAAGATGATTGAAATTCATCAATTATGGGCGGACAAAATGGCCCAGCAGTTAAGAGCACTTGCTGCTTTTGCAGAGAACCCGAGTTCATTTCTAACACCCAAGTGGAGCAGTTCAAAACCACATGTAACTCTAGCTCTAGAGAATCCAGTGTGTTCTGGCCTACCAGGCAACAACACACAGAAGCCATGCACATGGACACTGACTAATGCACATAAGTAAAAATGAAAATAAATCATTATAAATCCATTAGAGTAGCAATCCAAATAATCCATCATATTAACAGAGCAAAGGAGAAAATTTGTGATTATCTGAAACCACGAAAAGGCATTTGCTGATATTCTGTTCTGATTACAATAAAACCCTGAGAAAATTGAAAGAAAGAAGGGACTTATAATAAAAGGCATCAAGGGAAATATATAAATAATATTATATGTAAAGCTGAAATACTGAGTAGTTTTCCCTTAAGATCAGAAACAAAGATGCATCGCCTGTCATCACTTCCATGAATATCTAGTCATTGTATCCTGGTAGAAGCACTGGAGGCTGGTGCCCTGTAGCAAGAAAATGAAATACAGACAGCCAAGAGCAAAAGAGAAAATCACTTAAGCATTAAAAATGTAAGACTAATCTCATTTGTGTGATCAAAACAGCAGAAAGATAATTTTAAGACGTTCCTGTGACTGGACTTTACATCAACTGTATATAGTTAAGGCAATGGGACAGTGAGCTTGACACGAGCCCAGTGGGTAGGCAGCCAGAATAGAGAGCCACACCTACGTGGTTGGCTTTAGTAACCAAAGAATAAGTCAACTTGATGAGGAAGAGGAAAGTCTTTTCAAAATAAAATAATACTGAGGGCTGGAGAAATGACTCAGAGGTTAAGAGTAGTGGCTACTCTTGCAAAGAACCCACCATCTCTTTCCAGCACTCACATGGCAGATAACAACCATCTGTAACTTCAGTTCCAGAAGATCCATCACCATCCTGTGTCCTCCTGCATGCATATGGTGCACTTATCATACATGCAGGCAAGACACTCATGCATGTAAAATAAAAGTAAGTGAACACATTATTTAAATACAATAATACTGTAAAAATCCAATAATTAGATAAAGGAATGTGAATCTCAAGTCATGTAAGGAGTGGACTTATCTGTAAAATCTTACACATTTAACAATGAAAAAGCCCAAAGAGAATATCTTTCGGACCATGGAATCGACAAAGATTTTATAGCAAACCAAAAGGTACTGATTATTAAAAACTCTTTAAGACTTGGACATAATCAAAAACTTTAACTAGATAACTAAAAGGCATCACAAATAAAATAGGCAGCAAGCTAGAAATTGGAAACAAACTATACATATGATTTGTAGCCAACCTACATAAGAACTTTGAAACTCAGAAATAAAAAGACAAAAAAACTCCCACAAAATTAGAGACAGTGACCTTCATACTTAACATGTACATGATGCGCTTGGAACTGCCTTATTAATAGGCAAATACATTTAAGTTGAAATCTCAATAAAATGTCGTCCCACACATACTACCATGGTTAAAATAAAAATTCTGTCAATACTAAAACTTGGAAAGAATATGAGCAGTAAAAACTATCATGTATTTTCTGGCAAGAGTTTAAATCGCACCTTTTTATGTTTCTTGTAAAGTTAAACACACAGTTTCATTCTAGCATTTATCCAAAAGAATGCTAACATATGTTCACAAAAGACTTCTATACTAACATTTCTACTAACTTTTCTCTTATTAATCAAATACTGGAAAGAGCTCAAAAGTCTGGTAACCAGAGAATGCAGCAGGGGAGTGAAGTAAATGACAAATCTTTTCTGAACCCACCAACAACATGTGAACTTTAGAAGTACTATCTTGAGGAAAAGAACTCAGAGAATACATGCAACTTGATTCTATTTATATGGTAGAACAAATAAAAGCACTGTGTGACAGAAACAAGGAAGGAACTGCAGCCTGGTGCTGGGGGCAGAGCCCCACCGGCAAAGGGAACAAGAAAACACTCTTTAGTGACAGTGAATTGAAAGATTAGACATCCTGTTTTGGCATGGAACTGGGCATAGCCAATTATCATTTGTGTACTTATAATTATAACCAAAAATAATCACATATGAAAAACTATGAAAAAAAAATAAAATAGATAAAAAAAAAAAAAGAAAAACTATGATGTGGTAGCACATGCCTGCAATCTCAGCACTTGGGAAGATTAATCAAGAGGCCCACCTCATATTCAAGGCCAGCTTCAATGATTAGAGTAAGCTCAAGCCAGGCCTATTTGGCAGAGGAAACCGTGGACAAAGTTCACATAGTAACACAATGGGAGGAGGTATTTGCAATGCCTGAAACTGTCAAAACTTAATATGTAGAATACACAGCAGCCTCTTGGGAACCAGAAACAGAATCTGACAGTAGCACCAGACAATGTGATAGTCATTTATTAAGGAACAGAAATGCAGGCATTTCCAATATCTGGCAGGGATAGAGGGATCAATAAACTCCCATTCTTTGGGAAAGAAGAGGGTGGCTATCACAGCCGTGGTGCAAGATAATCAGCAGCAGTCAGCCCAGTCTTTCTGTGAGCCTCAGCCAGGGAAACAGTCACATAATCCACCAACACCATGTGTGTTCCCTATGGTGAGGTACATGTACACCTCTTTACCCACAGCTGAGGATGCAGATAAATATTGTGTGATGGGTGCTGACCATCAGAAGTACCACACACAAAGAGATGGGCGTATGAGTCCCCCAAACAGTGTGGGTGGGAACCAATGATGTTTAGCACTACTTGGTTATGTCAATTAAAACCATCCTACGGCCAGGCGTGGTGTTACATGCCTTTAATCCCAGCACTCTGGAGTCAGAGGCAGGCAGATCTCTGTGAGACTGGGGCTGGCAGATCTCTGTGAACGTGGACCGGGATGGTCAAGTTTCAAGCCAGCTGGGGCTATAGGGAGTCCTTGTCTCAAAAAATAAAAATAAAAATAAAAACAACAACCACAAAAACAAAACATTCTACACACAAAGCAGTGAATAAAAATAACACAGAATCATGTGCATAAGAACTTTTGAAGGGAAGGGGAGGCTATAAGGAGTTAGCTGTGGGAATAAATGGAAGTGAGCACAGATCAAAGACCATAGTGTTCTATCAAAGGAGCAACAGAATCTTCTAAAACCAGACCCCAGAAAAACAGAGGCTGACAGGATTTGAGACTCATCTCCACACAGAAGAGAAAGCTGATTTGATAAAACTCCCATAAGCATAACATAGATAGACAGATGATAGATGATAGATAGATAGATGATAGCTAGATAAAGCTTAAAAAATACATGCCCATGTACTCTTCATTGAAAGACTAGAAGAACATGGAAGAGAGGACAGTGAAAAACAAGCATGAAAGGCATCCCACGATTGATAAAAAACTAATCCTCAGATTTTAGAAATAGTATAAACCAAGCAGAATTTTTAAAAATCCATGTCTTGACTATATGAAATAGAAATCAGAGATTCTGGTGCTGGGCGTTGTAGTGCACACCTTTAATCCCAGCACTCAGGAGGCAGAGGGAGGAAGATCTCTGTAAATTCAAGCCCAGCCTGGTCTACATAGCAAGTTTCAGGCTATCTGGGGCTGCAGGGAGAACCTGTATCAAAAAGGCCAAACCAACCAACAAACAAACAAAGAAAGAAGTCAGAGATTCTAGAAAAAAAAATCAGGTAATCTGATGAAAATTAAATGTCAATTGATATTTCTATACCCAGCTAAATGTCAGTCAAAAACAAAGCAAATGAAATACTTTCATACACACAAATACTAGAGAACCCAGTCCTCAGGCCCTCACTGAAGGAACTACTGAATGGGGAAATAAGTGTCACATGGGAACCCACCTTCTGCCACCCTGTGCCTAAAGCTGCTGCACACACTCAACTCTGACAGCAAGGCCTCAGAGCTTTACTGACTTTAACTTTAAAAAAGACTATGGTGGCTTGCACCTTTAATCCTAGCACTCGGGAGGCAGTGGCAGGTGGATCTCTGTGAGTTCAAGGCCAGCCTGGTCTACAGAGTGAGTTCCAGGACAGCTGAGACTACAGGGAGACCTTGTCTCGAAAAGACCAAAAAAAAAAAAAAAAAAAAAAAAAAAGACTATAAAGAGTATTACTATTTACAACTATTATTTTACCTGCACATATTTGTGGGGTACATTGTGAAAATGTACTATATCTACCCAATATGTAGTATTGCACTCAGCCCAGTGAGATTATTCCATGCTTTTATTTTGATCAACATGCAAAAGAGAATCAAAGTTCTAATGAAAATATGAAAAATAAGAAAAAGAGTTCAGAATGTAGGTGGCTAGATGCACTGCTCAGCGGTTAGCAAAGCTTGGTTCCTAGCACCCACACTGGGTGGCTGCTCCCGAGGGTCCAATGCCCTCTTACTCCTCTGAGAGAACTGGCATGCATATGCATGTATGCACAGAGATGGACATGTGTATGGATAATTACAAATAAAAATAAACCTTTCAAAAAAACCAGTTTAGAATTTAGAAATAGTGCTGAGCATTTATCCTCATCATAATGAATCAGGTACACCTGGGGAAGCTCCTAGAAACAAGAATAGAAATGAAATGCTTAATAAAATAAGCCATCCATGAAGTAGAGAGAACTGCAGGAATCACTGAAGAGTTAGTAGGGAAGAGGAGAGCGGAGAGGAGAGGAGATCCAAGACAAACTGTGATGAAAAAACAACCCGACTGCATCAGAAACCGATGGAAACCCAGACATGCCTACACTACACACAGATCTTTACTTGATTTTTCAAGGATCACATCAAGTGCTTTGATCGTGGTCCCTTCCCCATCACCCTCTTTTTTTTTGTCTTTTTGAGACAGGGTCTCCCTGTAGCTCCAGCTGTCCTGGAAATCATTATGTAGACCAGGCTGGCCTTGAACTCACAGAGATCCCCCTGGCTCTGCTTCCCGAGTGGCTTGCACCACTATGCTCGGCCCATCACCCTCTCTTACCCCTCTTCCCCTCTCATCAAATTCCTTCTTCTCACCAACAAGTCTGCTTCCTACTTGCATGGGTTTTTTTCTAAGCCTATATTATCCCATCCAAGGCTGAAAGGACATTGCAGAAGAGGAACCAAAAAAACCAAAAACATATGGAGGACGGAGAGAGCAAACGCCATCTTCATACAGGACATGGCTGCTGTACTCTTGGACTCTGTGGTCCCCTGCATAGACTGCAGAACACTGGGCTGGCCAACACTCCAGCAGAGCTGGGGGAGGGGCTCAAGAGGCTCCATCCCTCCCCGAGGAGCTCCAGGCTGCTGGGGGTGGGGGGAATTCCCCTCAGTAGCATGAACCCGTCCTTGCTCAAGTGAATAATTCACAACCATGTTCCTGCAAGCAACCCTATGAAAATGCAGTGGACCACAAAAAGAAAATGAATTGTGAGAGCATCCTGTGGAGATGCCTCGCTGTTAAGGCGAAAGAAATTTGCAGCCTGAAATTCTAGCTTTGAAAACAGAAACCCAACAAGCTGAATGTAAAGTTCAGTAAGCAGTAAGATGAGTAAACTCAAAGGAAGTTCAGGAGGACCCCCAGGGAAAAGGGGAGTGAAGAGGGCCAGGAGCAATGCAGGAAGAGACAGCATCTGCATCCTGCACCCCCGCAACCCCCCCCCCCGTGGTGGTAGGAAGGCTGGTTTTTAGTCCAGACCTACAGAGGCACCTTCTGCTTATAGCAGGGGAGCTACCATTGAAGGCTGTGGTGAGCTCAGTGGCAGGCTGAGGGCCCAAAGTGTTCCCTAGTGCCCTGTTGAAATCTTCTCTGGAATCCCAGGGGTGAGCACTCCACCCTCGGTTTCCCAGTGAGGAAACAGCCCAGGGCTATCAAACAGCACCCTGAAGTTCGCTCAGCCAGCTCCCAGGGAAGAGGCAGTTCACCCCAAGCCGGCCTTCCTTGAGAGAACCCATTGCCAATACTACTGGCTTCATCTCCTCCTTCCCTAGATTGAGAGTGGGGAGGAGGTTGAGAGACACAGGGAGGACTGGTATGCAAGGCCTGGGGCTTACTTTCTTTTCACTCATTCCACATAGTGATGTCAACTTTGGACAACCTAGCATCTGATTATCATGACAGTAGTGAGTTGCATGGTGTGCCTAGTCTTCCCAGAAGGCACCAGGACACACTAGGAGTTGCAAGAAACAAAACAAACAAACAAACAAACAAACAAATACATCGAATTTGATGATTCCCATAAAATATTAATCCATTCTTACTTTCTTTCCAAGCTATACAATAATACCTTAGTATTAGAAAAAATATGTTCCACTTTCCCTTAAAACAAATAAATGAGGAGCTAGAGAACTGGCTCAGCAGTTAAGAGCACCATCTGCTCTTGCAGAGGACGGGGGTTTGATTCCCAGCACACACATTGTGGCTAACAACTGTCTGTAACTCCAGTTCCGGGGGATCTGATGCCCTCTTTTCACCTCCTCAGACATTGCATGACACAGGTGCACTTACACACATGCAGGCAATACACTCATACACATAAGATTAAAATAATAAAATATTAAGTATATATATTAAAATAAAATGAGTAACTCAGTCAAATATATTTGCACTCCAAGAGCCAAAGAGGATGGCCTAGGGATAAGATCAATGTAATTTATTTGATCTACTTCTCATTTTTTAATTCCCTGATCCCATATGCTGGTAAGATTAGCAAATGGTAGTGAAATGTGGCTGAATCACAAGGTAATTACTTCAAAGAAATGCATTACTAGAGTTTAGAATTAGGACCCTAAATCTCAGGACTTAACCAAACCCCAGTAAAGTCCTCTTGCACTGACTACACTGTATTAGGGGGAGGGTGTGATGTAATAAAACTCCACAAAGTAACAGCTCCATTAGTCAGTTAATTTCAGCATAACCTAGGTTCAGAGCTATATCTTTATACCAGATTCCAATGGGAAATAGGAGCTGAGCTATTTCTCATGGCAGTGTTGAATAACGAGGAACAAGTGGGCTGTGAGATGTCTCAACAGACAAAAGTGCCTCCACCTACAGGATAAAAAGAGAGAACTGACTTCTGCAAGTTGTCCTCTGAGTTTTATACACACACACACATACACACACACACACACAATAATAATAATAAATTTAAAAAATTAAAAATGATTATGATTCAAAACATATGCATTAACAAGTCCAAGCAATCAGACGAGCACCTGAATCAAATGTTTTCACTCTGGCACTCGGTCCTTCAATTTTCTGTTAGTACCAAAGTGAGGTGAGCCACACAAATGAACAGAGACACATGTGCACAAGGCAGATTCAGAGTACAGAATGGCAGCCCTAAATAAAAGGAGCAAAAATGAAACTTCTCCTGGTTACATGTTATAAATTTTGTGAATGAAAGTTCCCAGAAAAATTGCATCTTAAAACTGAACCTTCTTTATGGTACTAAATGTTGGGGAGGGTGTGAAGAAAGGGGAACACTCATCCACTGCTGGTGGGAATGCAAACTTGTACAACCACTATGGAAAGCAGTGTGGAGGACCCTTGTTGAGAATTTTTGAATCTATGTTCATTAAGGATAAGGTTTTCTTTTCTGATTGTATCTTTACATGCATTTGGTATTAAAATTATGCTGGCTTCATAGAAGAAATTTGAGGTTTCAACCTCTGTTTATATGTTTTAATAATTTAAGTAATAATGGTTATAGATCTTTTTAAATGTCTCATAGAATTCTGCTGTAAATTCATCTGGGCCCTGGGCTTTTCTTTAGTTGGGAGATTTTATATTGCTGTTTGAATTTCCTTATATGTTATGGGTCTGTCTATGCTGTTGATCTCTTCTTGGTTTAGCTTTGGAGATTCTCATGATTTTGAATATATATTGATTTCTTTTAGATTTTCAAATTTTAATAGAGTGTACAGTTTTTGTTTTCTTTCACTTTTTAAAATTTATTTTTTTCCATTCTTTAAAAAATATTTTTATTTAAGTTTTGTGCATTTCATACATCATTTCTCAATTCAATTTAGACTCATTCCCCTTTCCATGCCCCCCACCCCACCTGAATTCATGCATTCTGCCATACAAGTCATATCTTTTTCTGAGTTTTTTAAAAGTTTTTCTGTGCAGAGGATTATTGTTTTGTGGAGAAGTTTACTGCTTCAGTCAGTTCTTTGTCCCAGTCCTTTAGTTGTTGTTGTTTCCTCCAATTTGTATTGCATCAAAATATGCATATATAAAAAATTAAAAAAACAAAATATGCATATATATATCATCTATATCACATATACTAAAATGATGTCATCTGAAAATAGACCGTATGTTAATTCCAAACTGTTCCCTTATAATGTTCTGAATATTTTTGTTGACTTATTTCCCCTTTCATCTCTAATTTTGTTGATTTGGAGTTGTTCTTTCTTTTGGTTCACTGGCTAAGGGTCTGTCTTAGAACTGGGGAAATGGGCAAGAGACTCCAATCTTAGCTGAAGAAATATTGGCAGTTGATTACTGCTGGGGGAGGAAGAGCTGATCTTCTTAAATCAAGGGACTCTGGGTGGCCTGACTAGGGCTCAGTGGATGAGCTGAGGACAGTCTGGGGAACTAACTTGACACAATAGGCCTTAACATAAATGACAGAGTGTATGAATTCTATGGGCGGGGGAATGGGGGGAAGGCTGTGGGGTTGTGCCATTGGAGAAGGGGGAATAAAGGTGATTCAGGTTTAATGAGCTGTTTTGCATGAAATACACAGAAATTCAATAAAAATTCAATAAATAAAATAAAATTTGAAGTGCTTATTAAAAAACAATCAAGTCAGGGATGGAGAGATAGCCTAGTGGTTAAGAGCACCAACTGCTCTTGAAGAGGACCTGGGTTCGATCCCCAGCACCCACATGGCGGCTAAGAACTGTCTGTAACTCCAATTCTAGGAGAACTCCAGTTCCAGGGGAATCCGAGACCCTCTTCTGACCTCCGCGGCATTGCACGACACAGCTGCACAGACCTACATGCAGACAGTACATTCATACGCATACAGAAATAAAAATTTAAAAAAAAAACAAGTCAAAAAAGAATAAATAAATAAATAAGAAGGCCAAGGATGGCTGAGTCCATAATGACTACGAAAGACTGATCTGAATTCAGAAGCACAAAATGGAGTTATGAACTGCTTTTTCTAAAATCAGCACTGAATTTTCTGATTTCCTGTAAGATACACTTTATGAAAACAGAAAACCAAGAAAGCTTAAAAGTCCTGGCATGGAGGGCTGGAGAGATGGCCTAGCGGTTAAGAGCGCCGACCGCTCTTACAGAGGACCCGGGTTCGATCCCCAGCACCCACATGGCGGCCGAGAACTGTCTGAAACTCCAATTCCAGGAGAACTCCAGTTCCAGGGGAATCCGAGACCCTCTTCTGACCTCCGCGGCATTGCACGACACGGGTGCACAAACCAGCATGCAGACAGTACATTGATACACATACAGAAATAAATAAAAATTTAAAAAAAAAAAAAAGTCCTGGCATGGAATGGGCCGCAAGCCAAGAGTGGAACAGGTGATCACGGAGCCAAGTGGAGCTGGAGCTCGCAGCACCTGAAGTGTTGGCTGGCTCCCGGGTCAGGAGGGGCCCTGTTCGCAGCTCCAGGCTGGGTCTGCTTTGCATTGATTCCATGTCTGGCCATTCAGTCCCCAGAGAGTCGTATTTGATGTATCACCTTTCAGAACTTAAGGTCACAAGCCATCATCCCATAGGCGGGATGTGCTGAAGCCTGGCTGATGGACTTTGCGTCCCTATTGGCTCCCCTTCCCCTGCCACCCCCACCTCTGCCTACTTCAGTTGTCCCCTCCTGGCTCTCCTCCCCATCCCAACTCTAAAGGACCTCAGACTAACCTGGGCTAGAGAAAACAGAAAACATGAAAGGTCAGGAAAGAATGCTCTGGTATTAAAATATGGACAATTCTTGAAGTTTTGTGCATGTCTTATAATAGATATTAATCAAAGTTAGGGCCCCTCCCACAGCCATGACCCCACCAGATTTCATGCATTTTGTCATATGACTTAAGTCCTTTCTGGTCAAGCATGTGTACCCAGATGCCCTTCAGTACAAGTTCATCCACTGGAGTCCAGTCAGCCCATCTAGAGACTCTCTCTTAAAGAAGATCTGCTCAGGGGCTGGAGAGATAGCCTAGCGGTTAAGAGCACCGACTGCTCTTGCAGACAACCCGGGTTCGATCCCCAGCACCCACATGGCGGCTGAGAACCGTCTGTAACTCCAATTCCAGGAGAACTCCAGTTCCAGGAGAATCCGAGACCCTCTTCTGACCTCCACGGCATAGCACGACATGGGTGCACAGACCTACATGCAGACAGTACACTCATACACATACAGAAATAAATAAAATTAAAAAAAAATTTTAAAAAGAAGTACTCTCGCTCACGCAGCAGTAATCAGTTGCTAATAGTTCCTAAGCAAGAGTGGGGCCTTCTGCCCACTTCCTTCCTTCTATGCTGGGTTTCTATCTGACTGAGTCAGTATGGGTCTTGTGCATGCTGTCAATGGATTTTTTTAAATCTGGGATACTGACTCTATGGGAAATTCCTTGAGTCAAGTCTTCCACTGAAAGGAAATTCAGTAGCCTCGGAGGAATTTTCGAGGCCCATGCTCCTCTGTGTGTACACTGAAAGCATTCGAATGGAGCCCGGAGGCGGGACACAGAACGTTCTGGTCACCCCTTCTCACATTACAGATGATGGGAGTACATCCCAGAAATGCTGGCCTGGCAGTCTCGTTGCTTTTACTTAGTGTGTTGTGCAGGCTGTTAACATGGTCAATGAGGGGCTGAAGCACTCTATTATATTATGCAGTCGGCCTATATTAGAAAGAAAGTCATCAGTGTAAAAAGTATCCCCCAGCTGTCACTTTGTCCAGGGCCAGTGTCACAGCTTATTCTTTTTCTAAGTTTTAGGCATATGAATATTTTGACAACGTGTATGTAATAGCACTATATGTATACAGTATCCATAGAGGTCAGAAGAGGGCATTGGATACCTTGCAACTGGAGTTACAGATATCTGTTAGCCTCCCCGTGCATGCTGAGAACCAAACCTGAATCATCTGCAAGAGCAGCCTGTGCTCTTAGCCTCCAGCTCCTAGATGCCATTCCTGAGTGGCCTTGTAGGCATGTGTGGCCTAGCAAGTGACAAGGCTTATAATGGCCCAGTGCTTAGGATATCTGGTGGCAAGCTGAGGTCTTCATGCAAAGTGAATTTTTAACCATCTTAGAATTGGATCATTGGACAAAGCTTTACTCCATGCTTGGATAAAGTAGAGCCACAGAAAAGCACAGGGAAGTGGAAATGTATGTCTGTATTTATACATAAGAGTCAGTCTGAAAAGGTAAGGCTGGAGAGATGGCTCAGTGGTTATGAGCACTGGCTGCTCTTGCAGAGGACCCGGATTTGATTCCCAGCACCTACATGGCAGCTAACGACTGTCTATAACTCCAGTTCCAGACGATCTATCAACTTCTTCTGACCTCCCTGGATACTGCAAGACATGGGTGCACTTATACACATGTAAGCAACACACTCATACACATTAAATAAAAAAATTGAAAAAGAATCTGTCTGAAAAGGCTAACTGCTCTAAGTTCAATGCAGGACCCTGGGACAGGGAAAAGTGTGGATGAAGGTAATCAAATGATCAATGGTTGCTAAGGCAGAGCGCCGAGAAACAGGTGACTGGGACAGGACAGAGCAGAGGATTCTTTGCACAGTGCAGTATTTCCTATTGTTACGACAAAACATCTAAGACTAGACAATGCATTAAACGATGTGCATTCATCTCAGGGGGTTGGAGGCTAGAAGTGCAAATGGCATGACATGGCTCTGGTGAGGGCCTTGTGGCTGATGACAGCATCGTAGTGGGAGCTCCTGGGAGAGGTCGCGTAATGAGCTGAGCAGCCAGTAACCGGAGGAAGGCCCGTTGCTGGTCTGTATAACAGACAGCTCTTAAAAGAGGAGGGGCACTGGGGAGTAGAGGCTGCTCTCACTCCACAACCTTGGTGCTGTCTCCTTCATGCCCAGTCCCCTGGAGCACACTGGCTCCTGCATTAACCTAGGAATACCTCACTTGTCTGTACATTTATTTGGGAACTTCCCAAATAATTATATAATATATATGTAGCTGTCGAAGAATACATTTTAAAATGGCTTTTAAAAAACTAGTCCTTTGGGCTGGAGAGATAGCCTAGTGGTTAAGAGTGCCGACCGCTCTTTCAGAGGACCCGGGTTCGATCCCCAGCACCCACATGGTGGCTAAGAACCGTCTGTAACTTCAATTCCAGGAGAACTCCAGTTCCAGGGGAATCTGAGACCCTCTTCTACCTCCACGGCATTGCATGACACGGGTGCACAAACCTACATGCAGACAGTACATTCATACACATACAAAAATAAATAAATAAATAATTAAAAAAAAAAAACTAGCCCTTATGAGAACTGTACCTCAAGACTTCACAGGAACCACTTTAATCCCTTTTGACAGGCACACACAATAAGCTAGCAAAGCTCCATTGGGCTCCACCTCCAAAGGGTCCATGGCCTCCCAGGATCACTACACTGAGAACCAAGTTTCTAACACACAGTGAACCATATCTAAACCACAGCAGACAGGGAAGCTGCTCTGTGTGATAGGATCATGACAGACACGTTATAAATGCATCCAAACATGCACCAAGGTGAGTCCCCAGATGAGCTACGCATGCTGGATTAGTGATGCACAGTGTCAGGTCTCAGGCTGTGAGAGACACAGCTCTCTGATGGGATGCCTGACAGCAAGGGAGGCTATGCACGTGTCTGGGAGGGGGTCTGGGAAGTCGGGCCACTATGAAGCTACAGGCACTCTAAAAATAAAGTATAAGGAAATTAAGTAAGATAGTAAAGGTTGGAAGTGAACAGAATTCAATGTTGAGATCTTTTGCCGTGTTTTGCACATGGGACATGGTGTGTGTGTGTAGGGCTTGAGTGTTCTCATTCACATATGTCACATGTAGACAGAGCCAGAGGTCAATCTTGAGTATCTTCCCCCATCATTCTCCACTTGATTTTTTTGAGGCAGAGTCTCTCACAGAGCCTGGCAGTTACAGACTGAGCTAGATTACCTGGTTAGAAAGTCCCCTGGACCCTCCTATCTCGGCTCCCAGAGCTGGGCTTACATAGAGGATCATGGGCAGTGTCACCACATCCAACATTTTTTTTTAATATTTAATTGAATTTTGTGAATTTCATACAATAAATTTTGACTATATTTGGATCCCCTCCTGTATGTACACTCCCCTTACCAGGCCCCCAATAAATTCCCTGTACCCTAAGATATAAATGTATTCAGGCTTATAGAATCAGGTTAGCATTCCCAAATGCCTTTCCATGTGGGCTCATCCAGTGGATCAGTTCCCAATCACTCATTTTTATGTGGATGCTGGGATCCAAGCCCAGGTTTGTCTCCTTCTCAGGAAGCACCTCACCCACCGAGCCATCTCTTCAGCCCCTCAGTGCCAAAATCACTGTGGTCTGAGGAATAAGGTGACATGTATGCACAGAGTCATGCCTTAAGGAGGAAAATAATGGGGAGCACTCATTCCACCTCAGGAAGGGCCCCAGTTTGGCGCTCATGTCTGTGTACCATGCAAACATCTATAGGAAAAAGAGCTCAGGAAATCTGCTTCTCTCCAAAGTTCCCACTGCTTGGAGCTGGGTCTCTGTTCTTGGTCATCTACAAGAACATGGGAACAGCTCAGCTCAGGTGCAGACATCCTGGGCTTCAAAGCCACAGTTGCCTGGTCCTGAAGTCTCTGGTCAGGTCTAGGAATAAAAAACCAACACTTTTTTTTAGTTTTGTCTACAAGAGATGAAGGGGGCCTCAAATATGACAGATCATAGGACGCTTCCAAGAAGCTTCCTCTACATCCCAATCCTGGGACCCAATGACACAAGGAAAGCACTAGAGGACATACGAAACTGGAATTGTCAAAAGTCCATTTTGGACATGTGGATTAACCACAGTGTTTACAAGAGTAAATGTTCAAAAAGAGGCTCCAAGCCCCCAGAGCCCACCAGAGCCTGGAAGGCAAGCTAACAGGATGCAGTGGTGAAACCTTACAGAAGTTTTCTGCAGAGCTGTGAGTTTAATGTTCTTGTTTTAAGCACATCCATATTATAGAAATGGATGTGGACAGTTTCAGTGAGGTTTATTTCTTCTTTTTTAAGGCTGAAGGAAAAATACCACACTTCTTAGCAGTAGCAATTGATGAAATGAAAGGTCTGGGCTGATTGCTCAGTGACCCAGAAGCACAGCTGATTAAGAGTGACAGCCTTGCTTGGGAAGAAGGTGCACTGGGAAACGGCAGCTCTGATTACGCTGGAGGGCAGGGACACGTTACGCAGAGCTCCTGCCTCTCCAACCATGTGAGAATCACATATTAAATGGAAATACGCTTGTCCTAAATAGGCCTCCACACTTGACTGATAAATGTCCTTCTCCAAGAGCCTCTGGGCATTGGAATCTGTAACCAAGTTTGCTACACAAGCAAGTTATCACCTAAATAAATGAATATATTGGTAACTAAGCAACAAGCATCAGCCAGTCAAAACAGCCATTCCCAACCCAAAGGCTCCAATATCATGGCCAAATAAGGCAAGACTGGATTCACACTCTTCAGGCAAACTTGGTGGATCCTCTCCTGCTTGGTAGGTTCAGGTTAATAGCTCCCACCTGCAACCTGAACCTTCTATGGGGTGGGACACTATCCTCTGAGTAAACTTTGTAACTGGTATCAATTTACTTTCCTCTCTGGAGAGATTTGTGGAAGGAAATACTGACTCCAAAGGGCTCATGCAGGGCCTGCACCCAGGCTTTTCTGTGATGCTGACGGCCACAGACTCTCGGGGTGACCAGATGTTCCTGGTAGCGCAGTTGTGGATTACTCTAGAAGGCAGGAGGGACTTGTATGAAAGGCCATGCTTGAAAACCAGCTTTCCTAAGAAATCTCCTGAGCATTGCCTTCCTTATCAAAGTCCGTGCAATAGTTAAATGAGCTTCTATACTAAATCCCTATAACTAATGAGCCTGCATAAGCTGTGCACTCACAAAATTTGAAAACAGAGGAATTCTAAGCATTACTTAGTAGCAAAGGTGACCTTGCCATCAGTAGCCACACCAAGCAGCACCCACAAAAGGAAGAGAGGCACCAGTCCCATCACCTCAGTATACGAAAGAGCAGGTGAGCGAAGTGGAGGAGCAGTGTCCTCCAGTGGGAGGACAAAATCCTTTCCAAAGCATCCGGAAAGGTGGAAAGATGATTTTGCTTTAAAAGTTCTACTATATGCACACAAATACTTTTGGGAGAAAATCGATAACAATACCAGTAATAATGAAATCCAGGTACATCGGAGAGGATGCAAAAAGGTCACCACTGAGCAGAGAGTCTCACTGGACAGAAGCTTCAAGTCATCTGCTTCTGTCCATATGTGACAAGAAAGCTGGAGCCCTGCTGGGCACACAGCACTCTGTAATCTAGGTCATAATCCACTCACCACGCACCCACACATCTTCCCAATTCCTGCACTATTTATCCTACACACTAGTTTTGGAGCTGAGTACTTACATTTATCAGCTAATTTCAATGCATTCATGTTGGAAAATGGTGTGTATACTTACTGAGTTTTATACAAAATTTTATGAACATTAATCAGTTAAAAAAAAGAAGACAATAGAGGCTAGAACTATAGTAGAGTGTTGGATTGCTGTGCATGCGTCAAGGCCCCAGGTTCAAAACCCTGTGCTTAAAATAAGAATAAAGGTGTGGGGCTGGAGAGATGGCCTAGCGGTTAAGATCGCCGACCGCTCTTACAGAGGACCCGGGTTCAATCCCCAGCACCCACATGGCGGCCGAGAGAACCGTCTGAAACTCCAATTCCAGGAGAACTCCAGTTTGACCTCTGTGGCACTGCATGACATGGGTGCACAGACCTGCATGCAGACAGTACATTGATACACATACAGAAATAAATAAAATTTTAAAAAAAAATTAAAAAAAAAAGAATAAAGGTGTGTGTGAACAATAACCCACAAAATCAGAAAAGAACAAGAATGACGTCTTGAAAAATGGCTACCATCACTTGACAAATCCTTCCTAAATTCTAACTAAGGCTCAGGTGGTCTTCCCTCTCCCAGATCTTGATTCATGTTTCCACACACTCATCGAATGTTCTTTAAAAATTACTATTTTCTGACATACAAGCAAGGGTGCTCTTTCGATATACTGAAAGAGCCCTAGGGTGTGATCTGGAGTTGGAAGTTAAACATCTGTTCGCATTTTCATTAGGAAATCCTTTCAGGCCCCATGAGACTTCAGCTGTCTCTGTGGATCTGCCTGAGATCAGAGTCCCAGTGGCACTTGTGAGCAGGATTTTCACCCCACCAACAGTCAATCATGTGATTCTCCATCTCAGAGAGCGACTCCTGGTGCACCACAGCTCCTGCCAGCAAGGGCTGCAGTGAAGTTGTTTCACCTACAAACCCAACTGAGTACAAGGTTGCCCAGTACTGCAATAATCTGCAAATCCTATACAAGCAAAATCTATTTATTTATTTATTTATTTATTTATTTATTTATTTATTTTTGTGTGTGTGTGTGTGTGTGTGTGTGTATGAATGTGCTGTCTGCATGCAGGTTTGTGCAGCAAAATCTAAAACGTAGACATCTGCGTGCATAAGCAAGGATTCCACGCATGCCCTTGCTCATCTGCTGGCGGGACAGCAGAGGCGGCACACAGCCAGTCCACGGGAGCCTCCAGCTGCACCTGGCGCTGGACGCAAAGGTTTACATAGATCCTTGCAACTCTAGGAAGAGGCCAGACCCTCCTGGCTCCACTGTCTACTCTCCTACAGTTCCACTGCTTAGCATCAGTATTATCGATCATCCTGTATTCAGCAGAAATCACTTTGTGACTCCCCCTGCTTAGTATCAACACTGTACCATAATAAATGTCTTCAAATAGGACTAGCACCTTTGTAAATAATCTCAAATATGGACCAGAATGGTAAAAGCATTTACAAGTACCAATGCTGAATCAATAGATGTGATACAGTTCAGCTGGAGGAAAACCCGCAGTGAGAGGGACATTTTTAGAGCAATGGACTGACTCTCTTTGCTTTTTTGTTTTAGCACAGACTTTTAAAAAGTGATGGATAAAAATGACTATTTCACAAAATGATAAATATTTAAGCCCAATGCTCAGAATGTGGACTGCTCCTAAGATTCTACATTTTGTTCTCCCAAGCCACGGGGGGGGGGATCAACAGAGTGTGTGTATTTAATTTGTACTATTCTACATGTGGGAAAGTGTTGAATAAGATAACTGAATAAAAGCAAAGAAAATTATGTTATCCAAGGGAGGAGCAAGAAAATGTTCTTAGGTAGAAAAGAAAATGAAGCCATGTACGTGAAGAACAGTTTCGACTTCTGAGCCTCTTAGTTTGTGCTTGTGCACATTCCAACTTAATACCCAGGGTCTGGAGGCCGCATTCCATGAGGACCACTGGGCACGCTACTGCCTGTGGCACAGGGCAGCCCGGCTGGAGTACACATCGCTTTCCTCCCTCCTTTTTCTTTTTTTTTTTTTTGGTGTTTTCGAGACAGGGTCTCCCTGTAGCCCCAGCTGTCCTGGAACTCGCTCTGTAGACCAGGCTGGCCTTGAACTCACAAAGATCCGCCTGCCTCTGCCTCCCAAGTGCTAGGACTAAAGGCGTGCGCCACCACGCCCGGCTCCTCCCTCCTTTTTCAAGGAGCAGGAAAAGAACTGCTACTCTTGATACCATTGCAATCTATCAACAAGCCACTTTTTTCAAAGTAATAATCAAAGAAACACCAATCTATTCCACAGCTCTCACCTCCAAAATATAATGAATGCTTGATTCATGCTTTCCTTCTGAAGAAAATGAAAGCACCAATTTTTTTTTTTTAACAGAAGAGTGTTTCTTTGGGCATACAGCTCCACCGAGGGAGTCCACAATGGCAGCAGGCACAGGAAGCTGGCTCAGCACATGTTCATCCACACACAAAAAGCATAGGGAAAGAACAGGAAGCGGGGCCACCCCCTGTGATGTACTTCCTCTGGTAAGGCTTCACCTCCCCAACACCATCACCAATCAGGAACCAAGTATTCAAATTGACGAGCCTGTGGGGGACATTCCTCCTTAAACCACCTCAAATTCCATCATGCTCACTTCAGACAGATTTTTTTTTTCTCACAAAAGAAAGTAAGGTTTGGGGTGTAGTTGAGGACCTGGCACACCCATCCCAGTCACAGTCCCCTGATCCATCAACACATTCCATTTCACCTCCTGGAATCATGCACATCCTCACATTTTAAATGTCCTGTGGTAAATTAGCTGTTTTTTACTAATTTATTTTATTTGGGAGGTACTTTTTTTAAAAATAATTAATTACTTTTATTTTTATGTGTGTGAATGTATTGCTTGCCTGTAAGTACATATTACACAATGCCCCAGGAGGTCAGAAGAGGGCATATGATTCCCCTGGAGCTGAATTTATGGATGGTTGGTAGCTGCCATATGGGTGCTGGGAATCGAATCTGGGTTCTTTGCAAGAGCAGCCAGGACTCTTAACCACTGAACCATCTCTCCAGCCCCTTGGAGGGTATTTTTGAGATAGAGCCCCACTGGCCTGGAACTTGCTAGCAGACCAGGCTGGCTTTCAACTCACCTGAAAGAGATCAATCTGCATATTCTGGGATTAAAAGGTATATGCAAATTAGCTGCTTTAAAACAGGCTGGATTGGGGGGGGGTATTGTTTTGAGAGTTAACAAAGCCAGAACATCTTTGTCGTCCATTCATTTTCCTGAGTAAAATAACAGACCATGTTCTGTGGATTTCACTACCCTATGTTGGTTGTTCCCTGTATGCACCCATTTCATATGGCATGTATATGCACACTTACTTTGTTTATGTTTTCCTCTCCAGTGCTCTGATTAGAAACATTCTAGATCTTGGCATATTGAATATCTGCATGAGATTTTCTAGAGGCCATCCTGACATGGAATCGCCAAGTCAGGGTTTACAAATGCATATCTCCAGCCTGGTGCTACCAGACCATCCAACCCACAGACTTGTTTATACTCCTGCCCCAAAGTAAGAGGAAACAGCACGGCCTCACAGCAAAGGAATGTGGAAGTGGAAGCTGGTGATTGTGGAAATGATCTTTGTCTGTGTGTGACATCATCCCCTGTGTGTTCCTGATGAAGTTCAGAGCTTGGACTCCCACATCTTCAATCTCTACACAGCAATCTCCATTCTGAACCTCTGAACACCAGCCATTTTAAAAATAGATGTTTTAGTAGCCAGGCGTGGTGGCGCACTCCTTTAATCCTAGCACTTGGGAGGCAGAGGCAGGCGGATCATTGTGAGTTCAAGGCCAGCCTGGCCTACAGAGTGAGTTCCAGGATAGCTGGGGCTACAGGGAGACCCTGTCTTGAAAAGAGCCTGTGGGGGATATTGGAACCACCCTGACCCCTGACCACATAGCATGGAGACTATACCCAAACAAAGTTTGGGAACTGAGTGCAATTTTGTACTATATTTCCAGCAACAGTTCCCTGAAGGAGTCCAAGACTAGAAGCATCTCTAGAGCTTAATGGGGAAGCTCTGTCAGCTGTCTGTCAGGCACCAGTGACTATGTGGCTTAAGTGTTTATTAACATTTTTAATCAATGGAAGAAGCATGCACGGGCAGGGAAGATCAAGTAGTTGGTCTTCAAAGATGGCTTCCTGCTGTGTTTAAATAAAATATGAAGGGTTACAGGTCTGCATGCTCTGAGGCTCAGCTTGAAACCACCCTACCTGTCACTATCTGTCACTATGAACTGTCCTCACCAGGACTGTTCACTTCAAGCAGCCCTCCGTCCTTTCTTTGTTCTGAACTCCCTCCTCCCTCTGTACACTCACCATGCTGTTCCCCAATTTGCCTTCCCTTCCTCTCCCCCACTTCTTTTCTAAAACATCACACTCCCAGGAAGCCTGTGGGCCTGTGGAGGCTCTTTGTAACCATCTAATCTGCCAACCCCTCCCAAGATGTCTCCATCCTCCCCCCACCCCCCGTCCCGACCCTGGCTAATTCTGTGTTTTCATGGGGCTTATATTCTATGAGCTCGACAGAAAATCAGAGCTTGGAGGCCAGGTAGTAAAGTGTTGCCTCAATGTACTGTGTGGTGCTACAAGCTTGTAACACCAGCTCTGGGGAACAAGAGACAGCAGGTCCCTGGGGCTTACTGGCCAGCGAGTCCACTCATCAGGCGAACTCCAGGATGGTGAAAGCCCTTAAGTAATAGGACAGTGTTCCTGTGGTTAATTGCTAAGGTTATCCTCTGGCCTACATACACACACACACACACACACACACACACACACACACACACAAGCATGAACACACCCCTGTGTATATCCTCACACACAGCATTAAAAACAGAAGGAAGGGGCTGGAGAGATAGCCTAGCAGTTAAGAGCACCGACTGCTCTTGCAGAGGACCTGGGTTTGATCCCCAGCACCCACATGGTGGCTGAGAACCATCTGTAACTCCAATTCCAGGAGAACTCCAGTTTGACCTCTGTGGCACTGCATGACATGGGTGCACAGACCTACATGCAGACAATACATTGATACACATACAAAAATAAATAAAATTAAAAAAAATTAAAAAAACAGAAGGAAACAATAGACTTAGTCCATATTTGCTTATTCCAGAGTTCAATGGAGCTTATAATAATTCACCACAGAACTCCAATGACCATTTGGTGAGCTAATGAACTGCAGACGTTCCGTTGATGCTTAAAGGAAGGAAAGCCAGGGAAGATGTCAAAACCAAGTTCATCTGACCAGTTTGAGTTTGATTAGCCAAAATCTGTTCCTTAATTGTAGTACAAAGTTAGGACTAAAAGTACGTTTTGTCCCACATTAAATTTTGATACTACCTCAGAATTCTGTTAGATTAAGTGTGATTCACAGAAAGCTCCTGCCTCCAAAAACTATTGCACTCAGCCAAAAGAGGTCTGAACTTAAAGGAAAAATGTTAAGCAATACTAGACCTAAAACCATACTACCCAGTTAACAGGGTCCAGAGATGTCTGCAGAGCTGTGGCTGCCTGGATGGATACCTGTGGGTGTGCTTTACAGCAGGACACAGATCTGAATCCTGTGGTCAGGGGCCTGGCAGCTGCGACACCCAAGAGTATGACTCACTTAAATCCCTGGGGTCTCATTGCTATCATTTGTGAAATATACTAATAATTTTCTTTTTTTAATTTATTTTTGTATGTGTGTGAATGTACTGTCTGCATGTAGGTTTGTGCACCTGTGTCGTGCAATGTGGTGGAGGTCAGAACAGGGTGTTGGATTCCCCTGGAACTGGAGTTAAAGATGGTTCTCAGTCACCATGTGGGTGCTGGGGATCGAACCTGGGTCCCCTGCAAGAGCGGTTGGTGCTCTTAACCACTAGGCCATCTCTCCAGCCCACTAATAATTTTCTTATAAGATTGCTGTATCCATTACTTTTCTCATTGTTGTGACAAAAGCAGCTTCAGAAAGGTAGGGACTAGTTCATCTCACAGCTTGTGGGCACAGTCCACATGGCACGGCGGGTACGGTGACAGCAGTGCCAGGCAGCTGGTCACACTGCACCTGCGGTCAGGAAGCAGATGGTGCTGAGTGGCCTTAGCTCACTTTCTCCATTTTTGTAAACATTTTATTGCATTTTGGGTATTTTAAACAGAATGTCCCAATCAACCTCAGTGATCATGGTACCCCCTTCCCACTGGCACCCGGCCCTCCAGCGTTCATACACTGTGTCATTTGTGTTAAGGCCTATGATGTCAAGCTAGTGTTCCCAGACGTTCCTCAGTGCAAGTTCATCCACTGGGGTCTAGTCAGCCTATCTAGAGTCCTTCCCTTTAAGGATATCAGTTCTTCCTCACCCAGCAGTAGTCAGCTGCCAATAGTTCTTAGACTGAGACTGGAGGCTTGTTGCCCATCTCCCATTCCTCTTTAGTCTGGGACCCAGCCCTGGAATGGCACTGCCTACCTTCTGGGTGGGTCTTCCCTCTTCACTTAGAACTTTCTGGGAAGACTCCTAAAGGCAGACCTACAGGTGTGTCTCCTAGGTGATTCCAAGTTCAATTGAGGTGACACTTAAAGTTAACCATCACAGTTCCTATGACCTTCCAAGTAACCTGGAAGATCATTAATTAACACAGCATTTGGCACAGAGTAGGGACCAATGAACAGTATACTGCCAGTGTGTCATGTTGGGATGGAGGCTTACAGAGGATGCTGGGTTATTGGCCAAGAATGGAATACTTCTCACAATGTCCTGACTGCTTATGATACCAGGACATGGGCTTTCTGCAGTTTGCAACCTGAGGGAGAGGGGAATTGCCATGATGTTGGCATTGTTCAGGGGAGTTCGAGCTGAGGGAGGAAAGAACCAGGGAGGTAAAGGGAAAGAAGGAGCCTGAGAAGAACAGCAGGAGACAGCCACGACCGGAGAAATGGATAAAACGGGAAGGAGAGGGAGGGCTATACAAGGAGCTCTGGGGATAAAGGGTAAGAAGGAGCTCAAGAGAGGTGGGACCATAGGAGATGGGTATTATCAAGGGAGAAATGGGGATATGGGGACACTTTAAATGAAGAGGGCATGGAGGGAAAGAGAGAGAGAAGAGAGAGAGGAGAGAGAGATAGAGGAGAGAGATAAATAATGCCTAGAGAGTGTAAAAAACAGAGGGAATCATATTAGTCTAACAACCTAATGACATATCACACATACAATATCTCTACATGAGTCCAAATATATAGCTGAAGGCTAAATAACGAGAAACAGGGCCAGACAGGAGAAAGCTCCCTTTGAGTTGTTGGCCAGGGTAGTCCAAGAGACTCCCAAAATTACACAGGCTACTGCCACAGCCCCTGATTGCCTCCCAGAACCTGAAGGTGAGAAAAGAGGACGTACTTCAGAGACTGGATTTGGAGCAGTGGTGCTGGAACTGACCGGAAGCCAGCTCCCCCGAAGGCCAGCTCTCACAGCTTTGGAGAGCACTATGCTAGCTGCTCAGGGGGAGCAACAATCGACTGGCCAGCCCTAGCTTTAAGACCAAATCAGCACCTCAATGACCCACACAGCAAACAACACTGGTGCAGTAGTGATAATCAACAGCCCACCTAACTGGACTTAAAAGCCAACTCAGTAGGAGGAAGCTTATGTGTGGAACTGTAAACATAGCTAAATACACAAGGCTGGAGAGTCAGAGCTTAGAGCAAAGCTCAAGGTTGTCACATGCCTAGATGCATGTAATCTCTTACTACATGTAAAATATGGATCCTCATTATTTACACTCAAGTATCTGGTCACTACTCATCAAAGAAGCATCGTTTATACTAGACAGAGACTATTAAAGAGGACAACTGGTCACACACAGATATTGTACATTGCCCAAGCGTAAGTGGCACATCTATGATGTAACCTCTATACCTAAGGCCCATGGAACATAGAACCAGGGGTAAAGAGGATAGTAATGAACCTTACAATTCTCGTTAATGAAGCTCCTTATGCAACAGGGGGCAGGAATACAAAAGGTCACAAATGGCCAAAGCATGGAGATTAGGAATCTGCACAGTGTGGGTCCTTGGACAGGACTCCTATGTGAAGCCTCATCTACCCAGGGCTCAGGGACGATTTCAGAAGAGGAAGCAGATGGCTTGTAAGACCTAGGGAGGAGGTGCATGAGCATATGGAAATAGAGTCTTATGGGCTCCTCAGACCTTGCTTACATGAACCTACAGCAAGGGTCTCAGCATGCACAAGACCCATGCAAACTCAAGCAGACAAAATCCCAGCACAGGACTGTGGAAATGGGGAGTGGGTCCCAATCTTAGTCAAAGAATTATTGGGAACTGATTCCTGCTGGGTGAGGGAGAGTAGATCTTCTTAAAGGGAAGGACTCTACATAGTTGACTACGCTCCAGTGGATGAACTGGCGATGAGGAACATCTGAACACACTAACTTGACAAAATGAGCTCAGCACAAACTACAGAGTATGTGAATTCCAGTGGGGGCTATGGGTGGCAGCAGTGCGAGGGGTATCGTGATGACTAAGACCCACTGACATGTTCTGTACAAAATACACAAAAATCCAGTAAAAACTTACGAAAATTGGACTGAATTGTTGAAAAGATTAAAACTCCACAGATTCATTTTTTATTCAATTCTATTAAAATAGTAAAATATATTTGTTTAATAAAACTATTTTGAACCATGCAAAAGTGCATTTGGTCAGATTACTTTTACTTATTTCATACAAAGCAGAATTTTACAGGTATATTTGCTTTTGTTTGTTGAGGCATTGTCTCACTCTGCCACTTAGATTGTTTCTGGAACTCACTGTGCAGTCACGCCGGCCTTGAGCCCTGCTGATCCGCCTCCCCCAGCTGTTCACGTGCTTGGATGGCTGCTATGAGCCAATATTCCTGGCTTAACAGTGCTATTTTTATGTATATTTCTATTGAATTTAGTGGATCTCATATAATAGATCTTAATTAAATTTAGACTCACTTTCCCTACCCCCACCACCAGATTTCATGCATTTTGTCATATATGTTAAGGCCTATCTGTTCAAGCATTTGTACCAAGATGTCCCTTGGTGCTAGGTCATCCACTAGAGTCTAGTCACCTCTTTAGAGTCACTCCCTTAAGGAGGGTCAACTCTCCCTCACCCTGAAGTAATCAGTTGCCAATAGCTCTTAAATTAAGAGTGGGGCCTGTTGCCCATTTCCTCAGTTCTATTCTGGGTTTTTGTCTGATTGAGTCAGCATGGGTCTTGTACATGCCGTCACTATTGCTGCAAGTTTCTATGAACAAGTTCCCAGAGTTCTGAAAGCTACAGTCCTTGATCCCTCCCAGAACTTGAAGTTAAGACCCTATTGCTGAAGACAGGACATACTTTGGACTCAGGACTTGGGCAATGGAGCTGGCACTGACCTGGAAGCTCCTCCCTGAAGACCAGCTCGCGTAGCTCTAGAGGACACTAAGCAAACTGCTAAGGGGGAGAATCAATAAAGGGTCCAACCCACGTGTAAAGCCTACAAGCCACACTGACTGGCACAGCAGACTATCTCTGTTGGTGCAGTAGAAGCATTTTTATCTAGGGGGTAAACAACAACTATCTAATTGGATTCAAAGCCCTCTCAATGGGAGGGAACTCATGGGTGGCACTGTAAATATAGCCAAACACACATGGCTGAGAGGTCATAGATCCCCTTTTCTGGCCTATCTCTAGACAAATGAAACTTCTTACAGTACTACTTTTTCAATTTGAGGTTTTCATATGTGAGTACACAGTGCTTGTATTGGAGACATCCACAATCAGTCAAAGTGCAGAGAACAGGTGGCTGGGGGGGAGGGTACCCAGCCCCACTAGGGACATCTACAACACAGTGCCTACACCTAATGGCTCAGGGAACATCACGGAAGACAGAAAGATTGTAAGTGCTAGAGGACCAGGACGGCTGCTGTATGATAGATAGTGTGTTCAGCACAGGCCATGTTGCTCCTGTGAACTCCCAACAATCTGGCTGGCTTCACAAGATCTTCAAAGACCACACCAATCAATACATTGACATGTGAAGGAAAATTTTACAAGGCTTCACCCCTGATAAAGAGCTACAGGGTTATGGGAAACAGTTACTTCTTGGAGTAGACCCTTGTCAGTGCTTCGCTTACCAATTCAGCCCTGGGCTTCGCATCTCCAGCCATGGTGCCTCTTCACCATCTTCATTCTTATTTCTTTTGGCATCTGGTTCTCCTTCTAGCGAAGACCAAAACAAGGCAGACGACAATGAGCCACATGACATGCACTGCAGTGGTTAGCCAAGCCCATCCCCTAAAACTGGGCCTGACAATGGTTCACAAGCATGGAGCAAGAAGTGCCCAATACTGTCGTATCCAAGTGGGTAATTCAGAACAGACAGCTATGACCTGAAAAAGCCAGGGTTTATAGAAAGCTCAAGAACATCTTGCATCCACAAGGCTGATGATGCCATCGAGGTTTCTGATAGTCACCCTCACAGGTCAGATTATTTCACATTAACAGGAACGTGTTAGGGTCACACTCTTGTGAGCAGTCCTAAAAATTTCACTGACTTGTAAAAAAAAAAAAAAAAGACCTAAAGAGGAGATAAGAGGGGCTCATCTGGAAGAGAGAGGAGAGCAATGAAAATGAGGGAGGTAAGAGAGGTGGTGGGGGATACGATGAAAACACATCCCATGCCTGCAAGGAAGTGACATATGACTCTATGGTGCACAACGAGTGTATGCTAACGAAATCTAAAAACTGTATTAGAGCCAGAGCTCGGGTATTTACTGGCAGGTGAGGAGTCTAAGGCCATGGGAGGGGCTCTGGAGGGTCACCTTTTTGTTAAGGAGTTACTGAATTTTGTGGCTATGAGCCTACTCAGCACAGGTTAAAAGAAGGAAGTGTGTTGCCAGAGGCCTTGCAGCGCGTGGAACAAAAGTCTGGGGAGGAGAGGAAAGAGCACACGGCTGTGAGCTTGCCAGGTAGGTGTCCTGAGAAGAAGAAGGAAGCACAGACAGCCTTGTGGAAAGCCCTCCCAGTGAGAGAACGGCTCAAACACTCCCACCCAGCCATCTCAGTGTCGCTAAATATACGCAGTAAGAAAAACTATTGAACTCAGACAATTTTTAAGGCCAATACAAACACTTTCTCTGTGATTTAAGGCTGGGCTCACATTACAGTTTTACAGCTGAAAATTACTCTCAAGGAAAAATGAAATAGCTCACCATGCCTTGTTTCTTGAAAATGTCATAAATATGTATATTTGTGCATGGCTCATCTCAGAATAACAGGAAGTTGACGGGAGATGACGGCAGGAGGAAAGTCGGCAGCCCCAGCCTCCACCTGTGTGCTGTGCCTCAGACAAAACCCCTTATCACACCGCTCACCAGCAAAACATAATTTCTACTAATCACCAATCAAAGATCAACCTAGTTTATTAATTTGTCAGTGGCCACTCGACAAAGTGCACATTTAATAATGTATAGCCATTTCTAAGCCATTGGGGCTGCTACTGACTTAAGCTGCTTTGTTCTGATTAGATTGGGTCTCCAGTGTAAACAGTAGCTAGGACAAATCAAAATAATCCACTTCGACAAGATGACCCTGCAGACCCTACATTTAAGTTTGAGTATTTTGGAAGATAACATCTTTTTTAAATTTTATTAAATTTTTATTTATTTATTTTCTATGTGTATGAATGTACTGTCTGCATGTAGGTCTGTGCACCTGCGTCGTGCAATGCCACAGAGGTCAGAAGAGGGTCTCGGATTCCCCTGGAACTGGAGTTCTCCTGGAATTGGAGTTACAGATGGTTCTCAGTCACCATGAGAGTGCTGGGGATTGAACCCAGGTCCTCTGCAAGAGCAGTCGGCGCTCTTAACCGCTAGGCTATCTCTCCAGCCCCCAATAACATCTTTAAATAAGTGAAGTGTGACCCATGTGGGTCTAGATAACTGGGGATTAATGTTAATGTTCCCTATACAGAATGCTCTAGCTCCTTCAGTTATGAAGTCCAGCAAGCTTTAGAGAGGAAAGTGTCATAGTGTGAGATTATGGTTACTCAAGTGTCTTTTAGCTTATGTACTTTCACAGTAATGGAACTTCTTTAGAACAATTGGAGACTTACAGGCAATCTGACCTGATACTGAAAAGCTCTTGATTGCTACCCCTCCCCTCTCCTCCCATCCCCTTCACAATGCCTTCAGTCATTAAGATTCTGTACCTGCATCATAAAATGCATTATAGCCAGACATGGTACCATGAGACTGTAAACTAAATTCTCGGGAGAATGAGGTAAGAAGATCACAAATTCAAGGCCCATCTGGGCTGCAGGGTGAGTTCAAGGCCAACTGGGCTACTTAGGGAAAGTAAGAATAAAAAGAAAAAAAAAAAAAAAGGGCTGTGAATGTAACTGCGGCTGCCTAGTGCAAGGCCGTTGGCTTAATACCCAGTACAGAAAAATGGTAAGAAAGATTAATTATAACCTGCAAGCCTACATTAATCAATATCAACCAAAGTCAGTTCTTTTGTATGTACATGTGAGTACATGTGTATGCATATGGTATATTTGTTAGTGCATTTGGGTATATCCATGTGTACACGTGAGTGTGCATGTGTGTATGTGTGTGCACATGAGGCTGTATGTGGTTGTATGGGGGGCATGTGTAAGTGCAGGGCACATGCTCATGTGTGCACATGTGCAAGCCAGAGTTGTCTTGCTCTACAGCTCCCACACTGTTTTCAGAGACACACTCTGCACCTCACTGAACCTGCCTAGATCTGCCAGCAGCAAGCATCAAGGATGCCCCTATCTCCATCCCTCAGTGCTGGGATTACAGGCATGTGCCACAAAGCCCATTTTTTCTTGTGGATTCTGGGGCTCTCACCCAGGTCCCCATCCTGTACAGCAAGCCCTGGATCCCCAAGCTACCTCTGCAGCCCCACGTCCATCCTTTCATGGGTTTTCTTCCGTGCTGTACATTCTCTAGTTTTGACAAGTGCAATGCTGTGTGTTGATAGCACAAGGCCTCACAGCATCAGAGAGAATTGCTTCACTGCCCTGGAAGCCCATTTCATCTGTTACTCTCTCCATGCCCCAAGACTCACAACATCTGCAAACACTTAGCATTTCACTTTCTCTATAATTTTACCTCTTCTGGAAAATCATGTCATTCGGGTCCTCTGATTGGACGTGGCCAGCTTTCTCGGGCTGGCATCCTTCATTTGATAACATACACTCAAGATATATCCCATGTCTGTTAGTAACTTAACAGCTCATTTCTTTTTTATTGCAAGTAATATTCCATTCTAGGAAGGCATAATGTCTGCTCATCCACTAAACTATGGAGAGGCCTCTTGGTTGCTCTCTGGGATGTGTAAGATTAAAGCTTATTAGGGACATCACTTCTCAGGTGTTTGTGTGAACTAATGTCTTCAATTTGAGTAAATACCTCGAACTGCAATGATTATGGGACGTGCTAGGAGTATTGTCAGTTTTAAAAAAACTGCAAGCAAGTTTTCTGGAGTGGCCTCTCCACCAGCAGGGAGTGTCCTTTGTCCCCATGTCATCAACAGCACTCCTCGGTATCATCACTGATGGGTGGCTATCATTTTGTACGTGGTGGTGCATCTTTCTTGTTTTAATTGGTGTTGTGAACTTCTCCACACTCACTTGATGGCTCTACCCCTGCTTTGATAAAGTGTCTGCTCCGACCTTTGGCCCTTTTTTCTCACTATTGTGTCATTTACTTTTTTCCCTTTAGTTTAAAAGTTCTTCATGAATTTTATGTACAAATCTTTCCCCAATATCCCAATATATGTTTCTGCAGACTCTCCCAGGATGTGGCTATTGACAGCATCTTTTGCAGAGCCTAAGCCCAAGTTTTTCATTTTAATGACTTCTAAACTGTTGTAATCTGTTTGTGCAATGATAAGAAAACATACATCAGGAAGCTTAGAAACTTCAGGATTTCGTTGCCCACGTTCTGTGTCTGACAAGGGTTCACTTTCTGGTCCACAGACACTGCCTTCTTGCTGAGCCTTTATATGGTAAATAGCACCAGACTGCTTTCTGGGGTGTCTTCTGTAAGGAAGGGTGAGGATCCATTTCTGTGGGCTCTGATTTGTTGTATAAGTGGACCCAAAGGCCTCACCTTTCATTTCAGCAAATGGACTTGGGGACAACAACCATTCAGGCCACTGCAGCAATCTCCAAGTTTGCTGTTTGTGGCTGGTGTTTTGGGGTTGTCACTAAAACAATATCACCAGACCCACAGTCCTCCAGAGTTTCTCCAACATCACCTTTTGAAAATTGAACACACGTGCATTTCACATGAAGCTTTGTAATCTATATCGCATAAATATTTTCAAAGTATATTTTGTGTGTAAACTTGTTTAGACATAATGAATGTCCAACCATTGGAGGAACACACTGTCTGCTGCCCTTGAATTGCCTGTGCTCTTTTCCATAAACCGTCTGTTGACTAG
Organism: Rhizomys pruinosus; assembly: GCA_009823505.1. Taxonomy (NCBI): domain Eukaryota; kingdom Metazoa; phylum Chordata; class Mammalia; order Rodentia; family Spalacidae; genus Rhizomys; species Rhizomys pruinosus. Next base: position 1,067,311 of record VZQC01006936.1, read on the forward strand.
ATGTCTGTGGACTCATTTCTAAGCTGCTTTGTCTACCTTGGTTTGCTCCTCTTGTCTTTTGACGGAACCACACGGCCAAGTTGCTGACAGTCTTAGAGTCAGAGTCACCCCACTAGTGACTGTCTTTTCTCTTGATTCTGTATGCTGCTCCCCATATAAATTTTAGAATCCATTTGGTTTTGGGTAATTTAAACTTCCTGAGGTTCTGACTAGGACTTCACTGAATCTACAGATCACATTGGGAGAATCTGACATATCAATAACAGAGCATCTTTCTCCTTGTGAACACAGGATATCTCTCCGTTTATTCAATTTACTTTATCAGAATATTGCAAATTTCCTCTCATGTTCAAGCTAGATGGACATGTACGCATTTTTCATCAGTTGTTGCAAAATGGAAATGGCAGAACACCGTAATGTCAAATTCTTGTATTTTATTGTTGATACAACAAAGTATTGGAACTTCGTCTGCTGATCTTGCACCTTGACCCCTGTTCTACATGCCCATTAGATCCAGGAACTTACTTGTCTTTTCTGCATGAGTAACCATGTCCTGTATGAAAGAGGACAGTCTTTTCCTGACCCCACAGCCACTTCCCTTTCCTGGACTTTTATTATCTCAATTCCAAGGCTAGGCAAAGCTCAAGGGTGAACATCTTGTCTCATCTTAAAGAGAAGGCACTTAATGCTTTGGCTTTACCAGTAAGTGTGATATTGACTCAAAGAATTGTCTTTCTGTAAATGTCCTTTTCTCAACATAAGGACACTCACCTCACTATGTAACATGCAGAGAGGGTTTTCTTTAATTTCAATTAGTGAGAATATATTTTTTTCTTCAGCTCAGTAGTGTGATGGTTTATGGTATTTTATTATAAAATGTTGAACCAGCATTGGAATAAACTCGATTTCAATGGTATAGAATTGTTTTATATCTTGTGAGATTAAGAATGGGACTTGAAAAATCCAATACAAATGGGAGGGAACAACAACAAAAGGGCTGGGTCAAAGGACTGACTGAAACAGTAAACTTCTGCCCCAAACAATAACCCTTTGCATCGAAAACTTTAAAAAGACTGACAAAAAGATGCAAGACATGTATGGTAGAATGCATGAATTTGGGTGGGATGCGGGCATGGAAAAGGGAATTGATCTAAATTGGACTGTGAAATGTTGTATTAAATGCACAAAACTTCAATAAAATATTAAAGAATGGGACTTGATTTTAAGAAGTTTTGCATTTATGCTCATGAAGAATACTGACTGCAGCTTTTCTTTCTTGTGATATCTCTATCTCATTTTGCTTTGAGGGTAACACCAGCCTCATAAAATAAGGTAAGAAGTATTTCCCTCTGCTTCTGTTTTTAGGAAGAGAATACAGAAAATTGCTATAATTCTTCCCTTTAAATGGTGAGTGAAAATCATTGCTGAAGGGCTGAGGCTGCTGCTCTTTCTGAGATTATTAGACATGGATACAACTTTACTAGATTCAGGCCTATCTGGATGATCTGCTTCTCCTTGAATGCACTTTGATGGCCAGTTGTCTTCAAGAAATTACTTCATGTCATTTGAATTATTGTATTTGTGTCACAATGCTGTTTATAGCCCTATGGTCCTTTTAATGTATATGATGTCATTCTTTTCATTTCTGATATTGGTAATTTGTGTCTCTCTCTGCATGGTTTGAGGCTGCAGTGATTAAATTTGGATGCCAACATGATTAAATTTAGATGTCAACTTGAATAGGTTGGAGGATGCCTAGAGAATTGGTCAAGGATCCTTCTGGAAAATTCTGTGAGGGTGTTTCCAGAGAACGCTGGTGAGTGGGCAGCAATTGAGTGGGGGAGATAGACTGAGCGGGAGGGTAGGCAAAGTACGAGGGCTGCAGTCTCTCATTCATACTTCCTGGCCCCTAGGGCAGGGGCCTCAGCTTGTTGTTGTTTGTAGATTTCAGACCCCAGTCCCTGAGCCATTGACTAAAGACTTATGCCAGAAGTGCATGTGACAGTTGGTCTTGATTCAACTTGACTGGATTTAGAATGACCTAGGAGACATACTTAAGAGGTAAGGGTATTGTTCCCAGTGAAGAACTGAAGGAGGAAGATCTGCTCTTGGTGTGAGTGCATCTGCCAGTGGGCAGCCAGCAGAGGTCCTAGGAGAAAGGGTGGTGTGTGTGTGTGTGTGTGTGTGTGTGTGTGTATACATGTATGAATGCTTGTGTGCATGTTTTGTGCATGTATGCATGCATCTGTACGAACGTGGGTGTGTTCACCTGCTTCACATCTTCTGAGCGTGTGTCCATTGCTGCTTCACATCTTCCAAGCGTGCGTCCATTGCTGCTTCCCATCTTCCGAGCGTGCGTCCATTGCTGCTTCACATCTTCCAAGCGTGCGTCCATTGCTGCTTCCCATCTTCCGAGCGTGCGTCCATTGCTGCTTCCCATCTTCTGAGCGTGTGTCCATTGCTGCTTCCCATCTTCTGAGCGTGTGTCCAGTGCTGCTTCACCTCTTCTGAGCGTGTGCCCAGTGCTGCTTCCCATCTTCTGAGCGTGTGTCCAGTGCTGCTTCACCTCTTCTGAGCGTGCGTCCAGTGCTGCTTCCCATCTTCTGAGCGTGTGTCCATTGCTGCTTCACCTCTTCTGAGCGTGCGTCCAGTGCTGCTTCCCATCTTCTGAGCGTGTGTCCATTGCTGCTTCACCTCTTCTGAGCGTGCCTCCATTGCTGCTTCCCATCTTCCGAGCGTGCGTCCAGTGCTGCTTCCC
>VZQC01006936.1:1074491-1230963 GCA_009823505.1 Rhizomys pruinosus
CCTCACGCTGTGGACAAAGCATCTGCAGACAGCCGTGGGACCAGCTGCCTGGGTCCACTCTCTTCATGGATTCTCGGCCTCACGCTGTGGACAAAGCATCTGCAGACAGCCATGGGACCAGCTGCCTGGGTCCACTCTCTTCATGGATTCTCGGCCTCACGCTGTGGACAAAGCATCTGCAGACAGCCGTGGGACCAGCTGCCTGGGTACACTCTCTTCACAGATTCTCTGCCTCACACTGTGGACAAAGCATCTGCGGACAGCCGTGGGACCAGCTGCCTGGGTCCACTCTCTTCCCGGATTCTCGGCCTCATGTTTCTGTCACTAACCGATGGGTGTCCGTTTGGGTCTCTAATTATAGAGTCCATTTCTGTACTTCTCCTTAAATGTCTAACCTATCTCATTTCTACAGTGTTTCATTATACCTTATGTAAACTGAGATTTGAACATCCTATTTCTGTCCTCTCTTTTTTATTTTTTTATTTTTTTGTTATATATATTTTTTGTCTGTCCTCTCTTTAAAAATCCTTTTACCAGGCATGGTGGCACACGCCTTTAATCCCAGCACTCAAGAAGTAGAGACAGGTGGAGCTCTGCGAGTTCAAGGCCAGCCTGGTCTACAAAGTGAGTTCCAGGCCAGCTGGGGCTACAGAGAGACCCTGTCTCAAAAAGACAAAGAAATCCTTTTAATGTTTTTCTGTTTTTTATTACTGAGAACTGAACCCAGGGCCTCATATGTATGTTAGGCAGAGCCCCCATTCCTCACTGAACCTCAGCCCCCATTACATTTCTCAGTAATGATAAATTCCTTCAATTTTTGTGTGGGCAAAATATTTCTCCTTTACTTCTGAAAAATCATGACACTGAAGTTCTACATTGCTTACTTTTTAGTCTCAAAGCCGCTCCCCCGACCCACCCTTCACGCAGTCTGTGGCCAGAGGTCCACGTCAGCTCTTTTCTTTTTCTTCTTCCACACACCAGACATCTTCCCCTCTGGCATCTTTCAATATTTTCTCCTTGTCTTTGGCATTGTGCACATTAAATACGATGTGTGTAAGAATGGACTTTTATTCTTTAAGCCTCTTGGCTCAAGTCATTAATTTTGGAAAATTGGGAGCTGGAGAGATGGCTCAGTAGTTAAGAGAACTGGCTATTCTTGCAGAGTACCTGGGTTCAGCTCCCAGCACCCAAATGGAGGCTCAAAACCACCTGCATCACCAGCTCCAGGTATCTGATGCCCTCTCCTGGACTCTCGGGATACTGCACACATGTAGTGGACACAGACATGCAGGTGAATGCTCACACACATAAGTAAAGATAAATAAACCTTTCAAAATGTGGGAAATCCTCACCCATTGCAGGTCCGCTGTTTCTCCTGTGTGGTTTGTACCTTTTTTCCTACTTGTCAATATGCACATACTGCCCCCGCTCCTGCAGCTGCCCCCCTCCTTGGGCTGCCCCCCCTCCTGCGACTGCCCCACATATCTTAGATTTTCTCTTACATTTCAGTCTGAGGAAATCCTACTAAGATAGCTTCAGGATTGTTGATCCTTCCCTCAGTGTGTTTTGCCTATTAATGAGCTCATTAAAGGCACTCTTCTTTTCTGTTACAGTACATTTTTATTCCTATCATTTGCTGTCAACTCTTCCCTTGATTCCCTGTATCTGCTGTAGTTACCCATCTCTCTCTTCTATGATGTCTAATTTTATCCATCAGTGCCTTTAGTCCACTATCATAATTAATTTAAATCTCTGTACAGTATTTCTAAAATCTCTGCCATCTCAGGTTTTCTTTCTGATGTTTGTTCTGTCTTTTTGTATGAATGATTTCCTGCTTCTTTCCTGGATGTGCTATGGTTGTTGAAAGACAGGATACACATCAGGAGATAATACAATTAGACTCTGAATGTGTTCAGGAACAGGGTATACTATGTGTGGTATACTGTACCATGGGACCTTGAGATTCAGTTTCCTAATCTTTCATCCTTCTGCTGTCACAGTGCTTCTGTACAAACTTGCTCTTCATTATGGTCTATGTCTGTTCTGCCATATCTTGGTTATAATAGATTGCTACTCTTTGGGGATCCTGTTGATATGGTGGTAAGGTGTGAAGAGGGGAATCTTTCTATCTTAGGACTAAATCTGTGTTTTTATCATGCTTGAGCCTTGGCACTGTGACAGCTAGAGGGGTTTTAATTTGCAAAGCTCTCCATTTCCCTTCCCATCTCTCTTCACCTAAGGTAAGAAAGCTACGAGAGCGACATTTGGCTGACTGTCCTTCCCCAGGGATATGGAAGCCTCTTGTAAAGCAGTTTTCTTTCAAGATAGTTTCTGCAGGGAGAAGACACTGGACTTATTTTTCCAATGGTTACTTTTCTATTCCTGTTCTCATAGACTGGGGTTTCTCTCAGATCCATGGGATGATCTGGTAGGACTTCTAGAGGTCAAACAAGGAAGCAAATCTCTGGCATCTAAATCCTCATGCTGTCCACACTTTGCCATCAGTAGTTGCTCAGACATGGCAGGACCCATTCAGCCACGGCTACACAGGCCAGCCTACACTGCTGCCACTCACTGTCACTCTGCTTTGACTTGGATCTCTAGGTTTCACAGTAGCATTTGCCTTGTGATCTCAACCTTCTGATGGATCTACAAAATTTACTGGTTTTCAGGGTTTTTATCAGCATTTTTGTTATGAGAAACAAGAAACCTATGGGTGATGACTTCCATATTCTGTGTGTTTATGTGTGTGTGTGTGTGTGTGTGTGTGTGTGTGTTAGCCGAAAATGGAGGTCATAGAATTTTCTGGAAAAAGACAAATAGCAAATATTTTTGGCCAAGGAACACACATTCTCTGTGGAAGTTACATATGCCTGATATTGTGATCTGAGAACAGCTACAGGCAGCGAACATGTGACCGGACATAATCTTGTCTCAATAAAACTTTATTTATAAAAGCAAGTAGGGGGCAAGAGAGCCACATTTTTCCAGGCCCTGCTTTAGATCAAAGGTAATGAATCAAAATACCATCAGAGACTAGTATCCAGTAAACTCGAGGAAAGATAGGCTGGCTTAAATAGAAAAATAAAATACTGTTCACTTAGATATTAAATAATATTACTTCCAATGTTTTCACATAAAAAATAATAATATTACATATTATTCCATAAAATATGCAGTATCACATTTTCTTGAAAGAAGCATTTGAGTTTGGATATAGGTTTATAAATCAATTGATACTTCTCAATTGCTGTAGGGAAAAACTACATGTGAACATAAATGGCAGCTGGTACTTTGTCTTGGTGTTGGGAGCAGGAGGTGAATGTCCTGGAGAAGAGAGCAGCGGCAGCTGTGGACTGGCGGGAGAACTTCCTGCCTTGTGACGGTGTCAGAAGTTCAAGAACTGGAAATGCATATTTTTAATTACATTTAGTAGTTTTAGTGTCTGGACAGGGCTGGGGCACATGTGGCAGTGTGCACATGGAGGTCAGAGGACAACTTGTAGGAGTCAGGTGTCTCCTTCTTCCATAGGGAATTGAACTCAGCAGCCAGTGCTTTAACCTGCTGAGTTGCTACCTCACCAGCTCCAAATCTAGATTCTTATGTGATCATTAAAACTTTAAATGGGAGATCTCCCAAGACCAGCTGAGGCAAGTGCAGGGAAATGGCTGGAGCTAGAGGACATTGTGCTGAGTGAAGTAACACAGTCCCAGAAAAACAAACGACGAATGGTATCCCTCATCTGTGGATGCTAGTGCCAATTACCTAGTTGTAAGTATTTCTTGTGCATGGCCCCTTGAGCTTTTGTCCAAAGCAGCTGGGAGTGATGCATATTGGAAACAACAACAACAACAGAAAGGACTGCATTGAAGAACTGACTGAAACAGTGAACTGCTCAAAACAGTCAACTTCCACATGGAGAATATTGAGAAAGACTGAGAAAGAGATGAAAAGCATGTTTGGCAGAATGCATGAGCTCTGGTGGGGTGGGGGAATGGGAGGGGACACGGGTCTAGATTTGATAAAAATAAATTAATTAATTAAAAAAAATAAAAAAATAAGACTTTAAATGTTGCAACTATTCAAAATACATCTTCAAACCCTGAAACAGGTCAACGATGTGTAGACCAAATGTCTCCCAAGTGGGTGAGCGTGCCTTTGTAAGGACTCCAATCCAGGCCCAACAGCTGCACTGAAGAACTACTCTGAGATCAGGTACCCCCGGGGCAGCCAGAGTGCTGTGAGTCTCTGCTGCCAAGTACACTGCTTTTCTGGGTCAAGCCACAGGTCCAATCAAACTTACCTTTCTTCTTCCACAGTGCTAATGCCTGCTGTGTAATTCAACCCACTACAGAGCCTTTTCCCTTACAGACAATATTAATAGTCCCTATGTTTACATCCTTAAGTAACTTTTTAAAATCAATGAACTTCATCATTTTTCCCAAAGAGCACAATTATGTTTTACTTAATCAGCAAAATACTAATCAAACAATCACAATTTTGCTTGTGCCATGAAATCACAGCAAGATAAATGGCTCCAATCAGTCACACGAAGTTCCATGAAGAACATGGCATTTAAAAAATGAGCTTCTAGGTAGGCAGACCCCACTCCCTCCCACCTCACAACCCCCTTTACTTTGGAATCTTCCTAGAAGCATTTCGCCTTTATAGGAACTAAAGCTTTTTGCAAAACAATGTCAAGTCTCTGTGGGCAGAAGGGAAACAGGTCTTGCCTCTTGTGCTGTCCCCGGTGGATAGAGAAGGAAACTTCTGGGAGGGAGCCCTAGTCAATGCACCATGGCTGAATGCAGGGAGAGCAGGGAATGTGGGGTTTGCAGACTGAGGCTTGGGAGGATGCGCCATCCACTCAGAGTCCTGTGAAGATATTATCACCTAACAGGTCTCACCCATAGACAGCCTGGGGCTGGAGGCAGACTCCCATCAAGCTGTTCAAGTCTGATGCTGATTTTGAAAACATTTATTGTCTTATTTTATGTGTGGGTATGTGGGCCTGAGTCTGTGAAACCTTTGTGTGAAGAAACCTGTAGAGCCCCAAAGATGGGTTCACATCCCCTGAAACTGGAGTTATAGGCAGTTGTGAGTCACCCTAAGTGGGTGCTAAGAACTGAACCCCATTCCCCTGCAAGAGCAGTAAGTGTTCTAAACTGCCCAGCCCCTTGAATCTCATATTGGAATGTGAGATCAGCTCAAGTTTGAGTTGATCAAAAACAGATAAATATATGTTTATAATAATTCTTGCCGGGTGTGGTGGCACACACCTTTAATCCTAGCACTTTGGGAGGCAGAGGCAGGCAGATCTTTGTGAGTTCAAGGCCAGCCTGGTCTACAGAGCTAGTTCCAGGCCAGCTGGGGCTACAGGGAGACCCTGTCTCGAAAAGACCAAAAAAAGTAATTCTCTATGCTCATAATAAATTCTGATAAAATATTGTTTGCATTGGCAGCAAATAAAGAATTTTCCTGAAAACCTCATGAAGCATGGCATCTCATTACAGGCATGCTTCCACATCTAAATCATACTACAAGCTCAAAATACCACTATGTCAAAAACACATTTAGTAAGCCAGGGAGCCAAAGCTCAGGGTCACAGAACACAGAGAGGATCCTTTGCCTCCTGTGATCATGTGGCTGAATAAAAACTGTGGCTCACTGCCGCCACCCACATGACATCGCCAAGGGGTGTCACACCCTGTATTACTAGCCCATGCAAAGATCAAAATCCCAAATCCCACAGTCTGTATTGATTCCATGTTACTCTGGCAACATCCTGATATCGGAAGGTCATATAAGTCAAGCTATTCATTATACCTTGTAACTCAAGGAAAGTCTGTCCTTTAAGTGGTTGAAATTTTGGCATGTCATACAAGTGATTTCCAACAGAGATAGGCACAATGGCTGATGTTTCAGAAAATATTTTTCAAACTGAAAAATAAAATATTTTTTGATTGAATGCAATAATTAATACCAGAGAGAAAATGCAAAGTACTGAACCAAGTAACACCAAAGCAGGTATTTGAGCACACTGGACATCCTTGTGTATTCCAGCATGCTCTCATTCCATATTCTAAGGAAAACTAAGAGATGCAGCTCAGAATAAAGTGCATTTGGTTCAAATAGGCTTTGATAAATGAAGGCTGACTGCAGTGAAATGGATCCCATGTCCACAGGAGAGATGGCACAGCAGCAGGTAGCGCTGATGGATGCTCTGGGTCCAGAAGGTGGGGTTGCCATGGAAAGCACTGCATTGAGGGAAAGGAGGACACAGGATAGAAGAACCTTTATGCTGTGTTTATCACAATCTGCCCATCTCCAGTCTGGAGGACACAGGATAGAAGAACCTTAATGCTGTGTGTATCACAATCTGCCCATCTCCAGTCTGGAGGACACAGGATAGAAGAACCTTAATGCTGTGTGTATCACAATCTGCCCATCTCCAGTCTGGAGGACACAGGATAGAAGAACCTTTATGCTGTGTGTATCACAATCTGCCTATCTCCAGTCCAGAGTATCTTTCATGTGGATGGATACTCAACACTCACACTGAAACACACTATGTCCAAATTCTCTTTTTAATATTTTATTTTCATTTTTACTTTTCATGTATGTTATATTTCTTTTTTTGATTTAATTTTTATTGATGCTTGTGATTTCATACATTTTTCAAAAATCAGGTAGGCTTATTTCCTTTCCTCCCCTCACCCCACCCCATCCAGATCATGCATTCTGCCATAACTGTCCTGCATCTTTCTCTCTGTTTTTTTTTTCATTTTTTAGCTATAAGTGATAATCCATGGTACAAGCTTCCTTCTGCAAACCAATCTTCAGGCTGTTGTGCCCAAACCCCATAAGCCCCACCATCCAGTGGGGGGGTGACAGGTTGTTTGTCAATCAATTGATCAAATGAGTGTCCAGACTACATTGCTGTAGTTTCACCATTCACCCCAATCGCAGCCCTTACATTCTACCACCCCCCCCTCTTCCGCAGATTGTTCCCTGGCTTAGAGAAAGGGGCACAGGTGGATGAGAGGTAGAAACAATCCACTTCTCCTTTGGAGGGCTGTTGACTTGGACTCTGGTCATTCTGGATGTTTCCTTTCATGGCTGACAGTTTGTCGCAGGAATAACCTTTTCGATCCTACTAAGAAGCACAAGCAATTAGATATATAGGTATTTAAGCAGCACTAATAGTTATTATGTAGGTACTTTAGCATAGACACATATGTTTGGATGATGTTAACCATGAATTACATTTTTCCCCCCTGTTAATATGACAGGGTCTTACGTGTGCTTTAACATCTCCTAACCTGTAGAGGATGTAAGCTTGTGGCATCAGCCATGGGTATTCTCCAAGGAGAGAGCCAATAGCCAATTAGATTTGGGATATACAGGCACATGGCTGCCTCTGCTGCACAGTATTTCCAGGCAGGTGAGGTGTAGCTGGTGCTGACGGTGGAGTCTTGCTTGACTCAGGGAGACCCATATTTGCTTTATTGGTTTAGTGGCCTTTGGTAACACTCTCTGGCATTCCAGAGGCCATCTGTACACTTGCATGTGTGGTCTCAATACATCCCTCCCATGTTAACGTCAGGTCTTCGGCAGCAGGGTCTTATTGCCTCTCCTCCTGCAGGTATCCCAACTTAGAGGCAAGGAGCCCTTACCTTTTGTGGGGCCTTGGATCCCCTGGCCAACATCCACCTGGTAGAACAATCCATTGCTGATGTCAGAGCTCCTGCATTAATATACTTTGCCTGAGTGCATAGCCCTAGGACTTTAGTATTATATTTGGTTCTTATAAAACCGGTAAAACTGCCTTCTTTAATTGACTAATAGACATAAGAACTGTGAAAAGGATTACTCTCTGTTCAGAACCAAGTATGTCTATATTTCTATGTGTGTGTGTGTGGCACTTGTCAGAGAGCCAGGGTGGCCAGAAGAGGGCATCAGATCAAGTGGAAATGAAGTTATAGATGGGTCTGAGCCACCCAATAGGGTGCCAAGAACTAAACTTGAATCCTCTGGAAGATGAGTGACTGCTCTTCACTGCTCAGCCACCTCTCCCACACCTACTTCCAAATTCTGGCAGAGAAGTGTTTGGTAGAGTAAAGAATGGGAAACACTGACTTTCTTGTTTGGGACTTTTTTAAATAATAAATTTGGTCCTCAAACTGCCCGGTGGCCTCATGTTCTAAGTTAAGATTCTTAGCTCTTACTGCTGCATAGAACTCCATTGTGTAGATGTACCACATTTTCTCTATCCACTCATCAGTTGAGGGGCATTTGGGTTGGTTCCAGCTTCTTGCTATTGTGAAGAGAGCTGACATCTACACAATGGAGTTCTATGCAGCAGTAAAGAAAGACGACATCATGAGCTTTGCAGAAAAATGGCTGGAGCTAGAGGACATCATGCTTAGTGAAGTAACACAGTCCCAGAAAAAGAAACAAAGATGGTATCCCTCATCTGTGGATGCTAGTTACCCAGTTGTAAGTATTTCCTGTGCGTGACCCCTTGAGCTTTTGTCCAAAGCAGTTGGGAGTGATGCATCTTGGAAACAACAACAGAAAGGACTGCATCAAAGAACTGACTGAAAAAGTGAACTTCTACTAAAAACAATCAACTTCCCCATGGAGAATATTGAGAAAGACTGAGAAAGAGATGAATAGCATGTTTGGCAGAATGCATGAGCTCTGCAGGGGTGGGGGGATGCGGGGGACACAGGTCTAGATTTTATTAAAAAATGTATGTAAATATAAATTATATAGATAGATAGATAGATAGATAGATAGATAGATAGATAGATAGATAGATAGATTCTTAGCTCTTGGGGCTAGAGAGCTGGCAGCTCTGTGGCTAAGACCATTGGCTGCTCTTGCAGAAGACCAAATCTAGCTCTCAGCTCTCAGTTCCAGGGGATCGAACACCCTCTCCCAGCCTCAGTGGCACTGCACACCCAGGTATACTTACATATACATGCATGCAGGAAAACACTCATGCATATAAAATAAAAATAAAGTTTTTGAAAGATTATTAGTTCTAGACTCTATCCCTGGCTCACACCCAGGACCATCCCCATGATCCTTGTATGTAAAATGGTTGAAGTTAGATGAACTGCTTCAGACTTTTACATTAGTGTTCTGGGTTTTTCTTCCAGTAGAGTCTAGGAAGAGTTAAAATATTCACATCATATGGAATTTTCATTGCCAGAAGAAGCAATTCATACTGAAGCGAGGCAGAACACCTGGCTAGCTGTCGATAAATACCATCCTCAATTCTCTGCCTGGCTAGCTGTCGATGAATGCCATCCTCCATGCTCCACCGGGCTAGCTGTGGATGAATGCCATCCTCCACACTCTGCCTGGCTAGCTGTCGATGAATGCCATCCTCGATGCTCCGCCTGGCTAGCTGTCGATGAATGCCATCCTCGATGCTCCGCCTGGCTAGCTGTCGATAAATACCATCCTCGATGCTCTGCCTGGCTAGCTGGGGATGAATGCCATCCTTGATGCTCCACCTGGCTAGCTGTCGATGAACGCCATCCTCCATGCTCTGCCTGGCTAGCTGTCGATGAATGCCATCCTCGATGCTCCACCTGGTTAGCTGTCGATGAATGCCATCCTCGATGCTCCGCCTGGTTAGCTGTGGATGAATGCCATCCTCCATGCTCTGCCTGGCTAGCTGTCGATGAATGCCATCCTCGATGCTCCACCTGGCTAGCTGTCGATGAATGCCATCCTCGATGCTCCACCTGGCTAGCTGTCGATGAATACCATCCTCGATGCTCTGCCTGGTTAGCTGTTGATGAATGCCATCCTTGATGCTCTGCCTGGCTAGCTGTGGATGAATGCCATCCTCCATGCTCTGCCTGGATAGCTGTCGATGAATGCCATCCTCCATGCTCCACCTGGCTAGCTGTCGATGAATGCCATCCTCGATGCTCCGCCTGGCTAGCTGTCGATGAATGCCATCCTCCATGCTCCGCCTGGCTAGTTGTCAATGAATGCCATTCTCGGTGCTCTGCCTGGCTAGCTGTGGATGAATGTCATCCTCGATGCCCTGCCTGGCTAGCTGTCGATGAATGCCATCCTCCATGCTCTGCCTAGCTAGCTGGGATGAATGCCATCCTCAATGTTCCACCTGGCTAGCTGTTGATGAATGCCATCCTCGATGTTCCACCTGGCTAGCTGTCGATGAATGCCATCCTCGATGCTCCGCCTGGCTAGCTGTCGATGAATGCCATCCTCGATGCTCCGCCTGGCTAGCTGTCGATGAATGCCATCCTCGATGCTCCGCCTGGCTAGCTGTCGATGAACGCCATCCTCGATGCTCTGCCTGGCTAGCTGTGGATGAATGCCATCCTCGATGCTCTGCCTGGATAGCTGTGGATGAATACCATCCTCCGTGCTCTGCCTGGCTAGCTGTCGATGAACCCCATCCTCGATGCTCCGCCTGGCTAGCTGTGGATGAATGCCATCCTCGATGCTCTGCCCAAGTATCTCTATCTTCTATTTATCTACATATCCATCAATCATGTATCTATCAATCATCTGTCACCTATCAATCACCTATCTATTACCTACCAATCATGTCTCTATCATCTATCAATCATCTATATCTATCTATCTATCTCTCTGTCTATCTATCTATCTATCTATCTATCTATCTATCTATCTATCTAGTTTTGAGACAGTTTCTTGCTGAGACTTAGGCTGACATTTTGGCCAGACAAGGCATCAGCGATCCTTCCATTTCTGCCTCGCTGTCAGTGAGGGAGCATAGGTGACATGTCACCACCTTGGCCTTAATGTGGACTCTCAGCATCAGAACTTGGGTCTTCATGCTGGAGCAGCAAGCACTGAATTGAATGAATCCTATCCTCAATCCTATATTATTTTCTTAAAAGTTATTTATTTATACTCTGTGTATGAGTGTTTGCCTGTGTGTACATGCACCACGTGACCATGTGTGCAATGTCCACCAAGACCAGAATAGGGTGTCAGATCCCCTGGAAATGGAGTTTAAAATGTTTGTGAGCCGTCACTTGGGTGCTGGGAACTGAATCCTGGTCTGTAACAGCAGACAGTGCTCTTAATCACTGAGCCACCTCTGAAGCCTAAACTTTAATTCCTTAGTATGACAGAAACTGCAAACTTAGTATGGTATTAACTGCAATAACATTCTTTTTTGTGTGTGTGTCTTTTTTGAGACAGGGTCTCCCTTTAATCCCAGCTGGAGCTCGCTATGTAGACCAGGCTGGCCTGGAACTCACAGAGAGCCACCTGCCTCTGCCTCCAGAGTGCTGGGATTAAAGCTGTGAGCCACCACGCCCAGCTGCAATCACATTCTTTAAGGAACATTGTCAGAACAGCCATGAGGGTGCAAACTTGCTCCTGCCCCTGTGCAGACTTAGCACAGCCCACTTTCCCTCTTCATGTTTGGGGCTCCGAGTGATTAGTTTTTCTTTAGGAATCAAAATTGTCTGCACCTGTGGCTGCTCACCACGGGGAATCTCACGCTGATGGGCGTAATTTAGCAGAGGAAAAAGGCGATGCAATTAAAGTGGAACACATCACTAGGTGCCCACTCCTTGATTGTTTGCCAGAATTTATTATCTTGCATTTAACAGATACAGGGTAATTAGAAAAGGAATAAATAAGAGACAATCAAAAATTGGAGAGCAAATTATCTCCCCTGCACACGAGGCAAAGTTCTAGTCGAGCCCTAACTTCGGTCCTACCCAGAGGAAGACGCAGAGGTGTGACGCCTCCGAGAGCCACAGAGAAGACCCCGCATCCACTATGCCCAGCCTCGTCTAGGTCCCTTAGGGGACAGGACAGACCCCATCCCTGGGCCCTCAGAGGCCTGGACATGGGAGGGCAGGCCTCCACCAGGGCCTCTAAGGTCAGGGCTGCTCTGAGCTCAGTTCTGTGAGGCGTGGGAGTCAGCCCAGGGAACAGCCTAAGGATTAGTTTCAAGCCAAGATCAGTCTGTTTGTTTGTTTGTTTGTTTTTGTATGCTTTGTATGCTTGTTACTTGGTGAAATGAGCTGATATCCTGATTAAAAAATAATAATAATAATGGTGCTGCCCACAGTGGGCTGGGTCTCCCCACATGAATTAAAGTAATCAGGACAATTCCCTATAGACACATTTAGACGGTCTTCCCCGAATATTCAAAACTGTGTCAAGTTGACATTGAAAACTACCCATGCATGAAAATTATACAAGGTGCTGACAGCAGGTTTTGGAGATCTTATCTCCTGAAATCACAATGATACGTGCCACTTATCATAACCAAACACTGGGAGGCACATGACTACACATGTGTTCTATACATATGTGCCTGAAAAGTGGATGGGCTTTGAGAGGTGGCTCAGCAGTTAGGAGCATATACTCTTCTTGTAGAGTAACTGAGTTCAGTTCCCAGCACCCACATCGAGTGACTTGCAGTCACCTATAATTCCATCTCTAGTGGATCTGATGCCCTCTTCTGGCCTTCTTGGGCACTGCAATTGCATATACATATACACACACCAACACAGACACACACACACACACACACACGACAACAATGTTTTCAAAATACTGGAATTTCAAAATAATGGATAAATTTTATTATCAAATGGATACTGTATTGTGTTTGCATTTTAAATAACCCTGTATTACACTTAAACCCTGGGAAAGGGAAGAATACTTCAAGAGTACCCTCCTTGTTACTATGTTCAACCACTAAGACAGCAGAATGTGGTGGGTAAGATTCAGCCCACCCCAGGAAAAAACACAGGGCTTCCTCCAAACTCTTTCAGTTTTGCAAACCAGGTGCCACTTCCTGAGATGAGGGTGTGTTATTTGACAAGGAGTAATAGACTTGTGGTCATTTTGCACATTTGGTGGGCAGGATGCCTTGAGCCCTAGCAGTGCCAGACTTGGTCATGGCATGAGATGTGTGGGAGATGCAGATGCATAGAGCTAAGGTCAGTCCTCTGCCCAGACCTGCAAACCAGCACGGGCTTCAAATATGAAACGGGCAGCTCTTGCATCTACCACACATATAGGAAGCCACAGGGACCCCCAGTCTTTGCCTGTCCAGCGCTACGACTACAAGTGTGAGCCAGACTACAAGCGTGAGCCAGACTACAAGTGTGAGCCAGACTACAAGTGTGAGCCATCACGCCTGGCTCTTGTTTTTCTTTCGTTTTTATGTGGGCTCTGGAGATTGAGCTCAGGACCTCTTTATTGACCGAGCCACTCCCCAGGGCCATGTATACATAATTTTAAGGCACAGGGAAGAGCCAGCAAGGTGGCTCACCATCTAAAATTACCTGGTATGCAAGCCCGATGACCTGATTTTGGTCCCTACCATCCTTGAGGGAAAAAAAAGAATCAACTCCTGGATGTGGTTCAGACCTCCACACATATGTTTTGGTGTGCACAAATGCATGCATGTGTGTGTGCACATGCAAATAATAATAATATTTAAAGCCATGGGAGATAAATGTTCTTCCCTACCACTTTTTCTGTATTGGCCTCTAATGAGGTCCTCAAAAAGCCTACCTTCTGATGGAAACAATAAAGAAAATACTCTGATCTCGCACATTCATGCACACAAGCTAATGCGTGCACACACAAAAATGGACAGCACAGTGCATCAGTTCCTTTTCTGGTCTGTGATAAAACGCCATGGCCAAGTAACTTACAGAAGAGCTTATTTGGGGCTTTTGGTTTGAGAGAGAGTCCATGATGCCGAGCAGCATCCAACACCCTGCAGGAGCAGGAAGCCAAGAGCTCAGGTCTCCCATGGCAAAGAGGAAGCAGAGTATGCAAAACTGGACATGGTGCAGGGCTGTGAGCTCCCAAAGGAGCCCATGATGGCTTCCTCCAGCAGGGCTGGGGCACCTACAGATTCCAGGAGTGCCAAACAGGGCCACCAGCTGACCAAGGGTCCACATCTTGAGCCCTGGGAGACGTTCTCATTCAAACCACCACACACAAGAACTCACACCACACACACACACACACACACACACACACACACACATCCATGCAAAAGACAGAAATGCCCTGTTTGCTTTTCTTTAATTACACCACTCAAGAGCTGATTCCCGGCTCCTGGTTACAAGTAGAATTAACCACATTTGTCCAGCTCAAATGGGAAAGTTCACTGAAAGATGGAGAGAAGCACAGGAGAGTGCAGAGGAGCTACTTGCTTCCCTGACCCGCGTCAGCTCCTTGCAGTGGGCTAACTAATAATGCTGCCCTCTACCCTGGGGCCTCAAACACACTAACAGCCTTATCCATCACTTTCACCAAGATGATTTATGGTGGTCCCAGGTTCTCCCCTGGCAGTGACTAACCCCAAGCAAAGTTCAGCCTGAGGGTCTTGGAAAGCATTCTATGCAATCAGGGGTCTTAGGTGGACAGAGATCTACAGGGACAGATTCACAAAAGGGCACTGAAGTCGAGATGGAGATGAGACACAGATGCAGCCCACAGTGAGCCCTGCTGTCAAGCAACATGGCTGAACACGAGCAGGATGCTTGTACACTTCACTTTCTTCCATATTACAATTGAGCAAGGCCCTCCACTTCAGCACTAGACACTTCTAAGACCACAAAATAAATCCTTTGTTGTGGGGACAGAGAGGTTCATGTGGTGCACGCTATAGGACGGCTGCCAACAGTCCTGGTAGTGACTTTGGAATCAACCCTTGATTCCTAGCCAAAACTACTCATGGCTGAAAAGCCCTGACTCAGTAGAAACCGGGTCAGATGTCCACAGAGGAGCTGCAAAGACACCTGGGAACAGAGAGGCTGCTGTCTCCACCTCCACTAAAATGCACGGGGCAAACCAGTCCCTGGGCAGTGGAGGTGTTCCCAGGCCACGTGGCAAGAGCAGCACCTGTCCAGCAGCCGTTCTCCTGGGCACACAGCGGGGCTGTGTCAGACCATTATCTGACAGCCAAGGCCAGTTGTCTTTTCTCCTGAGGAATGTGAGGTCTGCTTTCTGAAGACAGTTGTCTTTTCTCCTATTCTGGCTCTTGTAAATCAAGACCTCAGTGAGGCTGATAATCCATACAGGCTGCTGCACTCTGAGAGGAGGAAATCTTCCAGTCACCACACATGCACATGAAATCAACAGGCTTCTTTATGCCTATCAGATTACAGCTCCATTTTCACAGAATTCAAACAACGGTTAACAAAATATTTGAAAAGCATCGAGTGAAAGGAGCAGAAGAACGTTCTGTGTCCTGTGTTTTTACGGAAATTTGCAGGACGTGAAGAATGGGAGGAGACACAAAAGTCTATTTGCAGAGCAATGGGAGATGTCAGAGGTGAGGTGACATCCCATGTGTGGGTGAACGCTCTGCCACAGCTCTGGGGTAACTCAGCTTCCAGAGTACCAAGGAACTGTACTTCAGAAAATGCTGGGGGGACTAGCACCGCTGCAGCGCTGGGGATGGTGGATTCTCTACAGCTGCACAACTGGTGGGGAAGGGTGGACCGCTGCATCATGATGAGCTTCTTCCCACCCGTCTTTACCTGAATGACCTTTCAAAGGAGAAGCCCAAATCTACATCCAGAGTCTGAGCCTATTCTGCCTAGTAATTTTCTGCACAATTATACTTTTCCTGATCTAATTTTCTACTAGACTTGGTAAATTCTTATTGAATTAATTATGAGCAACTAAATTTTATCTAGTTAAGAAGATCCCTTCAGGTGGACTATGACTCGAAGAAAGTACAAATGTGGGAGAAATAGCACTTGGATTTTGTTGTTGCTCTAAGTTGGATTTCTTTGTATTATTTTATTTTGGTTTTAATTTTTTGAGACAAACACAATCTCACAAGGTAGTCAGGCTGGCTTGGATTTTGCAACCCCCCTGTCTCCTGAGGGGCTGGGATTACAGGCATGCACCATAATGCTGAACCTGGTGACAATAATTTTAATATAAAATATAATTCAGTCAACTGCTTTTTGTAATCCACATTCATCCATTTTTTACAAGCATGAAATAAAATATTATATGTAATAAATTATTATAATATATAATGAAATTACTTCTTTAAAAGGAAGGAAATTAAGTTCATTTGGCCTAACTTATTTTTAGTGAACTCACTGTGTTCTATTTCAATCACCCCTGTGCTGGATAGCTTTAGTGTCAACTTCACACACCTGGGTTGAGGGAGCCTCAACTGGGGAGTTTCCTGCATTGGACTGGCCTGAGGCCATGTCTGTGGAGTAGTGTCTTGATTGTTGAGTGATGTGAGAGGGCCCAGCCCACTGTGGGTTCTGCCACCCCTGGGGAGGTGGTTCTGTACTGTGTAAGAATGCAAGCTGAGCATGGGCCAGGAAAGCACGCCAGTAGGAAGCATTTCCTCCATGGTTTGTGCTTTGGCTCCTGCCTCCAGGTTCCTGCCTTGAGTTCCTGTGTTGGGCTCCCTTGATGATGAACTCTGACCCAGAAGACGTGAGCCAAATAAAACTTTTCCTCCCCAAGTTGATTTTGGTCAGAGTGTTTTGTCACAGCAATTGAAAGGAAACTAGAACAATCACTTTATTCAATAAGTACTCATAATAAATTTCCAAAATAATCTATTCTAGAAATTCATCTAATGGCGTAGAAGAAATTGAGAGATTCCTGGACACACACACCACTCAACACCAAGCCCTGAATAAACGGGAAACTATAAAAGACTGATAACAAAAATGATTGACTCAGTAATTTAAAAGTTGCCCCTCCATCACAAAAATTTGACAATTCTACTAATCATTAAGGCAGAAGAATACTAATTCCTCTTAAACTATTCCAGACACTTGGTTGAGTGTTCTCTAAACATTTTCCATAAGGCCAGCAGGACCTTGATCAAAACCAGGTAAAGAGACATCAAAACAAAGAATCTGTCAGCTAATATCTATGAAGAACACAGGTGTGAAAATCCTCCTCAGAGTACCAGCAAACAAAACACAACCACAGATTTCAAGAATCATTTTCCATGACTAAATGAGGTTTATCCCAGGGCTGAAATGATGGCTCAACATATACAAATCAACAAACAACATAGCATAATAACACAGCGAAGGTCATTATGATAGATGCAGAAAAACTTCTGTTGAAATGGATATCTTTGGTGATAATCTCAGGAAATAGGTATAGAAAGATATAATTCAATATAAAAAAGCATGCACAGGTATTTGTGTGTGTGTGTGTGTGAGAGAGAGAGAGAGAGAGAGAGAGAGAGAGAGAGAGAGAAATAAGCCAATAGCTGAGCTCATATGGAATAGGAATGATCTGAAGTTTCTCTGTCTCAGATCTAGAACAAAACAAGGAGATGAGCCTTTGTCACTTTTATTCAACATAACACTAGATGTGCTAACCAAAGCAATCAGTCAAGAAAAAGATATAAAGGTAAATAGAAAAGATGACGTGGAACTGTCACTTTGCAAATGACATGAGCTTACAAGTAAGAAGCCTCAAGGAATTCATTCACAAATTCCTGAATCTAATAAATAAATTCAGCAAAGGGGGAGGATGAAAAGTGGACATAAAGAGATTAGGAATATTGTTTTATAACCATTAACAATTACCTGAAATAGAGATCGACAGACTAATGCCATTTCAATGGCTAAAAACTACCCTAGAAATAAATTTAACCAAAGTTCTTTGCAATATTAACTATAAAACACTGATGAGAGAAGTTTAAAAAGGACACAAAAAATGGAAAGACACTTGATATTCATGGATTAGAGGAATCAAAATTGCTAAAATGTTCATTCTACTCAGAGTGATCTAGAAAGTTGGAACAATTCATATAAAACATCAATGACAATCTTTCCAACACTAATGAGAGCAATGTCTAAATTTGTAAAGGAACCGTGGAGGAACGCTGCTTGCTGGCTTGCTCAGCCTGCTTTCTTATCCAGCCCAAGGCCACCTATCCAAGGATGACACCATTCACAGTGATCTGGGCCCACCTACATCAACCAGCAAGAAGAAAATGCCCCATAGACATGGCAAGACTAGCCATTAGACCCGAGTAAATTTCAACTTGTTTCTAAACTGATAGCTCCCTTCACATACATCAAATGTTGTTAGCATTCTCCTGGAAGCTAGTGTCATCCACAAATTTAACCAATTAAGTTGATGAAATGAAAAGAATCCTGTCCTTAGAAAGGGTATGGGATGTGGTGGCCAGGGAGCCGCCACCAACCCCCTCAGTGGGAGGCACCATTTTGATGAAGGAGGACAATTATGGAAGAGCTAGGAAAACATTCTGGATCTATTGGGGTAGGGGGAGGGGTGCAGGGAATACATTTTGAAAAACAGCCTGAATAGCAGAGTTTAAGTGGCAGAATCTTTACAGGGCACAGCCCCCTTTGTTTCCTACCCAGGTTCCTGAGCACTGTGGACGTATTAGGCACTTTGATGTAGCAAAAATTGTGATGTGCATATGTACAAATGATCCAGACACAGCAAAAAGCAGCTAAAAAAATCAATAAAGCATCATTTTAACAAATGCATTCTGCACCGGATCAAAGAGATGCCTGGCAGCTATGAGCTGCTGATCTAATACTTACTACTTTTCTGTTTCAAGGAGACAGCTTTACAAGAGGAAGGTGAAGCCAGTCTGGAAAGAGCGGCTTCTGAGGCTGCTGCAAAGCTGCTTTTCAAACAGACTGAGCAAACAGAAGTCCAATCGCGCCTCAGCGCCAGGGGCTCACCTTCTGCAGAGGTCTCTGGAAGACCCGAGATTCAAACCCCTTCTGGGGGCTGCATTCATTCCTCACTCTCCTGTCCCTCATATGTAAATATGTGGTCAGAAGGAAACCCTCCCCTGGGGTGAGTGGGGCCCCTGTTTTCTTCTGATTTTATTTTTAGAAGCCTAACTGAACAAGGGTATGGAATCAAGGTTCACTGCGGCTGTCGCTTAGGAGGTTTGCTGCTGCTCTTATAAGGGGAGGACTGAGCTGCACTCAGAGCTTCCTTCCATGTGAGAATTTGGAAACGGGTTTGCTCTGGTTGTTTGTTTCCATTGTTTATGTCCAGATAAACCCCCAGGGCCATTTTTGGAGGCTCATGATGAGAAGCAGAGGCACCCATTCCAACTTATCTTACCCAGAATGGCCCACATACCTTGTCACATGCCATCTTCACTATGCCCTGATCCTGGCATCTCTTTGAAAAGATGAAGCTGGCCCTGGACCTCTCTTGCCTCATTTTTCCATTTTGTTGCCCTGGAAACCAGGTCTTGCCTATTGGGTTGCATGCAGTTAAGATGATGCAAATCATCAGTGACTCTTGAGTCACTTCTGGCATCTCGATCCAAACAGAAAAGAGATGTATGAAGTCCAGGGACAGAGAAATCTGCTTTCCGACTGGATGACAGCAAGCATCAGCCCAGGAGGGAACATCACCAGCTCTGGCAAAGAGTGACTGGCAGAGGAGAATAAGACTTCCCCAAGTGGAACCCCAAGAATGGACACAGGCATCCCATGGAGTGGGAGCAATGAGGACACCAACATCTCCAGAGGGTACGAGAGGGGATGGTGGGGTTCCAGGAAGCACGACCTGCCGAGATAGACTCTCGGCAGGCAGAGCAGTCCTCCACAGAAAATCGACAGGCTCTGAGTGGAAGAAGAGCCGGCATCAGGCCTCTTTGAGACATGGGGGGCTGGAGAGTCTGGTGGCTGTGAATGGCAGCTGCGAGTGAGCATGGAGTGAGGTCTACTCTGCTTCCTTGTAGATTACATGCCATTTAAGTCTTTCATTTTTAGATAAATTCCATTTGTATATTGGAGCTTTACTCAAAGCTCAGATGTGGTGGGATAGGTACAGATCCTGAAAAGCAAATTAATGTTTGCAGCATCTCAGATAGTTACTGCTGGGCAAGAACTAGCATTGACTTCTACCAAAATCAGTAATATACTATGATTCTGTTACTTCTACCCTCACGTTGTACACTGGGTCTCTTGTTTATCCTACAAGTCTATGACTTTGCAGTTTTTCAACATTTTATTGATTTTTGTGAATTTTATACAATATACTTTGATCATATTTAGAACCCCCCTCTCTGGCTGCCCCCCTTCCCTAACCCCCATCAGATTTTATGTATTCATATATATTATATATATTTTATTTTTTGTGTCTCCAAATGTCCTTCGTGTACGTCCACCCACTGGAGCCCGGTTAGCCTATCTAATGTCATACTCTTAAAGAAAACTGACAATCTCTCTCCCAATAGTTATTGTCATCACTAACATTGGGGATTCTTGCCCCACTTCCCCACTTTTATGCTGGGATTTTTCTCTGGCTTGAGCTGATGTGGGACTTGTGCATACTGTCAGCATTGCTGTGAGATCATTTGAGTAACTGGTGAAGTGTTTGCTTTGTCTCCTTGATCCTCTCCTCCACATTTCCTATACCCTTCAACCCTGGAAATACCACTTTATTCTCCATCTGTGCATGTTTGAACTCTGTTTTGTTAGTGTTTTTCATATTGTATGCACACACACACACATACAAACACACACACACAGAGGATATCATGTAGTTTTTTTTTTTTTTTTTCTTTATGGCTCCTGGCTTGTTTCACTTAGTATGCCAGTATACCATTCTCTAGATTCATTCACATTCTCAGAAAAAAAATAGGTTTTTTCCTTCCTTTTTAAATGTTGGCTGGCATTTCAAGGGCTGACAGACTACACTGTCTTTATCCGTCCATCAGTCAACACTTGAACTGTTTACACACTGTCTTAGCTTCCTTTCCTGTTGCTATGATAAAAGACCCTGACAAAAGCAACTGATGGTGGGAAGGGTTTATCTCATCTCTAGGTCACATGACTTCACAGTCAAAATCAGAGAGATGAATGCACATTTGTGAGTGTTAGCTTGATTTCTCCATTCTAATTTGGTTCAGGATCCCACATCCAGAGAATGGTGCCACCCATAGTGGGCAGGCTTTCATTCCCTCACAGACATTCTCAGAGGACCTTCTCCTAGGTGCTTAGAGATTGTATTAAGTTCATAATGAAAAACAGCCTTCACAAGTGTGTGTGTGTGTGTGTGTGTGTGTGTGTGTGTGTACCATTTGCGACTTCAAGAAATTCTTTGTGTGAATGTGGAATTACCAGCTACATGAGGAATAAAGACAAAGGAATCAGGAGTCTTGGAAATAAAGTTTTGCAATGAGGTCAAACAAGTAGAATAGCCTATGATGAAAACTACACAAACTTCATTCACAAGAAACTACCTTGAAGCCTTAAGTTCTTTCCTTATATACTAGGATAAGAACTAAGGTTCACTGGGCATCTGATTCAGGTTCTAGGTGAAGCAGGAAAGAGAGAATGTCTCCAGTCTAACTGGGTAGAAGACAGACTCACTAAGTCCAGGCTGAGTGTAGTATTTTGTTCCCTTTCTTACCTGAATTCCAGCAGGTTGCCTGACCAAATGGTCAATGGATAGACACACCAATGAGCTCTAACTGCCAGTAGAACTAATTATAGAGGAGGGGGTATGGAAGGGCTAGAGAATCAATGACTAACATCCTTTGAGGAATTATTGTGGTACCTCACTGAGTCAGACTTTAATTTTATGCAGCACTAAGCCAAAGAGTCAAGGAAAGCCATCCACCCCCTGGAACCAAAGAAATAAAGCTGGTGTTGTCTAGCATCGTTCTATGAAAAGATGCCTCAGAGACCCAAACAACTCTATGAGACATCTCTGAAATCTGTTTACAGGGCTAGCCATTTTCCTTGGAGAGATACAGGCAAGGTGCAACAAACTGAGATGACTCCGTTTCAGCTAATGTATGCTTGCTTGGATTCTTCCTTCTCTGTGTGCAGTCAGCATTCGAGTCATATAAAAGTACAACAGAAATAAACTTATTCTAGAGATGAGGCATGCTGCTTTAAATGCATGACATTCACCCAACATTTAGATTTCTTAAGATTTATTGATTTATTTTGTAATTAAGTGTGTATGGGGGGGTGTTATGTGTATGTGAATGCAGAACTCACAGAGGCCAGCAGAGGATGACAGACCCTCTGGTGGTTTGAATGAGAATGTCCCCCACAGACTCCAAGCATTTGGGCACTTGCTTCCCGCTGGTGGCGCTGTCAAGAGGGTTACGCTTTAGCAGAGTAACCTTGCTTGAGGAAGTTCAGCCTGGCCCCATGTCCAGCTTTCCTTGCTTCCTATTTGTGATTGGAGATGTGAGCACTCAGCTCTCTGCTCCCATGCCATCCTACCACAATGGACTCTTACCTTTCTGAGAACTTAAGCCAAATATCTCTTCCTTCTATGCATTTCCTTGGTCATGGTATTTTATCATATGACAGAAAAATAACTAGTACACATTCCCTTGAGCTGGGTTACATGTTGTTCTCTAGCCACACTTAGATTTCCTAGACTTCTTTACTGTTCACAGCACATCTGTCAATTGATACAGCATCTCCATTCCTGCAACATCCCCCCTCCCCAGAGAAAAACTCAGTCATATCCATGACAGGGAGACTGTCATCATCCAGTTAGCATTTTCTAAGTCACCTGTTTCCCATCCGTTAAATACAACACATTCACTCTTCCTCCTTTGTGGACACAATTTTTCTATTGTGCTCTTATCTTTCATTCTCCCCTGAGAACCAGAAAAAGACAACCTCTACCCCCCACACCACCCCCACTCCATTTGTGTGGGCAGAACCACGGCAGATCAGCAGATGACCCAGCTATGTTCTGTACGTGTCTGTGAGCTCTAAAAGAGCACCACCAACTGGAGACCAAACGTTCAAATCCATGGATTATGAGACACATTCCACATTCCTTATGGGAGACATTCCGTGTTCCTACGGTAACAGGTGTGAGACCGAGAACATTTGCAGACTGGAGTTAACACCTCTGACACACTGGGAAGTTTTCCTGATATGTAAGAAGTTCTTAGTATGTGTCTATTCCTCTGTCCATCCTTTTGTCTACACATTCATCTATCATTAGTCTACCTATTATCTGTCCATCTATCTATAATCTATCTACTTGTCTGTTATCTATCTACCTATCAATCAATCTTTCAATCTATCATCTATATTATCTGCCTATTTATCATCTAACTACCTATTATGTAGCTATCTGTTAATCAATCTATATGTCTATCATTATCATCATCATCTATCTACCTATTATGTAGCTATCTGTCAATCAATCTATATATCTATCAGCTATCAGCTATTTATCACTTATCTATCATCTATCTACTTTCCTATCATCTATGTATCTATTTTCTTTTCTATCTATCATCAATCAATAGAGCTAGCTCTCATCTCTCTATTTTTGTTGTTACCACACTGAGTTGCCTGTTCACTGAAGTAATTCAGTCTATATGCCCACACAGAGGCCAAGAGATCTGGTTTTGCTCAAAGCATTTCTGGGATAGGGCAAGAGAGTCTTCATATAATTGTCTGAATCTTTTGATTGAGGAAAGGAAAGCAAGGCAGAAGTTTGATGAGCTGGCCCAGGACTCTGTATTCCTCAGACCTGGCCTGCAGGCTTGTTCTGCTCCTCACTATGGATATGTGTGGAAGGACACCAACATGGAAGGGACTGAACTCTGTGTGTGTGTGTGTGTGTGTGTGTGTGTGTGTGTGTGTGTGTGTGTATGTGTGCAGTGAGCAAGAAACTGACAGGTTGTTATCCAGCACAATTCCTGCTGTTTCTCCTGGCACAAAAACCATTAAATCCTGGCCTTTCATCAGAGATGTGAATTCCATGGGCAAAGAGATAAGCCATTGGTATTTATGATGGAAGAACCAATGCCTACCACAGAGACGGACACAGAACGTGAGTTTAGCAAAAGCACAAGTGAATAATTGACCAATAACAATGAAGACAATGCATAGACTATCCTATCAGGACCCATCTCCATGACGCAGAGTCCCTGGCAGGGATGAGTAGGTGACCTAGCGGCTACTATTTCATCTGCAAGAGTTGGACAGAGCAGAAAAGTGAAACAGAGAGAAAGAAAGGTCTTACAAGGGGCTGAAACAGAAGCAGCAATGCACAAAGCACACATAAAAATCTGCAAGAGGAGGAATGTGACCAAGCCAAGGAAGAGGACTGTCCTGGTCTCAACACAGCCTAGATTCACTTGGGAAAAGGGAAGCTCAGATGAGGAATTACACCTCTCCCATTGCCTGTGGGGGCATTTTCTTGATCACGGATTAATGTAGGAGGGCCCAGCCCACTGTGGGTTGGGCCTGGGCAACAAGGGAGATACCTGAGCTTGAGCCTGACTGAGGCAGAGAGCTGCCCTCCCCAGTGGTTTCTCCTTCAGGTTCCTGCCTTGAGCTCCTACCCTGACTTCTCTCAATGAACTGTGACCCGGAAGTCTAAGCAAATTATTCTTGTCCTCTGCCAAGGAGAATTTTCATCACAGCAACAGAAAAGAAAGTGGAACAAGAGGCCCACTGAGGCAGAGTGCCAATTAAATCAAATGGGTAGACATTTCACTGAGTTTAAATTTTGAATGGTAAACTCTTAGAAGTGGTTGAAACCATGAATTTGATGGCATGCACCTTTTCCCACAGTAAAAACAGTAGCATTTCCATTTGTGTGTTCAGGGTTGACTTACCACCCACTTGGCTTTGGAGCAGAATTACTGTTTACTCTCAACTGAGCTTGTCATGATGAAGAATGTAGAAAGGATGTGTTGAACACCAAACCACCTCTCCTGGCAGCCTGAACCACAGTGAGAACACCTGAGCTGACTGCAGACCAGCCCAGTGGGGTGATGGGAAGGAGGAGACGAATAATTGTAAAGGCCATTCACAAAGAATGGCTTCCAGGTGCACACAGACACCAGCTTCTCCAGGTTCACATCCCTTGGATGAAACACCATAGCATTTACATGTAACCTGCCTGCACTGCATGATACACTTAAAATATTTTACTACATTTATTTATTTGCTTATTCGTATGTGCGTGGGGTGGGAGTGTGACAGCTATGTGTGGAGGTCACAGGACAACTGTTGGGAATCTATTCTCTCCTTCCACCATGTGGGTCCTGAGTATAGAATTCAGGCCAACAGGCTTGGTGGCAGGTGCCGGCCCCTGCTTTTCCTATATCACACATGTAGATGCAGCTAAATAGCTGCTCCACTGTTTTATTGGAAAGAAAGGTGACAAGAAAAATGTCTTTACATGATTAGCATAGAGCAATTTTCCCCAAATATTTCCACACGATGATTGGTTGATCCCACAGTGCAGGACCTGTGGGTGCAAGGGGTGGACTGTTATTAGATATTTCAGTATGATTCCTAGAAGGCACTAAGAAATTGAGCAGTATGGAGGTCTCTATCCCTCAGAGAAGAAAGAAGAAGAATTGGGTAGTGAGCCAGAGAGGGGTGGAGTTCATGACTGTGCCCCAGGATGTCAGGACAAAAAGATGGGCATGAGGCTGGCAGGAAGAGATGCACCAAAGTCTGCACTAACAGAGCCCCATTCAAACCTCCAAGCAAAGGGCGAGCCCTGGAGCCAGAGCATCTCTAGCTGTCTTTCTCCGGCGTTCAGTGCCTTCACCTCTTTTCCTTCAGCTGTGGTGGCCATTAATACACCATGCTGTTCACTGCAGACCCAGGTGCCAGGATCCATGTTGACCTCCTGGCATTTACGTCACCGGGAACATCCTTGCAGGAGACTCTCCATCCCCTCAGTGCCCCCTCATGTGGCCCTCTTCTTGCTCATCCCACAGGTCAATGAGCCCCAAAAGAGTCTCCTGTATCATCTGTGTTCTGAGACGTGGGTGGCTTTTCCAGGCAACGGCTTCCCATGATGGTAGCCTGCCCCCTGCTCCAAGTCCACTCTCTAACTGTAACCCTTAGTTCACGTGTCACCCTTTCTAAGCCTTCCTTAAGCTAACCATGACAATATACGCTATGTAATTTTCTAGGAGGCTCTGAGTTGGCATCCTGGGTTCCCCCTGGGCTCCCTGTGGCTCCTCCTGGCTCAGAGGAAGTAACTCAATTTCCTTCTGTCTAGCTCAGAACATCTCTGCAGCCCATACAGCTTCCCCATCTCCTGTGGCAAGCCATGTCTCCGTGTCTCTTATACATGATCACAGGGCTGGCAGGAAAGACTCACAACATGAAAATCCATCATAGAAACAGGTAACACCTATTCAGTTGGGCATTCAACTATCCATGGCTACCCAAATGGCCCTGGGTGATAGACTCTCAGGACTAGAACAGGACGAGGAGGTTATCCGTGTCTTCCCAAACCAGGAGTCTACTTAACAACCCAAAATGACAGGCCACTTCAGTCTCCACCTGGCTTCCTGGTCTGATGTGAAGCTGGTGCTTATGGTGCAGAAGCTGAAATAAAGGTTGGTGAACAGAGAAGGCCCGAATCCAATGCCTTTCTGCAGCTGTGGACAGATGCTTCAAACTCTGGGCTTTCCCTTTAACGGGGGTGGGGGGGGCAATATCAGCACTGCCTGCCTCCCTGCCACTGTGGAAGTCCTGTGAGGAGACATGGGTGTGCTCACACAAGCTCCGTTGGGCATCCCTTTATGGGGCTGTTTGCAAAGGCAGCAGCAGCAGGCTCCACCCTGGGTGTCCAAAGGGCCACACTGACTTGCAGGCTGCTGACGCCTGTGCTGATCCAAGTCTTCTGAAGGCTCTGTAGAACTGGAAAGCAAAGACATCCAACTGGCCTATGCTGCAGCCAACTGATCAGACTGCTGGGCTGGGCTCTTTGTGAGTATTTGCCACTTTATAGAATTTATAATGGCCATGTAAAGAGTAGATTTAGAGAATTTATTATAATAGAATTAAAAATAGATGTAATAGTATATATTATGATGTGAAATTAATTTATGAAATTAAATAATGAAAGTCAAGGTGGAGGGAGAGGAAGGTCATATATATATGATTATATACACACATGCATATTAAAAGGTACATATATACTGAAGAGTTGTTCTACATACACATGGGAAATCATTTTATACATATGCACACACATTAAAGAGATATATAATTGTATGTTAATACAATGCATACGTAATTTGTGCTGCACAGATGCTCAGTATAGTTTTCCTTAGTTTATCAGATATTATAAACTGAATAACACCTGTTTCTGTTGGGAAATAGATCATATTCCATGTCTGAAGCCACTCATCTGGCGTACGTAAGGACTCCACCACCCACTTCGCTTCCACAACTGTGGGTTCTATACTGACTGGATTTTTCACTGAGCTTTTAGAGAGAAGAAACCACATCCTTGCCCTGCAATGGCATAAAGCAGGGAACTCTGGGTATTCAGGGAGGATATGAAGGTATGGATTCCTTTTGGGAAGGTGTGAGTTCCACATGCATGTCATAACACAATAAACACTAAATCACATTAAGTACAAATGCCTTCTCTACACATCACCTTTCCATTCCTTTCATCCACAGGGAATTTATTCTCATAGGTTTTATAAAATTCTGTCAGGGGAAGTCAATTATCCATTTCCTGTTCCTCGCCAACATCAGCTGCTCCACATTGATTTGCTATCCACAACTCCCTTTAGGATGTTTATTAGATCTTTCCAGAATGTGGTTCTCCATTATTTAATAGATCATCACAGGAGAATAAAATAAATGCCTGAAGACAGTTCATTTAATGGATCTCAATCTGAATGTGAGGCTGTGGTTTCATGGTAGAGAGTAGCCATCTGATGGTGTTTTCTACAGACTGACATGCTGTCATTTTTCACATGGGAGGCAGTAAAGGGCGTGTAGTAAAGGGTGGTGGTCCTGGGGGCAGACAGTGGCTCTCCAGGATCACACAGAAGGACTTGTTTTCATATCCCTCCTGAGAGTGTCATGCATGCAGCTCAGATAGGACAGGACAGCCATAATCCCAAGGATGTCACCCCACAGTTCACTGTCAGTATGCCTTAGAAGTCCTGCTCTTGGAAAACCTCATCTAAATGAATCAAATAAGCAATCAGAAAAGCAAAATATGGACAAATTTAAGGCAATGTATTGGAGAAATCCTTTAAGGAAAATTGTTGATTTGAAAAGCTGTGATCCCATTGCTAGGACCTTCGTGTGTATGCAAGCAAGTTTTCCACTTGAGAATTAAACCAAGAAGAAGGGAGGTGGAAGGATTGCTAGTCACACTGGCATCAGTCAGAATTGTTGGTCAAGAGTATCTGATGTGGGGAGATTGAGATGTGGGAGATGAGTCCTGCAGATCAGAAGCTTGAGGTGAGACCTGGAAGGAGCCCACACTGGCACACAAGCTCGTTTTCCCCCAAGGAGATGGCATGGTAAACTTGCTAGTTCTTTATCTGGACCCAAGATCACAGACTAATTGAAAAGAAAGAAAACTAGCAGCTATTTTATGCTTAAGAATACAGGGACAAGTTCTTTACAAATATCTCAAAGATAAAATAATTACACGTGGTTCTCTCTTAAAAAGTGATTATGGAAATGGTTAATGGAGAAATAAAAGGGAAAGTTGTTGAATGTAAGAACTTTCCAAACACAAACAGGAAGGAAGTACACAGGAGACCTGCTGAGCGTTTGGGAGCTAGATAGGGATCAACATCAGAGCCTTTCTCCCTGGTCTGCCCACAACTCCTCCTGTCAGCTACCAACGGTGCCCAGAGTCCCTTGCGGCCTGGGTGTGCCACTGAGACCCAATGCTGTAGCTGTGCCTCTTGTCTTGGGTCCTTCCCACCACTCCTTCTTCCATCACAATGCAGTACGCTATTTCCCTGTACATGTTCTTCCACTTCCTGAGGTTTGCCTTGCCTGTGTCAGCCACTCTCCAAAAAATACTAAATTGAAAATTGTAGAAATAAACAGCTCCTAAATTTTGAGTTGTAGGCTGGGCTGAGAGATGTGATGAAATCCTTTGCCAGCCTGCTCTGTGTTGCTTAGGTAATAAGCTATCCCTAAACTCAGAGTGCCCATGCTGCATACGCTGCCACCATTGGTGACAGAGGAGCTGCCCCCATATAAGGTCAGCTGTCATGGTTTCTCAAGGCTGATGTCAAAGATATTTTAATAATGAGCCCCAAATAACAGCAGTGAGGCTGGTGATGCAGGTACGCCAAAGAGAACTGCGATGTCCTGCTTTCAAGTGGAAAGATGAAAATTCAATGTTTGTGTGTATGTGTGTGTGTGTGTGTGTGTGTGTGTGTGTGTGTGTATCTGTATGTGTGGTATGCAAACCTGCGCCCTTGGAGGCCAGAGAAGGAGATGAGTTTTCCTGTTCCGTCATTCTCCAAACCCAGGCTGGAGCCAGCGAGCCCCTTTCATCCCCCTGTCTCCGCTCTCCACAGCATTGTGGTTACAGACACATGCATGACCACACCTGTTGCTTTTTCATTTTACATGTTACATTGGTCACTCTTCTGTTGTTTTATGGAATATCATGACTAAAAGAAGGAAGAGTTTGGGGCTAGAGAGACGGCTCTGCGGTTAACAGCACTGGCTGTTCTTGCAGAAAACTTGGGTTTAGTTCCCAGCACCTATATGGTGGCTAACAACCATCCATAACTCCAGTTCCAGGGGATCTGTCACCCTTGTCTGTCCTCCATTGGCACTGCGTGACACGGATGCACTTACATGCATGCAGTCAATACACATAAGAGTAATAAAATATTTTCAGGAAGTGGGACAAGGTTATTAAGTTCCCCCAGCCTATTCTCAGTGCCCTACTTCCTGCAGCGAGGCTGCCCCTTCTGCAGCTGCCACGACCTCCCCAAACTGTGCTAACAACTGGGGACCAAATTTCAAATGCATGAGCCTATGGGGCACATTTGTGATTTAAACCACAGCACATGGGTGCTGGGACCTGAACTCAGGTCCTCACAGCTGTACTGCAAGTACTCTTACCTACTGAGCCATCTCCCCAGACCCAAGGTCAAAATTCTTTTTTTAAAAAATTTTATTTATTTTTTTATGTGTATGAATGTACTGTCTGCATGTAGGTTTGTGCACCCGTGTCATGCAATGCTGTGGAGCTAGAAGAGGGTGTCGGGTTCCCCTGGAACTGGAGTCAAAGATGGTTCTCAGCCACCATGTGGGTGCTGGGGATCGAACCCGGGTCCTCTGCAAGAGCAGTCAGTGCTCTTAACCATTAGGCCATCTCTCCAGCCCCATCAAGGTCAAAATTCTTAATGAGGAAAGAAAAAAGGCTGTAGGCTGGAGTTCCCAAGATCTCCTGCAAGGAAAATCTTTTATTCAGGGCATTCAAGGTGTGTGTGACTAGTCATGGTCTAATTTATAAATTAACTATTATTATGCCCTGGGCATGCCTGAATGGGAGAATCACAGCGCCCAGGCAAGAGGAGTTTCCTGGCTTCTGGTGCTCCCTGGGGATCTTGAAGTGCCTCTCCCTCTGATGAGAAGGCCTCTAGGATGAATGTCCACTGCAAGGAGTGAGTGGAAATCTGGCAAGGCATAAGAACTCTCAAAGCCTGACCCCTAATGACATGTCTTCTCCAGCAAGGCCCTGCCTTCTCAAACCTCCCAAAATAGAGCCACCAACTGAGGACAAAATGTCCAAATACTTGGAGTCTATAAGAGGCATTCTCAATCAAAGCAGTGTACCATCACAGTCAGCTTGTTTGACAGTTCTACCTCCTCCCTGGGTGGCTTCTCCCTGTACCACGATGAAGGCATTTTCTTGTATATTATAATAGCTACCCACCCTTTCCATTGTGATGAAAGTTCCATAAAGTCATGGAATTGTGTCTGTTTTCTTTCCTGCTATTTCCCTCCTGCCTGGAGGGAGCTGGAGTTGGCACAGTCTAGGCTCCTCACATCTGCAGCATCAATGAAGGAATAAAAGCAGGAGGGAAAGCTTGTGTGGAAGACACAGGCTCTGACGCAGGAACAGGGAGAAGGAAGCAGAGGCAGAAGGATAGAGATGGGAACCACAGCAGCAGGGGAGAAGGGGAAACAAATAAGGAGAGACCAGGAAGAGCAGTGGGGGGAGCCCAGAATGGGGACTTTCCACGAAAAACAAAAA
This sequence comes from Rhizomys pruinosus, assembly GCA_009823505.1. NCBI lineage: Eukaryota > Metazoa > Chordata > Mammalia > Rodentia > Spalacidae > Rhizomys > Rhizomys pruinosus. The sequence continues at coordinate 1,105,518 of VZQC01006936.1, forward strand.
GAATATAAGACCACAATACTAAATGGCAGTGTGAGGCCCAGAAATGTGAAGACTACTGGACTTCATAATTAAATGGTAGCTATATAAGGCTCCCTTACATAAGACCCACACAAGATCAATCCAGTCAACAGTCCAGGATGGGTGGGCGACATTCTTACTGGTGCACTAGCCATCTCAGGGTTCAAAAGTAGATGAAACTAGTAGTCCATGTTGTGGGGATTTGGACAGAGGGTTAGAGCATGAATGTGATCAAAATACATTGTATACACCTGCGAAATTCCAAAGAATAAGGCTAAACATAAACTCAAAGTCTGTAGTAAAATAATGCAGGCTACAAGAGTTAAAGAAAAAAGGAGGGCTGGAGAGATGGCCTAGCGGTTAAGAGCGCTGACTGCTGGGCTGGAGAGATAGCCTAGCGGTTAAGAGCGCCGCTCTTACAGAGGACCCGGGTTTGATCCCCAGCACCCACATGGCGGCTGAGAACCGTCTGAAACTCCAATTCCAGGAGAACTCCAGTTCCAGGGGAATCCGAGACCCTCTTCTGAACTCCGCGGCGTTGCACGACACAGGTGCACAGACTTGCATGCAGACAGTACATTCATACACATACAGAAATAAATAAAAAATTAATAAAAAAAATTAAAAAAAAAAAGGAAAATAGTTCATGAAAACAACCCAGTTAATAAAAGTGGATATCCATACAGTCTTCCCAGCACATAATTAGAAAGGAGCTTTATTTCTTCTTACTGTGGTGCCCCCTGCCCCTCGGCTTTCTGTATGCATGTGTTGGTTGACAGACTGGGGGATGGGGAACTGACTTCACTGTGTTTCTCTGATAAGCCACTGAGCCAAAAGCCAGCATGCCCAGGGATCTCCGCTATTTCCATCCCAAGATAAGATACCACAATTTTCACAACCACAATTTATTTAGGGCCTTTTCAGATAAAAATCCCATAATCGCTCAGAAGTAAGCTGCTAAGTCAAAAGAACTGATCTAAACACAGAGAAAACACAGATGACAAGGTCAGCTCTTCCATAACTACCCTGCACACAAAAAGTAAATGTATAAATGGAAATCCCTATGGGCCCCTGAGATATAGCCAAAACGGATTCTCTGAAGAGAAAAACTACATTTTTGTCCTAGTATTTTTTTAATAGATTTTTTTCTTAGACATGATAAGAAGACTGAAAGAGTCCCAGGTAACTCTAGACTGATTATGCAAATGCTCATTTGGGTTTTTTTGTGCTTTGGGGTGAAGTATAAGCACTGAGCTTTTGCAAGCTACACACTCCCACCATTTCCATATCTCCGCTGCCCAGCTGCTGAGCAGAACCAAAGGATTATGTGTGATGAGCACGTGACCCTCGAGGAACAGTCAGAGGAGCTCAGAGGCCACTTGGATATGCAGCCCTCTGGGGTTTAGGATGCGGATTTTAAAATGCATTTCTTCAATCTTTACCAGCTTATCTCAACTAAGCGGTTCAATATTCTCCCTCAGAGACAGGGAAATGAAATGGCAGAAGCCGCCGTATCTGCAGTAGATGTGGCAGAGACTCTCCTTGGCGGGTTATCCGAGACTGAGAAACCTTCATTCTCCTTTTTGAAAGTGTGAGGTTTATACTGGTGAATATTTCATTCCAGTTTTTACCATGAGCATTCTTATTTCAGGGCAGTATCTCCAAGATAGAAAAGCAAGCTGAGCTTTACTCTGTCTAAAAGAAGTGAAGTGAAGCTAACGCCCTGTATCTTCATCATCTCTCTGTAATAACTCCAAGGCCTTTACTGTTAAGAAATCATTCCTCTCCTGTGTGAATGTGCCAGCCCAGAAGCCTGTGTCCTCTGTTCTAATGCCTTACATAGCCTGAGAGTATCCCCCTGAAAATGCACAGTCCTACAATGCCTCAGTACAGATTTAACCTTCCCCAGAGGACAGGGTGCTCAAGTGGATTTCTACTTTTCTGGATCATGGACTGAGGCAGAATCAAGCGTGCTTATCCCTAAACATTATTCTCATGTACCACAAGTTACAACTTTCCAATTAGATGAGAGAGAGAGAGAGAGAGAGAGAGAGAGAAGAGAGAGAGAGAGAGAGAGAGAGAGAGAGAGAGAGAGAGAGAGAGAGAGACTGATTAATAGAATCAGTCCAGAAATACTTTGCCTTGTAGAATAGTCAGAAGCAAGGATAGGAATCCACAGTCTCCATTTTCCTGATGAAAATCCATTCATCTGCCTGGGCCTCTCATGTGTGACAATCAGGGCAGATTAAGGAAGGTTTTTCTTGTATGTTCCCTAGTGTGGAGTCAGTACATCTGGGCACAGAGCACCCAGATAAAATATCCCTGACACAAGACAGTGATAGTCACTAATAGACCTCTGAATAGAAACCAACTGTGTAAGGCTTTGACAAATACAAGGTCTCCTTGGTTTATTTTCTAGTAAAAAGGGATCCAAGATGGATTCAAGACTACCAGCCTAAAAATAAAATGCCATTTACACAGAATTACAAGCACTGTGGTTTACTACTGGGTGGAAGAGAACATGGAGGTGCTGTAGCTTCCAATTAAACAGTCACAAGTCCGCGTGAGCACACAGGGTTAATCAGCGCCCTCTCTAGCTCTCAGCTTCCCTGATTTTGAGCATGGCAAAGCTGGGCTCTAATTAAGAAATGGATAGTGCTCACTGTTCACCAGTTGTGTGTAAGCTTTAAACTAATAACTCAGCAATTACGAGAAAAATGAGCAGTAATTACACCCATTTCACTCCCGGCTAGACAGATGGAATGGCTTCTCCCCGTTATTGGCAAACTGTCACCACATTCGGTTCATTTCTACTGTTTACTATTTGTTGTATTTTGATTAAGAGTAATTATAGGCTAGGAAAAATATGAAAGAATGTGAACTTTGAGCCTTCTTTAAAAATAGAAAGCTCTTCTCAAGTTCAATTCTCAGTCAGGTTTGTTATTTGATCTCGTTAATGTGCCATCACCGTCCTTCAGATATTTGAGCCAGCCTCCCTGTCTCTGGTGGCTGTTCAAGGGGATTTCCATGTTTGCAAACTGTGTGATTTCCACGGGCCCCCAAATATCCTGTACTTGGGTTTTTGTACTGCTTTTGGTTCTGTTTGTAGTTTCTATATCCTTCTTAGTCTTCCATTTCACATGCAGATCAAGAAAAGCAGAAATTCACCTGCTCCTCAAACAAACTAAATAACAGGAGCACAGGACAGGCTCTCGACAACAGAGCTCACCTCCCCAACCCCATCACAAAGCAGCCAGTGAGCCTTGTCCAGTGAGAGCTCACCTCCCTACCAAAGTAAAGTACCTCCCCCTCCCTGACCCCATCACAAAGCAGCCAGTGAGCCTTGTCCAGTGAGAGCTCACCTCCCCACCAAAGTAAAGTACCCAGGGCACCATGTCCAGTTCTCCCCTCTCCCAGCCAGAGACCTGCCAGGTTCACTTCCAAACCCTTTAGTGGGACTGACATCAGCTAAGATCATAGGATGTTAACACTTTGGTTATCGACTCTGTTAATGTTCATTCTAACAACTGTTCTACTTAGTATTATTGCTATTTATGTGGGCTGGGAATGTCCTGCTTTAAAGGAAGTGTCAGTGACAAATGAAAAAATATTGAACATGTAGGATGATTGTTATACAAGGGTGAATTTTAGCTAATATGAAATGTCTATTTTTTAGTAAGTTTCACTTATTAATGAGAATGCTCTCCATTTGTACGTTCTGTGGGAGTCTGTGTGCATGTGTGTATGTATATGTGTGAGTGTACGTGCATGTGTGAGAGGCTCTGTATGTGTGCATGTGTGAAAGAGTGTGTGTATGACAGTGTGAGAGTGTATGTAAATATAGATCTGTGTGCATGAGTGAGTCGGTTTATATGAGTGTGTGCATGTGTATGAATCTGTGTGTATGTGTGAAACTATATGAAACCCTGTGTGTGAGACATATAGGCATATATGTGTGCAGGTGGGTGAATCTATGTGTGCATGTATGTGAGACTATATGAGTCTATGTGTGGGTATGTCTATACATGCATGTGTGTGAATCTGTGTGTGAATGTATGCCCATATGTGTGAATATGTGAACCTGTATGTATGTAAGCATGTATGTGATTCTGTGTGTGCAAGCATGCCCATATGTGTGAATCTGTGTGTATATGTAGGCCTATGTGTATGTGTGCATACATGTGTATATATGTGCATGTGTGTGAATCTGTGCTTGTGAATCTGTGTGTGTGTGTGTGTGAACAGTGATCAGCTAGAGAGCCACAGTTCTAAGTCTGAAGCCAGAGGACACATTCCCAGAGGAAATAAAACCCAGAGCCATCTGTCACAGGCCCACACTGTAGCATGATTTGCAGACAGATTTGCCTTCTCCTTCAGAAAAGGCAAACCTGGGAACATCTGAAGTTGTTTGTGGTGTTTTTCTTAATGGGAGAGAAATGGGGGCTTGTTCTACATGGGCTGCACATTGATTCATGGCAGTGCCAGGTGCTCACACTCCTACTCACTAATGGCCCTGCCTGTGCGGTAATCTGCTGAGCCAGCGAGAGGCATGAATTGATTAGGTCCCTTAACGAGCCCTGGACTCCACTTCTCCCAGGATGAAGGATGCAAAGCAGGGTGCCTGTGGCTGGAAAACCTGTTCACAGCTGCCCCTGCACAGGAGCCAGGAGAAGCGGCCAGAAACAAGGGAGGACTGGGCTAGTGGAGAGCCCTGGGGACAGAAGGGTTTTTCTAGAAGAGTCTGCGGCTGCCACATGCCTGGCTTTCTCCCAGGGGAGAATAGAGAGGAGCAGAGTGAAGATACAACCTTCATTGGCAGCAGTGCCTAGCGTGTCCCAGAAAGGGCCCTGGACATCTGGTTCTTTCTGGTTCTGAGCACCTGAGTCTCCTTAGCCCTCTCGCCTCCACGGCTTGCAAGGTGCCAGGAGAGGGTCTGTGCCTCTTCAGCTCCATTTCTGTGCAACTGCACCATGAAACTTTAACCACAATATTCCAGGGAAAGCAAACAGCAGAGCTGTTAGGAGAGTCAGCTCAGCTAATGGCCACCCGGTGACTGATGGTGGGTGGGCCAGAGGTGAGCCAGTTGCACAGGGAGCCCGGGGGAACACACGGGCAGGGAGGAGAGGGTCTGAAGCCTTCCATCCACTCCCCGGTCAGTCTCCCATTACTGTTTGAACAAATGGTCTGTACTAATTGAGATGGGTACATTTCACAGGTTCCTCTCCTCAATCAGCCTCATCTTGCCACCACACAGATGACCACACACACACACACACCACATGTCACATACATATGTGTATATCACACATATTACATTTAAACTGCATATTCCACACACCCAGTTTATATACATACCACCCACATATCACACCCTTTCCCCTATCCATGCACACACACACACACACTACATACTACAGGACACACCACACATGCACGCACACACGCACACACACAAACACACACACACACACACACCACAACTCCTCAGAACTGCTACAATTTTTTACCGTAGCTGACAGCAACTCGGGAAACATTTCCTGTCAGAAAAGCACTCTAGTCCTCAGTCCCTGAGCTCATGCAGGACCCAGGGCCCCACAGCTGTGTGGGGAGCCAAGCTGGCCTGGTGAAAGTGCACATTCCCACCCCTTCTAAGAGATCCAGCAACACTGCAGTGCCCATGAAGGCTGCTGTGCAGAGCTCCTGCCTTTAGGAAATGTGAGAGGGTTTGCAGCAGAGCAAGCAGAGTCCAGAGTCATAGCCACGGGGACAATGTGGCAGCAGGCCGCCTTCCTCTCAGGGGCCTCTGTGATCCAGTTGGAGTGCTAGGTACAGATGGCTGCCTCACTGCAGCAGCCATGTGTGTGTGTGCATATGTATGTTGTCTATAGGATGGTTGTATATGCATATGCATGTATATATATATGTGTGTATAGGATGGTTGTATGTGCATGTGCATGCATATGTATGTTGTGTATAGGATGGTTGTATGTGCATGTGTGTTTTCAGTGTATGTGTGTGTGTGCATGTGCATGTGTATTGAATGCATGTGTGTATGTACCTATGTATACAAGTGAGTATGTGTGTCTACATTAGTGCATGCTTTTGTGTATATGTGCATGCATGTGTATGTATGTCTGCATTCACATCCATATGTGATGTGTATGGATGTGTTTATATGTGTGTGTTTATGAATGTGTGTTACATGTATATATGAGTATATATGCATATCTATGTGAGTATATGTTTATATGAATATGTATGTCTGTGTGTAAATATATGTATGTGTCTATGTGCGTGCATGTGAATGTATGTATTGTGTATGTTTATGATTATATTTGTGTGCATGTGCATACATGTATGTGTATGTGTGTATATATGTGTCTATGTGTGTGCATGTGAATGTATGTATATGTGTATGTTTATGTATATATCTGTGTATGCATGTGCATACATGTATGTATGAGTATGTGTATGTGTGTATACATGTGTCTATGTGTGTGCATGTGAATGTGTCTATATGCGTATGTTTATATATATCTATGTGTGTATGTGACTCTGATGCCTTCTATTCAGGAATCTGAAGCACCAAAGAGCGAGTTGTTTAAATTTTGCTCTGGGATTAAGAGGAAGAGTAGGCTGTGGAGATGGCTCAGTGGATACAGTGCTTGAACAAATGTGAGGAGCAGAGTTCAAATCCACAGTCAGGTGGCTGTGGTATCCTGGAGACGCAGATTCCCTGGGCACACAGGCTAGCTAGACAGCCAAACTGGCATGCTCCCAGTTCAGCGAGAGAGAGCATGGCTCAGTAAAGATGCAAATAATCAAGGATACCTTCCAGTTTCAACCACAGGCCTCCACACAGATGAATGAACACACACATGCGCATGTATACATGTGCACCCACATACCTATGAACATACACATGCAAAAATGAGTGAGTGAATATGTAAAAGAGGAAAATTGAGCTGGAATACTCAAGGGCTTCTACTAATTCAACATTGTGAAAATAACTTTTTAATCCTATTATCGTTACTTTATCATCACTTGACCACATTGGAGGAGTTGTAAAATTCATCGTAACCCAAGTGCTGTCAGGAGGGCATACGCAGTGACAGCCCAGGCAAGTGGATTTATCTGTTTCTTTTTTTTAATTTTTTTAATTAATTTTATTTATTTCTGTATGTGTATGAATGTACTGTCTGCATGCAAGTTTGTGCACCCATGTCGTGCAATGCCGCAGAGGTCAGAAGAGGGTGTCAGATTCCCCTGGAACTGGAGTTCTCCTGGAATTGGAGTTTCAGACGGTTCTTGACCGCCATGTGGGTGCTGGGGATCGAACCCGAGTCATCTGTAAGAGCGGTCGATGCTCTTAACCCCTAGGCCATCTCTCCAGCCCAGGATTTATCTGTTTCTAAATTATAGCAAAAGCAATGTTGGTTCCCTCCCCATGGATATGAATGCTACATGTCTTATATTTGTGATTTTTTTGCAGTATTTTTGAATCTTTGGGCTGTGAATAGCCAATGATATGTTACAAACATTTAAAAAAGTTGTACTCAAACATCAGCTTCTGATTCAGGACATAAAGTAAACTTTGAATAGGATGGCTAGTCTTATGTGCATTTTTGTTATTATTAAATAATATCCCAACCCCCCCAGAAATTCTATATTTTAGCCACAGGTCATAGTCCAGTTCATCTCTCTAAAATGGCAAAATCATTAGTGACAAAGATTTAACAATGGCACAGCCCAGTGCTAAGTAAAACCTTCTGGGGGGGGGGATTAAAGTTACATGTAACTTGAACATTGCCTGCTCAAAAAATTCTTTCTGAGTTTAATAATAACTTGAACAATTTATCGTCAGAACTCATATTGTTGAAGTTAGTGGCTAATCTTCATTTCACAGTGCAGAAGGCCTTTGAACTTTTCAACATCCATATATTTTTAAAAAATGCTAGTCTACAGGATACTGCACATCTACATGAAAAAGCAGACACAATATTACAGGCATCCAGATGTTCCCAAGCATCCAGATGTTCTGGAACATCTGCCTGTGTGTCTTCTACACTGTGCTGACTGGGAAGAATGTGTCACATATGGGCAGGAAAGAGACTAGCATTAGTTAAGAGACAGAAAATGAATTAATTCAGTGCCTATAAGAGAGTAGAGTGTGTTTGGAGTGAGGGAGAAAATGAATGAAGAGCAGAGATGGTGAGGCTGAGGAAGAGTTCATATTCTTTTTAAAAATATTTTAAAACATTTTGTTTATCATTCTTATTTTCTGTGTATTACCTGCAGAAGTCAGAAGAGGGCATCGGCTTGTCTTGGAACTGGAGTTTCAGACAGTTATTGGCCACCATGTGGGTGCTGGGAACTGAACCTGGGTCCTCTGGAAGAGCAGCAGCCAGTGCTTTTAACCACTGAAGCAGGTCTCCAGGTCTCCAGGCCTTCCTTCATTTTTTTTTTTTTTTTTTGGTCTTTTTGAGACAGGGTCTCCCTTTAGTCTCAGCTGGCCTGAAGCTTACTCTGTAGGTCAGGCTGGCCTTGAACTCACAGAGATCCACCTGCCTCTGCCTCCCTAGTGCTCGGATTAAAGTCATGTGCCACCATGCCAGGCTCCAGCCCTTCCTTTAAAAACTTATTTTTCATGTGTAGGAGTGTTTTGCCTCCGTGTATGTGAGTATACCCACCCTGTGTTGTGTAATGCCCTCGGAGGTCAGAAGAGGACATCAGATTCCCTGGAACTAGAGTAAAGGACAGTTGTTAGCTGCCATGCGGGTGCTGGGTGCTGGGAACTGAGCCTGGTCCTCTGGAAGAGCAGCCAGTGCCTGCACTCACTGAGCCATCTCTCCATCCGCCATAGGTCACATTCTTACAACAAAAATGAGATTAAAAAAGTCAAAAGATTCAGTAACTGCCATCTTACCCATATTCCCAGGTGTGAGAGCAAAATGTCTAAACAACCCATACAAGTCCCTATGTCAGTATTTAAATTCTTTTCTCCAACTACACACACACATACACATTATTAAACTCCAGTTCATACTAAGACTCTAAGTGTCCATAAAATTGTCCCCATAGATTTGGTTTTAGAACTTGGTAGTGGTGCCTTTTATTGGGTTCAGAGGTTCTGGGAACACTGATTTCCTGGGTGAGCTGTGATTCGGCCTCACAGGCTTCAGGTACCTCTCATTAATGGGGAAAGTGGAAGGGATGCCTGGAGAGCAGGTTGGGCAGGAGTCCTTGCAACAGACATCACAGCTCCGGAGTGAGCTGAAGGCTGGCCAGCTGGCTAGCTCAAGTGCAGGTACCTTATATACCTTGTTGCTTAGACCTGATCAGCAGCAACAGGCCTGGGACTCTGGGGCACCTCTGGCTGTACCAGTTGGAGTGTTTGTAGCTCAAGCCATTGGTTCCTGGCACACAATACCGCCTCCAGGCCCTGGCTCCTGGACTGGTTAAACATCTAACAGCTTTGGCCTGTGCTGGGCTTTCAAGCACAGAGCCCAATGCCGCAATAACTGAAGGTCTTCAGGTTAATTGTGGAGCATAGTTGTGAAGGCAGGGGCTAGTGAGCCCTTTAAAAAATATTAACAGGAATTCAGGATGTATTTCTTATTTCTTATGAACCTCCTGAATGGTTGAAGTCAGTATATTTTCCTCCAGTGTCCTGAAAGTGTGTCGCACACGTGCACATGCATGATAGAGACATGTGTGAAGACGTATACATGCTCGTAGAGGCCAGAGGACATCAGTGTCCTCTTTTCTCCCTCTGTTCCTTGTTCCCTTGAGAAAGGTCTCTCACTGAACATTGAGGCCACTGTTTTTCAGCTAGGCTGGCCGCTGCAAGCCCTGGGGATCTGCCAGTCTGTCTCCTGCCAACCCCAGCGCTGAGGTTTCATGCGCACTCAACGACAGCTGGCTTTTTACATGACTCCTGGGGATGTGAACTTTGACCTCCATGCTTGCACCTCCTCAGCTCCTCAAAATGCCTTTAAGGGCAGTGGAATAATGCAACCTCATCTGGGAAGTATGTATAGTCTGAAGACTTGTTTATGTCCCAATAAGTATCTCAGCCATAATTTCTACCCCAGACTTAAAGCAGCAAAGTGGCTTACATACCTCCTACCCTCCAATGAGATGTTGTGTTTGATGATTTGAGGTATAAATTTCTGGGGTACTGAAAATTCACTTCCTCAGCAGCTTAACATGGGCTACAACACAACACATCCCACTTATAATTTACAGTAGACACTGTTGACTGATGACCCAAGAAAGATTTGGTTCTATTCTGATAGGAACATGTTCAGTTCAGGGGATGCTTGATGTTGGCATAAGTCAAAGTCAAAAAAACCAAACTCCCTCTGGTGGGGACTAGTCTCAGGTGAGCTACATTGCAGGCATTTTGTCCATTTGCAATATAGTTCCTGGAATGATTTACCTTCAAAACTCCTGAGGACTCCACAGCCCTCTTAGAAGAGCCAACGCTGCTGCCCCCTTCATAGGGGATGAGAGGAGGGGCCTCAGTGTCCCGCTGACTATCAAGCTCAGACCAAGGTCTCCTTGTATCAGTTCCTTCTCTGTAGCTGTGAAAAAATACCATGACCAAGGCAACACATAGAAAGGAGAGTTTATTGGGCTGACAGTTTCCAGGAGACAGGAGTCCATCATGGTGGGGAGACAGGGCGGGAGGCAGCCAGCGCAGAAAGCTGAGTGTTCACAGAAACAGGAAGCAGAGAGAGAGACTAGAAATGAGACAGGCTCTTAACTCTCAAGGCTGGTGACATGCTTCGTCCAGCAAGGCCACGCCTCCTAGGGATTCCATGCCCTTCCCCAAAACAGTGCTGCCAACTGACCAAGTATCATTCAAACCACCACACTCCTGCAGCCACTGGACTTCATGTCACTCTTTCTTTGGGTAGCAGGTTAAAGGGGAATGAGATTACCTTTAGTTATGAGTCAGGCTCTCTGTGTTCTATGGTGTGTGTGTGTGTGTGTGTGTGTGTGTGTGTGTGTGTGTGTATCCTCTAAAACAGCCTCAGGTGCTACTTTGGTTTTTGAGACAGGGCCTCTCCCTGGACTTAATCTTGGTAAGTAGGGTTAACAGCTGGCTGTGAGCCCCCAGAGACCTGCCTGTGTCCACCTCCCCAGAGTTCAGGTGACGAGCATGGGCCACCACACCTAACTTTATTTTTAAGGTGGGTTCTGAGAGTTGCACTCAGGTTCTTGTGCACTTTGCTGGCTGAGCCTCTCCCCAGCCCACAAGTCAGGCTCTGAGCATCAAAAAGCCTAAACTTTATGTCCTCCAGAACACATGGCTCATGGTATAAGCCACAGATATCAGACAAAATCCATCACACCCAGATTTTCCCACCCAGACTAAATGAGGACTTGGGAGCTGATGATGGAGGCCCATCCATGACCTTAGGAAGAGATGCATCTGATGAAAGCAGACACAGCACAACCACACCAGGTCTGTGATTACCTGAGAACACAGGGAATCTAGGCCTGTGCCCAGGAAAGGGTGAACACATGAGGCCCAGGGATCCAAGCCTTGCACGTTCTGAAGAAAGGACCTACCCGTCACTGACCTCCAAGCCTTTGGAATGTCCACCCGATTAGAGGGTCTGGGTATCTGGAGTCAGGGGCCATCCTGAACAGTCTGTGCTAGAAAGGACCTTTCTGGGCTCCTGGACTATGCTCTAATAAGTCGGCCTCTGAGAAGCTGGGGTCTGGGACATTCAGGTCTGTCAACTGAGCACCCCTTCCTTATGTGACCGGCTCCTGGTAAAGACCCTGGACAGCAGGCCTGGCTGAGTGTCCCTGATACACAGCCGTGCATTGGGAAGCACATTTCTATCAAAGACTGAACCATTCGGAAGATGGCCTCCCTGAAATATTGTTTCACCTGGTAATGTCATAGCCATCATTTGTGTGAGTTTGCAGTTCATACGATGACAACATTGTGCAGGGTCCCTGTCATCAGGCAGTGCACAGACGGATGCGAAGACTTGTTCTGCTGGGAGGAGGAAGTGCTGTACCTCCAGCTGTCCAGCAGAGGCAGAGGAGGAAGCGCTGTACCTCCAGATGTCCAGCAGAGGCAGAGGAGGAAGCGCTGTACCTCCAGATGTCCAGCAGAGGCAGAGGAGGAAGCGCTGTACCTCCAGATGTCCAGCAGAGGCAGAGGAGGAAGCGCTGTACCTCCAGATGTCCAGCAGAGGCAGAGGAGGAAGCGCTGTACCTCCAGATGTCCAGCAGAGGCAGAGGAGGAAGCGCTGTACCTCCAGATGTCCAGCAGAGGCAGAGGAGGAAGCGCTGTACCTCCAGATGTCCAGCAGAGGCAGAGGAGGAAGCGCTGTACCTCCAGATGTCCAGCAGAGGCAGAGGAGGAAGCGCTGTACCTCCAGATGTCCAGCAGAGGCAGAGGAGGAAGCGCTGTACCTCCAGATGTCCAGCAGAGGCAGAGGAGGAAGCGCTGTACCTCCAGATGTCCAGCAGAGGCAGAGGAGGAAGCGCTGTACCTCCAGATGTCCAGCAGAGGCAGAGGAGGAAGCGCTGTACCTCCAGATGTCCAGCAGAGGCAGAGGAGGAAGCGCTGTACCTCCAGATGTCCAGCAGAGGCAGAGGAGGAAGCGCTGTACCTCCAGATGTCCAGCAGAGGCAGAGGAGGAAGCGCTGTACCTCCAGATGTCCAGCAGAGGCAGAGGAGGAAGCGCTGTACCTCCAGATGTCCAGCAGAGGCAGAGGAGGAAGCGCTGTACCTCCAGATGTCCAGCAGAGGCAGAGGAGGAAGCGCTGTACCTCCAGATGTCCAGCAGAGGCAGAGGAGGAAGCGCTGTACCTCCAGATGTCCAGCAGAGGCAGAGGAGGAAGCGCTGTACCTCCAGATGTCCAGCAGAGGCAGAGGAGGAAGCGCTGTACCTCCAGCTGTCCAGCAGAGGCAGAGGAAGCTCGTGCTTTGACTGAAATCCACTCTTCCCCTAACCCCTGCCACAGGCCCACGGGTCTGAAGAGGACACAGAGCTGTTTTGGAGGCTGTGGATCCTTTAAAGAGGTGGGTCACTGGGGCAGGCCTTGAGGCACTGTACCGGGCTCCACTTCCTGTGGGCTCCTGTTTCCTGACCGTGGGTACACTGTGACCATCCGGCCTCCCTTCTGTTGGCCATGCCGCCCTTTCTACCATAATGGAATCTCCACCCTCCTTTTTCCAGACAGGATCTCCCCCTCCCTGTAGCCCCAGCCAGCCTGGAATTCACTATGGAGACCAGGCTGGCCTTGATCTCACAGAGATCCACCTACCTCTGCCTCCCATGCCCCCAGGGTGAAGGTGCTGAGGGTTGTGAAGCATTTGAGGAGGTCCCTGGGCATCTGTTCTAGAAGCAGCCCGTGGGAGCCTGCCCTCTCCTGTTTCCCGTTCACTTCTCAGCTGTGAGATGAGTGGTTCTGGTTCTCCTCTGCTCATCTTCCCAGCAGAGGTGCCACCTGGCCAGGTTGGATAGTAACAGGACAGTCATGGACTGAAACCTCCAAGACCGTGAGCCAAAATAAGACTTCTCTAGCCTAAGGGGCTGGCTATAGTTACAGGAAGCTGGCCAGCATGGTTTCCTGTTGATGACACTGCCCAGCAGCATAGAGGGAAGATGGCTATGTCAATACACCCAGGCAGATGAGCCTGGGTCAGCAATGAAGCCCAAGCCACAAGGTAGACTTCAGGGACAAAACCAAAGCCCTCAGAAGTGAACTCAGGGGTCCACTGAGTTGACTGTGTTCACAAACCAAGTGAAGGAAACAGTGCCACCTGGTGTGCTGAGGGGCACATGACAGACCCATTAAGCTAAACAGATACATGATTTCTAACATACATAGTGCTTCTATGGTTTCTACCCATGACATGTGGAGATATGCAGATGTTTAACCCAATCAATGTACATTTCTAGGAGGGTAAAAGTCCTTCTATTTTTCTTTACAAAACATATTATCTATCAGGGTGATATACAGTAAAACCACATGCAAAGTCCTGTGAGAACATAGGAGAGGCATGCAGTCCTCAGCTCTATTTGGGGAAGCACACCTTCTTCAGTCAGTGCAAGCTTACAGCCATGTTTTCCAGAGGCCTCTGACCTTGGCTCCTTCGACACATCATACAACGCAAGAGACCCATTCTCTTGCAGCTGTTCATGGTATTAGTTTACAGTTGCTGCTGTAACAAGATGCTCCAAATTTAAAAGCTTAAAACAGCACAAATCAGGGCTGGTGGAAAACTTAGTAAAGTCTTGTGTTGTAAGTAGGAGGGGCTGAATTCCATTCCTAGTACCCATGTTTAAAATTCACAGTGCTGGGCATCATGGCAGGCTTAGTGCTCCCCTGCTGAGCCTCCAGCCAGTGAAATGCCCTGTACAACAAAAGAAAAAAATCAAAGTGGTTGCTCACTGGTTTCCAACACACACATGCACACACGTGCACATATATCTGTGCACAAAGGAGCATGCATACACACACACACACACAAAGGCACAGTAAATGAATAAAAATAAAACAATGTGAAGGTTTATGGATTCTGCTGGCTGTGAGCTAACACAATGCTGTCAGCAGCTATTCTCCTCTGCAGGCTTTGGGGGGAAGCTCTGGTTTTCCCCGCTGTGGAGGTACCACATCCTCACACTCGCAGCTCCAGTTCCCGCCTACATCTTCCAGGAGAGCAGCGGGGCTCGGTCCTCCCCACATCCCAGCAGGAGTGACTTCCCTGCTGCCTTCTCCCACTTTGTTGCCGCAAAGCCATACAGGTGGCTCAGACTCATCTCCGCACTTCAAGGACCCTGATCACATCTGGAAAATCCTTCTTGCCACATAAAATAATGTATTTGCATGTTCCAGAAATCAAGGCAGGGGTGACTTTGGGGCCCTTGCAATATCTTGCTTCCCCTGACTCTAACCTTCACAGAGCCTCTACCCACTATCACAATGAAGGACGACCACCCTCAAATCACACTGACTGACACCCCCCACCCCCGTTTCCTCTTCCCTTTCTGGTCCTTTAAAAAACCCGATTCCGTTTTTAGAGTTTCCATTTTCTTTTCACACACAAATACAAATGATCTTTAGGCTTCTCATCAATCCATATGAGATCCTGACATGAAATCTCTTTCTGCAAGCCTAGAATCTCAAGCCCCATTGTGCATAGATAGACACTACTGTCACCTGCCTCGTTAATGTCTGTGGTGTAAAATGAGCTCTAGGGGTGTGTGTGTGTGTGTGTGTGTGTGTGTGTGTGTGTGTGTGTTCTTCAGTCCAGCTGAAAGATGAGGAAAAGGCTGAAAGCCATTATCAGATGCTCTGGTAAACAGTTCAATAGAACAAACCCACTACATTCCTTCCTTTATTTTTATTTTGTTTTTCATGTGTGTGTATGTATATATGGTATGTGAGCCTGTGTATATACACATTCAGATGTGTGTGGGTGCATAAACACATTAGGTTCACGTTGGTGGCCAGTGGCCAATGTGGGAATTTTCCCCATTTGCTCTGTCAATCGAAGCTGGAGCTCAGGGATGCAGTTCGCCTTCCCACCATCTGGCCTGGGGATCCCTGACTCTGCCTTTCCAGGCTGGACTTGCATGTGGGCCGCTGCCATTTATGTGGAATCTGAGGATCTGAACTCCAGTCCTCTTGGTTGCCTGGCAAGTGCTCTAAAGGCTGAACCATCTCCTCAGCCCCTCTCTTTTTCTGAACAACACAGACCACTAGCTGGCCTCCACACAGCGCCCTTCTGCAGCTTCTTCATGGCAGCGTTCTCCTGTAGACGACACACGTTAGTATCAAGTCTCTTCCTAGCTGCCTTTGATGTTGGCAGTTTAAAGGTTTGAGTTTAATTAGATGTGACACATGGGGAAATGGCTGTGCCCACCCCTCTCAGCCAGTGTAGGAGAATACGAGGAATGGAAATCAACTCTGAGGCTGAGAAAATGCCTCAGTCTGTAAAGTGCCTGTTACACAAGCATAATGATTTGTGTATGGAAATGAACAAAACAATAAGGCTGGGTCTGGAATCCAGTGCTGGGTTTGTGGTGTGGGGCTGGGAATCAGAGACAGCAGGATCCTGAAGGGTCTTGGCCAGCCAGACCAGCCAAATTGCTGAGCTTCAGATTCAGTGAGAAAGCTTGTCTTAAAATAATGGCAGTAAAAGTGGACGGCAATCAAGAAAGGACACCCAAAGTTGAAGAGAGACACCCAACAGCATCAACTCTCGCTACCACCCATGTGCACATGTAGTGTACGTGTGCACAAAAGACTAGCAAGTATATGCACCACACACACATACACACATACACACATACAATACCAAGTACATACACACATACATGCACACTACACCAAGTTCACATGTTGCACACACACTGCAGTAACAAGTATAAACACACACTACACTAACAAGTACACACACAGTATACTAACAAGCACATGTAACATACATAAACTATGCTAACAAGTACATCCACCACACACACATTACTAACAAGTATATTCAACACACACACACACAAACACACACACACACACACACACACACACACGCACACACACCAACAGAATTCCATCAGTTCATTTTAAGTAGGGTGAGCAGGCAGATCCCATCTCACTTTCTCCTGTTTTATCTCAGACAGGTTGAAGGTGGGCACTCAGACCTTTGCTCAGTGCTGGGTACCAACTGCACAGGGAGCACTGCTTTCATGCAACCATTCGTCCAAGAAGGGCTCCCTACCTACACAGCGTCTATCTCTCCAGAGATGCTCAGAAAACTAAAATCTGGGCTTGGGATGATTTAAAATATCTTTCTCAAATAATTTAGATTTTTTTTTATTTCAAGAAGAAAGTCTTTTGCGTATCTGAGAGGCCACACCACTGAGCACAGCCCTGCATCGGGAGCATGCTGTCTCTATTCCCTGTGGCTAGGCAGCTTTCTGGACCATCATGGGAAAATGAGCTAATCCTGATGGGGGGACAGGGTCAGGAGTGGCCTATGTTCTTGTGTGGGAAACTCTGGTTAGTCTTTCATGTATACAGGTCATGTTTGAACTGGCATAAGGAATACATTAATAATTTGCCTTAAGGTGTGATTCTTTGTTGGCCTAATTACCAGGGTCATCTTCATAACCAATAAATGCAAACAACTCAGGCTACAGCCCCATCCCTGGGGCCTTACCCCAAAGCAACACAGCCAGCATATTCTGGAAATAATATTGCCAGGATAAGAAGATAGCCTCTGCAGTGGTTTGGTTGGAGGAAGTGTGTGCTTCTGGCCGGAAGTGACGCAGATCTATGTTTGCTTATGCACATGGTTCCTGGAAAGAGAGCTAACACTAACAATAGCTATGCCCTAAAGGGTGAAGCATGAATGCCCAGAATATGGCCATGAGGGCCTGGGGCATGGCCAGAATTGCCCATCTTTTTCGAGTTTTAAAAGAAAATAAAATTACAAAAGACTGAGAAAAAGATGCAAGACAGGGCTTGACATGTATGACAGAATCCATGAACTCTGGTGGGGAGGCATGAGGAGTGGGCATGGATGTGAGAATGCATCTAACTATGATTAAGAAATGTATGAAATGTCCTCAATAAAATTAACTTTAAAAAAAGAAAATAGAAAAAAGTTCAGGTGATGTCCCCTGTAGAACCTCTTCTTTCAGCTCTTTGGTGCAGGCTAGTGTGACAGGTGACGGTCTGCTTGGGTGTCTGAAGCAATGCTATGAACACAGCTGAAAATGAACATTTTGCGGCAGATGCAAGGGCCTATGAAGGTTACACTGGGAATGAGTGTCCAGAGAGAGAAACTGAGTCACGTCGAGACTTCTTCCAGGATGAGTGCAACCACAGAAGACAACTTAGGGACGACGACACCACCACAGATGTCACTTCTGGGAGGCAGAATTTACCTTCTCCTTCTGAGCCTCCAGACAGTGTGGCCTTCCCCGGGGGTTCACATGTCCAGCCCTGCTTCTGGTTTGAGGTGCAGAAGAGAAGCGTCAACGTCATATTGTAACTGAGCCAAGCTCAGAGGTCGCAGAAAGCTGAGGAAGATTTCCACAGCAAAGCCTCATCACCCGGGGGCATCATGGGAATCGTGTGAGATTCTTCATATTCATGAAGCTTAATTAGAGCAAAATTGCCAATCTGTAAACCAGGGCTACATTTGAACATTACTTTCAAGTCTGAGACATGGACAAGGAGACAAGAGTGCCCTGGAGATGCCACGGTTTGCACAGGGTGGGGCAGGGCAGGGAAGGGAAGAAGGAAAAGACAACCAGGAGGTGCTTTATTTACCTAGAAAATACAAGGTGTCGGTCACAGGAAGGGTTTATTATATACTTGTAATCAGTCATAATATTCAAATGGGTGAATAAAGAATCAATCAGATAAAATAATGAGTTTAAGACATTAGTCCCGGGGGCTAGAGAGATAGCTCAGTGGTTAAGAGAACTGGCTGCTCTTGCAGAGGACCCAGGTTCATTTCCCAACACCCCCATGACAGCTAACAACTTTCTGTAACTCCTGTTCTGGAGGAATCGGATGCCCTCTTCTGACTGCCACAGGTATTATGACACAGGTGCACCTGTCTACATACAGGCAATACACTCATAAATGTAAAAACATTAAATAAAATATTAAACCAAAGACATTATTCCTAAAGATGATACAGATTTTAGTTCCTCAGCTCTGGGTTGCAAGTGTGCTGACTGCTCTGCCGACAGGCTGCTGAGTCTGTGGTTTCTAAGCCCCCTGTAGTCATTGGCTGGAGATGCAGAGTGTGCCTTGTAGGGGAGAAGACCCAACCTGAATACCCAGGATTCCATGCTTCGCCAACCTACAGACAGAAGCCTCAGTAATGTAGGCTGATATGCTTCTAGGAACAAAAATATATGTTTTTAACCATTTGACAAAATTGAGGCAATCAGGTTATGATGCAGCTATGATTTCCTTTCAACAAATAACATCCACAGCCCAGCGCATTCTTTGCTCTCCCTTTTAGGGAGACCTTGGTGAGCTCTGGTCTCATGTTAATGTCAACTCTGTGCTATTTCATGGGGCCTCCGTCCATAGCACTTGAGGCTCAGGTGACAACCTGGCTTTTGCTGTCTTTCTATCTATGCTGTGTGTCCATAGTTAGGCTATAACTAGAAGGCTTAGCCATGTGAGTGCCACATATGGGATCAAGCATGGGTATGTGGACAGAGCCCTCATGGCATATAAAGCTGCAACTGAGCTCAATGGATATTTTCAGACAGGAATTGCCACAGAAATTATATATAACCAAACACATTTTGGAATTAAACAACTCCAAAACACATTTTGGAATTAAACAATATTTTATATGAATAAATCCACTGCTGAAAAGAATGATGTATCCATTCATTCAACAATCTCAGCCTGCACCTTGTGTCGAGTCTGATTTGAGATTAGCAGGAATCCAAACATCCCTCACTCTGAGCACTAGCTGTGTGCAGTTAGTCTGTGTTCATTTCCACCGCTGTCCCCTGGTTGTGACTTTGTAGCACCACAGGAAGTTCATGTGAGGATCTCAATAAGTGGAGCTCACCCCTACCACCACCAGAAGTTGCCTATATCAAAGGTCAACCAAAGGTCACATCTTCAATGAGCTGCAGAAACAGAACTCCACGATCTGCTTCAAAATCTGAATCCTTTGACTCGAGAGCTGGCTCAGTGGTTAAGAGCACTATCTGCTCTTGCAGAGGACCTGGCTTCAGTTCCCAGTACCCATGTGATAGCTAACAACCATCTATAACTCCAGTTCCAGGGTATCTTACACTGTCTTCTCAGGCATTGCATGACACAGGTTTACTTATATACATGGAGGTAAAAACACACAGATTAAAAAAATATGAGTCCTTAAAGACGACATCTTACAGCCTTCTTCAAATCCTATAGAAAATGACCAAGAGGAATAGAATGGACTGAGAGAAAAAGGGAAGGAGGGAAGGAGAGAAGGAGGGAAGGAAGAAAGGGGGGAGGGAAGCAAGGAGGGAGGGAGGCAAGGAGGGAGGGAGTAGGATAGGGGACATCATCATGATTCGGTACTGGAGAGCAGAATTACTAGCCGCCACTGCTCACATAGGTATGGATCCATGCTACCCAGGCTGTATCTTCAGTCCTTTATCTACAACCCCTAAACCAGATACACACCAACAATGAAACAGTGTTTTCCTGACCCCTGCTCACAAGACCATGAGACACTCCACTGGGCCATGGCATGTTCCACTTAGATCAAACAGGCCAAGTTCTGCTGCAGAAGTACTCAGCCTACTGAGGGAGTAGGGAAGGCACAGAGACCAGAGTGTGGAGGCGGATACGGATCTACCTAAGCCCAAGGACCCAGAGACTCTGGACCCAGAGCATGTTGTCTCCTGACCATGAGGCTCTTTGCCACCAAATGTCTTTGATCAACTAGAAAACACTTGTGGACAAAGTCAACTCACAAAAACAGAAACAATGAAACAAGCTGTGGTGTGAGCTCCCATAACTGAGATCTTGGTAACAATGAAACAAGCTGTGGTGTGAGCTCCCATAACTGAGATCTTGGTAACAATGAAAGAAGCTGTGGTGTGAGCTCCCATAACTGAGATCTTGGTAACAATGAAACAAGCTGTGGTGTGAGCTCCCATAACTGAGATCTTGGTAACAATGAAACAAGCTGTGGTGTGAGCTTCCAGAATTGAGATCTTGGTAACAATGAAACAAGCTGTGGTGTGAGCTCCCAGAACTGAGATCTTGGTAATGGCAGGAAAAGGAAGAGATGATCGCATCATACAAATCAAGTCAGTTTCAGAAAGACACATGTCCCATGTTTCTCTGGTTTGTGGTTCCTAGATTTTTTTTAATTAATTTTATTTATTTCCGTATGAGTATGAATGTACTGTCTGCATGCAAGTTTGTGCACCCGTGTCGTGCAATGCCGCGGAGGTCAGAAGAGGGTGTCGGATTCCCCTGGAACTGGAGTTCTCCTGGAATTGGAGTTTCAGACGGTTCTCGGCCGCCATGTGGATGCTGGGGATCGAACCCGGGTCCTCTGTAAGAGCGGTCGGCACTCTTAACCGCTAGGCCATCTCTCCAGCCCCGGTTCCTAGATTTTATATGATGATAACATTCATTCTTTTATCCTGTGTTCCTTTGTGTGCATGAGGCTGCCCTCATGATACAGTGTGGATGCAGAGGTGAGAGGCCACGTCCTGTGTCAGCCTCTGCCTTCCATTGTGGGTGGATATCTCTGCTGTTTTTACACCCCATATGCCAGGCTAGCTGCTCTGTGAGCTTTCAGGAATGCTCCTGCCCAACCTCGCATCTTCTCACAGGCATAATGGGATCATGGACACACCCATCACATATTCAGTCTTTTGGTGGGTGCTGTGTTTAAACTCAGGTTCTTGAGTTTGTACAGTGAGTGCTTTCTCTTACTGAAACATCTCTCAAGCCTCCTTTTCTTTTCTTTTTGGGAAAAGAAACATATTCATTTAACAATAAAAACAACCAAATGCCTTCTTTGTGCCAGGTATAGAAGAGGGAAGAGAGAAGAGATACTACATCCACTGGGAATAGTTCCTAATTGAAATTGAAAGCAAGTGCTAATACAAAGTGTGTTCTTTGAGTTAGGAAGCAAACTGGTATTTGTTTTTCTATATTTTACTTTTCTTTTTTGTTTTTATATTTCACAGTCTATGTTGCCTACACTAACCTATAACTCATTATGTAGCCCAGGCTAGTTCCCAACTCTCAGCAATCCTCCTGTCTTAGCTTCTCAAGTGTTAGGATTAGAGGGTATGAGCCCTATGCCTGGCTTTTAAATTAACTCCTTATTCAGTATTGATAAGCACAGTATGGATAGACTTATTCAGTATTGATAAGCATGGTATGGATAGACTTATTTGTTAGGTGAAGTTTAAGTTGATGAAATAATTAATTATAAGCAGCTATGTCCCTGGTAGCCTATTCCCAAATTCCACAAAGGACCAGGGTGTCATCTGCAGATAGGAGAGGAGACGGGACAACTGCAGCTTCAAAATCAAAATCTAGGCTTGTTCCTTGGGCAAAAGCCCCCCACTTGGTAAATAAATAAAAACAGCATATTCAGTCAACACTTGAATAATCCAAAGTGTAAAATGGATTTGTTTTATTACTTAAAATATCTCCTTCCATATGCCCTTATGCTTTCAGAGTGTACACTGTCTGTGTGGAATTAGAGCATAAATTAATGTCACTCGCCTTCTGGAAGGCCTCAGGGCTTGGTGTAGACTCCAGACATTGCCTGTAGCAGGGGGAAGAGACTAGTAGGTCTTGAAACATTTGTCAAGAGATAAGGCACTGAAGTTTATGAGCAGGATCATGACATCAACTACCACCTCAAACTAGTTCAAGGATCTCACTTGTTTCTTGAACTGTTGGATCCTGGCATCTTAAAAAGAGATTTATTGCATTTTATCTGGCATCTTAAAAAAAGACTTATTGCATGTATCTGTGTGTATGTGTGTATGCGCGTGTGTAGGTCAGAGGAGTTGGCTCTCTTCTTCCACCATGTGGATGCTGGGGATCAAACTTAGATTCTCAGGCTTGGTAGCAAGCACCTCTACTTGCTAAGCCATCTCTCTGGCCCCTGGCATCCCTTGTCCTTTAATTCTGCAGATGATTTTTCTTCTTTGATAGTTATCAGAATTACTGTCACTGGAGAGTAAAGAATCTCTAATGCTCAGCTCCCCTGTCCTACCACAGCTTTGTACACGGAGTGGATACCAGATACACTCCTTCCCAACAGACAGTTAGGGTCTACATAGCTGTCTTTCAAGGCACTTAAGAAAACTGACAATGATGAGGCATTAGGGATGAAAAGTGTGCCACCTTATTCCCAGGGAAGTGGTGTCTGGGGTAAGGCTGACTGGGATGGGAGACTTACAGAGAAGAACGTTTGCTCTATGAAGCTGCCACGTGAGGTCGCAGGGAAAATGCAGCCATTTGTGACCTAAAGATGCCCTGGCCAGAATGCTGGGACATGACTATGCCACATCTGACCTGGGCTTTCTGCCTCAGATCCATCTGAGAGATGAGGGTCTGTCATTTCAGTCCCCAGGCTCAATTAATTCAGCCTGAGAAACCAGGACAACAGAGCTCTAGGGGAAATGGGAGGGGGCAGGGGTCTCCCTGTCATCAGGGATGCCTGCATGTAAGGTGGCTGCCTTCGTCTGCCAGTGATGTGTGTGTGTGTGTCTGTGTGTGTGTGTGTGTGTGTGTGAAAGAGAGAGAGAGAGAGAGAGAGAGAGAGAGAGAGAGAGAGAGAGAGAAAGATGTCTGTGTGAATGTATGGTGTGTACATCTACCTGTAGTGAGTAATCTGTGTAAGTAACATTGTGGCTGAACTGGCAGTGCCCAGGGCAAGTCTCTTAAACACTGCAGTATGCCCAGGCCAGTCTACAGCATGGGACTGCCCATGCCGTCCTGCTGACACTCAGCTGACACTCTCCTCCTGTCTCTTGACCCTGGTTTATGGACATCTGCTGCCTTTGCCTCTGAACATTCACTTCCTACTCTTGAGGAAAGGGGAACCTGCGCTTCCCAAGGACCCTGGCATTATGGGCTCCATGGTCTCCACCCACTCTGTCCCTAGACGTGGAGGCTGGTTCTCAGATCAAGGTGTGACATGGCCCATTTTGGGGTCTTTGGGGGACAAGTTGTCCCCCTTAGACATGGAGTACCTAGTAGGCTGCTGCTGGGCCCAGAGCAAAGTGTAGCATGCTAAGGCCCTAGCTACACTGAGGAAACCCACATTCAGTAAGACCAACAGCAAGAGTGAGCTGGTGAGCATTCTTCCTATGAGCACTACTCCTGGGAGCACTTCTGGAAAACCTTAATCCAGCTGGACCTAAAGGTGGTCACACCCAGTTTTCAAAACACAAGCCAAAATTGTTAATTCTCACTTGCCATGTGCAAAGAAGAGTCCTGTCTCATGTTAAGTTACTGTACAAATTATCTACCCACTTCATTCCCAAAAAATAAAACACAGTACTTCTGTGCTTATAAACTGATGTGTAATCCCAGGCAGTCTGATGAAAATGGAATCGGGCCTAATCTATGCACCCGTCTCAGTACTTATTTGGAAGGGTTCTTAGTTTTCTGTTGGTGTTGCTGAATCCAATGGGTAGAGTATTTATAAAGACTGGAGGCCTGGGGCTAGAGAGATGGCTCAGTGGTTAAGAGCACTGATTGCTCCTGCAGAAGACCTGGGTTCGATTCTCTGCACACACTTGGTGGCTGACATCTATAACTCCAGTTCCAGAGGATTCAATGTCCTCTTCTGATCTCCCCAAGCATTGTACAACATGGGTGCACTTATACATATGTAGACACTCATACCCATAAAATAATAAATAATAAATAATAAATAAAATATGTTAAAAAAGAATACACATTTATCCATGATGCTTAGGGCTGAGAAATTCAAGATTGGGCTGTGGTAGATAGAGAGGTTTTACTTGCAGTTGTATTGTGTGTGTGTGTGTGTGTGTGTGTGTGTGTGTACTCACCCATCAGGCATGTGCGGAGGACAGAGATTGACATAGGCTATCTTCCTCAATCACTTCTCCACCTTAGCTTTGTTGTTTTGAGACAGGGTCTCCCTGTAGCCCCAGCTGATCTGGAATTTACCAGATCATCTCAGAGAGATCCACAAGCCTCTGCCTCCTGAGTGCTGAGATTAAAGGCGTGAGCCACCACACCCAGCACCACCTTAGTTTTTGAGAGCTTCTCTCATTGAACCTGATGTGTGACATTTTGGCTAGAATGGCTGTCCAGCAAGCCTTAAGATCCACCTCTTTCCCCTCCCCTCCCCCAACCCCAGGTTGCAGACACACCCAGATTTGCACATGCATCCTGATACACACACACACACACACACACACACACACACACACGTACGTGTGCAGCAGCACTTCACTCACAGAGGCATCTCCCCAGGCCTCACCTCACCTCATCGGCCGTGTCCGCCCATGAAAGTCCCCTCCCCAACCTCACATGACCCAGGTCAGCTGAAGCCACTGTAGTCTCAATTTCAGGGGGTCATGTGCTTAGTACTAGAAGTTCACTGAACTAATCTGACAGGCCTCTCAAAGCCCAAACACTTGGAATCAAGTCACACCAGGAAGGTCAGCAACCAAGGAACCTGGTGATGGTAAAAATCTCCTGGGCTGCCCCACGTATTGCAGTAAAGCATAGTAATGGAAAAATATTCAGAAACCTGTGCTGAATGAGAGAGGGGCAGGCAGGAAATCTATAGCCCTCCATATGTACACAATAAGGTTCTAAGCTCCCGTAGGAGGGGCCTAGGCATCTCTTTAACTCTCAGCTGTATTCACAAGGCTGGACACAGAGTCTGCACATAGTAGGTGCTCATGAAATGCTGGATGCCTAATGGGTGTGCACAGCTCTGTGCTTCTCTTTATGAAGACAATGCACAAGCTCCCTGGCTTTGCTTTCTTGTTTTTATTTGTGTGTATGTGTGTATGTTCATGTATGTGCAGGTGCATATGTGTATGCAGATACATGTGTGTGGACTCATCATGTAGGCTAGGGTCAGACCAGCAAGCTCCAGCACTCCTCCTCTACTTCACTATCCCTGGGATATCAGGTGTGCAGTATGACACTCCGCCTTTTTATGTCGGTTCTAGGAATCAGACTTAGGTCCTTGGGCTTGTGAGGCAAACGTGTTACTGACTGTGCCACCTCCCCAGCCCCCACACCTGTGTTTCATATTTGTCTACACAATCTGCTTGAATTATTTATTCTGCAATGAAAAGGTACTTAGCAACTAGGAGCTCACTGATCAATAATCCCATGAGAAACAGACATAGGAACTAATCTCTACTAGATGCCCAAAGAGTAATCAGCACGCACAAACCCCACAGCACGCTTATCAAGAAAACATGCCCACCTGCTGTGGCCACCGCTCTCGGCATCCAGGAACAACCTGGTTCCTGGGCTGAGGCTTCAACTCCATGTCCACTTCAGTTGGGGACCATAGAGTTAAAGTGTACAATGGCCAAAAACACACCAAATATTTCTGTTATTTCTGTCTACAGTTAGCCTGTTTTTTTAAATTTTTTAAGATCTTGGTTTTTTTTTCAGTATATTACTATGATAAAAACCAACTCAAATTGGATTGTCAACCATGTACTTTTGTTTTTCTTTTTGCTTTTTTGAGTCAAGGTCTCAGTCTTGAACTCAAAGCAATCCTCCTGCCTCAGATTCCTAAGTATTGGGATAACAGGTGTGAAGTATCATGCCTGGTTCAAACACAGTCTTTTAGCAGGTACTTGAAGAAGAGGTGTCTTATGATTTTGAGGTTATATGTGAAATATATTTTGGGGGTGGAGAGCTATGGTTAGGAGCACTGACTGCCAGCAGATGACCTGGGTTTAGTCCCAGCACCCACACCGCGACTAACAACCATTTCCAGTTCCAAGGGATCTGATGGCTCTTCTGGTTTCTGTGGGCATTGCATGACAAGGGTGTGCTTACATACATTCAGGCAGTACACTCATACACAGAAAATACAAATAAATTAATTAAAAATGTTTTTCAAGAATCCAGTGAAATCCAGTGAATGTATATTCTAGATTCTACCAAAGGGGGGGGGCTTTCAGACTCACTGTCCCGTGAGGGGTAGGGGTCCAGTATAAACATCTTCTCCACACTTGACCCTTCACCAGGGCACCCAAGGCTGACAAAAAGTCTACCTTTATATGAATCATCTCAATTGGCCTTAAAGCAATGATTCCCAAATTACATTCTAAGGACTATCACAAATAATCTAGGAAGATTAAATAAAAATAAAAATGCATTAAAACATAGATTTTACCATAAATATTTTAGGATTCATACTATATGGGACTGTGATGCTGCTGTTTGACATTTTCTATTTCCTATTTTCCATTTTCATGTGTGTATGTTTATGTATATGTTCTTGTGGTGAGGGAGGGTGTGAGGTGCACAGGTGCCCAGGCATGGAGAACGAAGGTGGAAGTCTAGAAATCACTCTCTTGTACATTTTTTCATTAAAGCAGGGTCTCTCAGTCAGAGCCAGATCTCACTGAGGCAGGGTTTATCAGTCCAACCCAGATGTCACAGAATGGCTAGTCTCACTAAGAAGCATGCTGCTGGGATCCCCTTTTCACTTTGCCTTCAGAAGCTGGAGTTACAGGGTGTCTACCACCTCTATGAGGAGGACTCTACACCGAGTCCTCACCCTTGCACAGCAAATGCTTTAACTGCAGTGGCAGTCATGCTTCCTAAGTTTTTGTTAAACCCCCTCATCCATGCAACCTTTATGCTGACTTCTCAGTTCTGGTCACGGTCAGGAAAATCTGACATGATTTGAGAAGGAAGACGCTCACCCTGGAGACACATGCACGTTCTTGAAGCAGTGTCCCCTTACGGCTTTAGTTTTGTCCCAGAATTTCCAAGCCCTAACCTGCAGGAAGAAAACCCTCCTTTTAACCTGTCATCACTTTTTAGAAGACAACATTCAGGAACTTTCCAGCACTAGCCTGAGAGTTTACTGATGGTTACTGTTAACCAGACTCTAAAAGCTCAAAAACTGTGACAAATTGTTCTGCAGACACTTTTCTTCAACTTGCCACTACAGAAGACTTCAAAAACACGTGAAGGACAATGGGGTAGGATCCACCACCATCTACTCACCAGCGTCCAGGGATCAGCTCGTGTCGCCCCACCGACTCCCAGTGGATTTATAAGCAAATCTCAGGGGTCAGGGGAATGGTTCAGTTGGTAAAGTGCTTGCTTTGGAAGAATGAGGACTGGAACTTGATTCCCAGAACCCACATTCAAAAATCTGTCATGGCGGCTGCATTTATAACTCCAGTTTGGGGAGTCAGAGGCAAGCCGATCATGGGCTCACTGACAGCTAGCCTTGCCTATGTGGTAGGCTCTGCCAACCATGGGCTCACTGAGCAGCCAGCCTTGCCTATGTGGTAGGCTCTGCCAACCATGGGATCACTGAGCAGCCAGCCTTGCCTATGTGGTAGGCTCTGCCAATCATGGGCTCACTGAGCAGCCAGCCTTGCCTATGTGGTAGGCTCTGCCAATCATGGGCTCACTGAGCAGCCAGCCTTGCCTATGTGGTAGGCTCTGGGACAGTGAGAGAGCCTCTCTTAATAAAAGAAGAAAATGTGCACAGTGTTCTAAAGAAGTAGACCAAAGGTCATCCTCTGGCCTCCACATGCATACACATGTGCACAGGCACTTATTACATAACTCATGCTGCTGCTGATTTTAGGCAGGTCTTTCTGGATCATTCCATAGTATAACATAGGAAGGAATGCAATGGATATATATATGTATATATGCATGTATGCATATATTCATGTATGTATAATATATATTGTAATTATATATATAATATATATATATATATATATTATATAATATATATATATATTATATATTCATTCCTGTGTTCAGTTACTGCTGATACAGACTTAGTGTGGAACACTTGTCCCAGATGGCTGCGGCTAGTATGGCAGCACAAACTCATCTGTCTGATCCACAGCAACCTGTCAGCAAAGCCGTGTCAGTGAGCTAGAACCCATAAGAGGAAATAAATCAATAAATCTTTGAATTAATCATGTAGCTGTCAGAGGGGATTATAGGTGTACCAGATGAAATGGATATAGAGCACCAGTTTTCCCCTCTGGGATCACCCCTTCTATGGGATTCTCACATCACTCACTTCACTTCTGTAGTCAATTTCCTTTCTATACTACTGAATTCTGTTAAGATTTAAGATGGAAAAGAAAGGGCTCAAATTGAAATCACAGGAAAAGTACACGCAAATTACCATGTTTCTTCTCCTAATGTTTAAATATTAGACATAAATGACAGCCATTAGTAAACTAAGCTTCTCCATGAACAGGACTCCAAGTCTTATTGCAGTAGTGTGATGTGCGCAATTGTTTACATGTCTGTGAATATGTGCGTTTGGTATATGCATGATTGGGGGCACACTGGCTCCAGAGGGCATGTGCATGGACCACAGTTGACGCCAGGGGCCTTCCTCGGTTGTTTCTCCATCTTAATCTTTGAGGCAGAGTCTCTTACTGAACCTGGCTTACTTTTCCAGCTATCTAGCTGGCCAGTGAGCCCTGAGATCCACCTGCCAGCCCTACCCCCACCCAGTGCTTCGGCTACAGGAACACACCTCCACTCCTGGCCTTTGTGTGACTTCTGGGGACCCAAACTCTGGTCCTCATGCTTGTTCCTGTTATCCAAATGGTTAGAAACATTAGACACATGCTTTATCCCCTCGAAGTAACTAATCTTTCAAAAGAGGAATCCTGTGTCACCTGAAAGTGTTCTTTCTATCCTTCTCTGAGCAACCTTCTCATGGGAGCCCCTAGAAACTGGCACACAGGCACTATGAGTCCAAGGCAGCTTGGGGTTTCAAATACAAGTAACTAGGAAGGTACTTTTTCCACTGACAGCAAGCAGGTATAATATCTATGAGCCTATCAGTGATGCAAAAAATGTGAATTTTAATGGCATGAAATTGGCTCTCTAGCATCGTTATTTTCTTTGAAAAGATAATGATTATTCCTGTTCAGACTATTTATAAAATGTTTTATAATTTTTAAGCCTAAATGTAAAAATAAAGACACTTTGAACAAATTTTTTGGTAATTTTCATAAAGAACAAAAGAAACATGTGTATTTATCTCTCATATCCACAAGTCACAACCAGTAAATAAAGAATGAGGGGATTGGGGAATGAACCTGACTCTCATGTTCAGCACCACGGACAGCACACATGAGGGGGCCCCAAAACTAGTCATTGGGCTGGGCATGCTAATCTCAGCACGTGGTGGTAAGAGGCAGGTGGGTCTCTGTGAGATGGAGGTCATCCTGGTCCTGGTCCACACAGTGAGTTCCATGTCAGTTGGGGCTACGTGGACATTCTCTCTCAAATTAAAAAAAAAAAAAAAAAAAAAAAGTTAATAGCCAAAAAACTTAGTCACTGGCCTCAAAGAAGCCAGAGGTTCTGTGTGACTTTTGTTTGAAACTGACTTCAGGGTTTACTGGCTCTGGGAGTCAGGGACCCTGGAATATGGCCATCAAAGTGATAATTGTTTTCCTCACCTAGTCCTGGGTTGGTGGAGAACTCAGAAACAGAACAGTGAACTGGTTGATTTCTTCTTACCTGGTGGCAAGTTTAGGAATCAGTGTGTGGGGGGGGGGGGTTAGAGACACAGTCTGACAGGAAATGACAACAGAGAGCTCATAAAGTCCCAGGAAATCTGTGTGATTACTGGAAAACTACCTACAAGGCTGAGATAAACTTTTCCTTCACTGTTTTGTTGTCCCTGGCAAAAATGTGCAAACAGACATTTTTCTTGAGTTCTGGAATCATGTTTTAAGGACCAAGTCCCCTCACTTGGAAAGCCTTGCTGTGGAAACACGTCACCCTCATCTGGCCGGTGTGTCCTTTGGCTCTCCACCAAGCGATCTGGCCTGGCCGTGTTCCCTTCTGGGAACTAGCCTTCCTCAATTTCAAGTGAATTTGGCTTTTTCAATGATGGGGTTTCAATTCAAAGAGATAATAATGCTGAGAACTAAAAGTTTCACCATCTAATTAAGGCAGGGCATGCTCAGTATAGCTTTTTCTCCTAATATCATCTGTGGTTTGAAAATGACTCCATGAAGGCTCTTTATAAACCCCCTTTATTTCCCTACTACAAGAACAATGGTATGAAAAGATGGCTCAAAATGCAGCAGAAAATGGAACAAGGAAGGGAATCAAGGGAGAGGCCAGGAGAGGGCGCTAAGGCACGTGTACAGGCTAGCCAGAAACGGAAGTGTATCTACCATCTGTATGCAAGGCTCCCCCAGGAGAGAATCTCTACCTAGTCTGGGAGTGGACAAAGGGGTGATGCTAGGGGTGGCCAGGCATAGTGGGAGCCCCAAAGCCAAGAAGTCAGTCAAGCTTGAGTGCCAATTGGTTTTACTAGAAAGCCGCCACTCCATCATCTCATGCTTTGCTCACATCCTCCTCATCCAAAATAAACTCAAGAAACACCAGTCTAAGAAAGCTTTTGTCTACACAGACTCCATGTGGGCTACTGAGTGACAATTCTGCATGCTTCAAAATTCTTGTTAGAACCTAACTAGAGGTGTGACGCAGTGGCACTCGGTGGTGGAGCCTTGAGAGAAGATGAGATCACAAGCCCTGAAGCCCAAGTGTGAGATCCTCAGGAAACAGACCCCAGAGGGACCCATCACCCCTCCTGTCATGTGAAGAAATAAGAAAACAAACAAGGGACACTCGTTGCCAGGAATGGGTCTGGGTCTGCTGTATTAAGCAATACTATGTCTTGCTTCTAAGATTCTTGACATGCAACTAAGTTACTGTGCCTTGGGCTGTGCTGTGATTGCATGCTGTGCCTTGGCTTTTCTATACAGGCTTTTGTGTGTCCAGGGCTAACCTTCAACATACTATGTATTCAAGGACACCCTTGAACTGCTGAGTTTACTGCTTCTATTGCCCAAGTGCTAGAGCATAACTACAGTTACGTACCGCCATAGTCAATCTACGCAGTTCTGGGGAGCAAATCCAGGACTGCATATGCGCTAGGCAAGTACTCTACCAACTGAGCCTCAATACCCCCTCCCACTCCAGTGCTGTGCCTTAACAAATACTGCAGTATAAAACTCTAAGGGGGAATAGCAGGAGATGGTTTTCGCTTTGGGAATAATAAATACTGGGAACTGGTGATTCCTTTTCCCCTGAGCAGCAGTGTGAGGCAGGTGTCAGCTGGGAAATCCCGACTGCTGTGGATTCGCTGACCCAGACACTCTAGAGAGGTGGCGTGAAATCACATTTTGGAACACTAGGAAAAAATAAAGTGAGAGCTGTTCTCTAATCATTAAGAAAAAGTTAGAGAAAAACACCATCACTATTTTGAGACAAAAATTGCTCATTTGAAATTTTTATAAATATTTATTAAGCTTATATACTCTGTCTCTAGCACCATCCTCTGGTCCTTTGGGGGAAGAAAGGAATATCAGAAACAGACTTGAAATTAAGAAATTATCTTTTGGGCTTTGAGGGTATAAAGTCACTGTCTTATTTAGCTGTCGACCCTGTGTGCTGTAATACCATCCTGCCAAGCAACAGAGGCATAACTGTTTAGGGGTAACCAACCACTTTCTGATTGGATTTGAGGGCTGCTTCACAGGAGGAAATTCACTCCTGGTACTGTAAAGGCTTTCAAAATTTCATGGCCGGGAAGGTCACAGGCCCTAGGGGAGTGGACATATTGTTAAGTGGACATATTTCCAAACTGCCCTCTAAATAGTTAGGTTTATACTATAGACTCATGGTTCTCACAGTCTTGGTCAGGGAAGCTTCTTTCTGCACTGGGCAGCAATTAATAAAGAGACTGAAAACCAACTGGTAAAAGTTTTGAGAACAGATGACTGTTGTTGAGTGGTCAGTCTTCAAGGAAATGTATATATCACCCCTCCAAGGGTCAAGGAATGTGACAGAAGATGGGATGGATGGAGGGTGGAGAAGAGTGCTATGAAAAGCAGTCTTCTGGACATGACAGGCCTTTCACTCAGGAACTCCCAGCCACTGTGGCCATCTGCTACAGACTGGGCCCTTCAATGTTCCATCACGGTGGGGAAAGGCTCATGAGGCCTCATTCCTCTATGAGGTGCTCGTGACAGTTAATGGTTACTGGGGAGAAGACATTATTTACTTCAGTACTGTGGCCATGGTAAGTTGCCCAAGCTCAGTAAATAACCTTAAAACCAGGCTATACTCGCAACCCTAAATGAACTAAGTGGTACACACACACACACACACACACACACACACACACACACACGGACACAGACACACACCCCATACACACACAGAACATGAAGTAGGAGGAGAATTTATCATGAAGAATCAGGAGTCCAGCAAGAGAGGTAGGGGAAAGAAAGGTGACAGAAGGCAAATATGGTCCAAATACATTAAATACATGTTTTGAATGATCAGAGAATAAATACAACATATTAAAATAAAATGAAACAAAAAGTACGGAGATAAGTTTGAAAACTCCTCTGGTTGGGCCACGACTGAGTGTATATGTTCTCTGCCACACTCTGCCTCATGCATGGGACTCATATATACCAGCAAAATGGTAAGTGAAGATATTATCTTTGTCTTAGGAAATTTTACCCATTTGTTTTTTTTACTCTATGCAATATTACTTTCAAAACCATGAAATATATTGCCCTCAAACTTCATATATCAACCATCTCAAACCTTAAAATTATCTTGGGGGGCTGGAGAGATGGCTCAGCGGTTAAGAGCACTGACTGCTCTTGCAGAGGACCAGGGTTTGATTCCCAGCACCCACATGGCAGCTAAGAATCATCTTTAAGCTGGGCATGGTGGCACATGTCTTTAATCCTAGCACTCAGGAAGCAGAGGGAGGCAGATCTCTGTGAGTTCAAGGCCAGCCTGGTCTACAGAGTGAGTTCCAGGACAACTGGGGCTACAGGGAGATCTTATCTCAAAAAGACAAAAAAAAAATATTGGGACACATATTTGAAATTGCTTTCCTTGCTTCAATATATCCCTGTTTTAAGATTTTTACCCTTATAAGTGGTTGCAAATATGTGTTGCTCTCAAACATCTATATATGTAAGTCAAAGCTTTTATCTGAAAAAAAAAAAAAACCTCTGGAGGGACTCGGAGAGAGATGCAGGACTCGTATGACAGAGTGCAGGGACTTGGGTGGGATGGGGGCATGGAAGGGGAAGCAACTCTAGATTTGATCGAGAAATAATGTGTGACCTATGGGAAAAATTTAATAATGGCAATAAAAAGATGGGAAAAAAAGAATAAAGGCAAAGTCTATATCTTTAAGAAAGGGGTATTTGCAAAATGGTGCCGTGCATAAATTACTAAACCTCTCTGGGCCTCAGTTTTCTCATCTGTAAAGTGGGTCTAGGGACTACCTGGTAGGATGGCAGTGCAGCTGTTAGTAAAGCCTAATGTGCATGTGATGTCATCAAGAGCTACTTAATAATCCAAATACATCACAAGATATTTCCCATCACCATAGTCTTTCCTAAGCATATGTAGCCTGATGTCCTATGGCAGTTTAAGCCAAACTTCTGATACTTTCTTGCCAACTTACTAATTGTTTTATATTGTCTAATTTCTATATGAAGACATACTTTAAGTGAGTCAAAAGTTGTTTGTTATAACAAAACCCCACGCACCGTCACCCCATGCTTCTGTAGTGCATTGCCAGGGTTTGGGATCATTTCCACCCAACTTCCTCTGCATTCCTTCCAATTTGGCAACCCTTCTAAAATTGAATTATTTTTGCTTTTACATTCTTACAAGCACCTGACAGGCAATGACCTATTTGTCTTAAAATCATGCTGAAGAGAATACGATGCAGATGATGACAACGACCAGCATTTAGGTCAAGCCTATGCAGAGCTCTTTTCTTGATATTAACTCATTTTGTTTCTATTGACTATGCTGTTAGGGCTGGAGAGATGGCTCAGCAGTTAAGAGCACTGGTTGCTCTTGCAGAAGCCTGGGTTCATTCCCAGCAGTAGTACTATGGCAACTAACAATGATCCATAAGCCAAGTTCCAGAGATCCAATACTGTCTTCTGGCCTCCGCAGGCATCACAAGACACTGGTGCACTTACATGCCAGCAAAACACTCATAGACATAGAATGAATAAATGAATGAATGAATGAATGAATGAATGAATGGATGGATGAATGGTGATGTAGTTTGGTTGGTAGAGTGTTTACCTCGCATACATGAAGCCATAGGTTCTATCTCCAAAAGTGCACAAACAGGTGTGGTAATGCACAGTTGTAACCCCAGCATTTAGGAGGCCCAAGGATCAGGAGTTCAAGGTCAACTTTGGATATCTATGGAGTTTAAGGCCAACCTGGGCCACATGAGACCTTCCTTGTCTCAAAAAATAATAATTTATGATGTTATTGTTGCTACTGCTTATATTTTACAACTGAGGAAACTGCACTATGGGAAAGTCATGTGATTAACCTGTGGTCAAGTGGCTTGGCTCATGTTATTTCTGCAGTGTGGACTTTGTTACACACTGGTCTGCCACACAAAGAATCACAAACTACAACTCATAAAGCATCTTTAGCAGCTGGGCACAGAGTTAAGTGTTTATCCTCTTCAGGAACATTCTGTATCCAAATATAGAGAGGAACAGTTGGCTGTCCTTTCTGTGAGATGGGTCCCAACACCAGGGTTCTCTGGGTTCAAATCCAGTCATCACCCAGACTACCTCCAAGTGAAAGAGAGCAGAGGGCAGAAGCCATTTCTGGAAGAGTGTGGGACCCACCAGGGAATGTTTTAAACTATGGGAAACTGCACCTGGTGCCTTTGCCCTTTACCATTTTATCAACTTTCTGCCAGGGGCCTTCCCAGAACTTTGCCAGATACACAGCACATATGTGTATACTTTACACGTACATGCCATATGTGTACACATAACACATATATCTCTCCCCTCCTCTATCATGCATGTGTCCAAACATGCCATTCGAATGTACACACAGCACACAAAGACATTTTCTGTTTTCCATGAATCCCAATTCTGTATGGCTGACACTCACTCCCCAAATTTCCAAAGACTAAGGGACTAGAATATTCTAGAAATACTGTCTCTCTTTCCCTACATGGGAACCTCTAGCAGCCAATGTAATTTTCCAACGATGGTTACTTATATAAGTTTCAACCTTGAATGAGTGCTTATCTAATAAAAGTGAGAGAGCTTGGGACTGATTTGGGATCTGGTAAGAATGTTGTATAAGTCTTCAGAACACTAATCATTTGAGACAGGTACTGCTCATATTCCCCCTAGCAAAATTCTCCTTTTCTTTAGATGAAGGGGAGCCTCACGTTGAGATACTAAATAATCCAATAGCATTCATGTGAGGTGAAGCAAGCCTGCGAGCCCTGGACCCCTTATCCCTGCAGTCCCAATGCCACCATTTCGAGAGGACTCCTGTGTCTGATCTAGGATTCACAATCAAAACTGTGTTTGCAGATCTTGAATACTGCTTTCTTGTAGTGCAGCAGATCACCTGGGTAAGCCTTCTTCTCAGTTCCTGATTTCGGTGGGCTGAGCATGCTCAAGGAACAGCTTGGCAGTTACTGCTGTCCTCATGGTGCTCTGTGCTCTGAATGACAGCGTCTCTGTCCTCAAGTTTTGTGGGATGAAAATTCACAGAACAAGAGACCAGAGACTATGCTTGCATTCGAATGAGGTCTGTTGGACACCCGGCCACCTGCCTCCTTCACGTTGAAAGATCCATTTTGAGATGCGAGAGAGTGGGGTCAAAAGGTTCCTCCATGACTGGACATAAAACCAACTACCTGTGCATTGGGGAGACGTGAGGGATGCTCAGTCCTGTCTCTGGAGACATCATTGGGGTAAGCTCTCTTTTGAGGCTGCACACATGTGAAATGTAGGAACTACAGTGCCAGGGATTCGCCATTGTGTCTACTCACCTCCTCAGCCTTGATGATGGTTATTTTATTTTATTTTTTATTTATTTTTATTTTTTATTTTTTTATGATGGCTATTTTTAAAAAGATTGTTGAATGCATAAACATATTAAGCCATCAACATGAAAGAAGTTGTATTAGAAAGCAAAATGTGACACTGTAGTTTGGGAACCGCTGCTGTTACAGAGGCCAGCTTGCATGGTGGACCCTTGGCTGGTGTCTGGAGTGGGACTTTGGAAGGGTCCTGCCACCATAATTGGCTAAGGGTGGTCACTGCCCAAACTGTAGAAATAAATGCATTTTGTTTGGAGTACCTGATTCCCTTCATGTCTGGGGTATAGTTATGTGAAGGACAGAAGGTGACTGTGGGACCCACCCCAGAGAAACCCTGGTTATGGCGTCTCTGGTCCACACTGTGGATTTTTCCCTGCCCACTGCGGGCAGAATCCTGTCTGGTGGGACTTGGTGGGGAGGCCATGGTAGCTCCACTCTGGCCTCCTCTCAGCTCCATCCCCTCTGGCTTTGATTTACTGACTTTTCTCTAGTCCTTTCCCTGTGGACCACAGTCCACTCTCTCTGAGTTCTAGCGGGGGACCACAACCAGCATGGCCTTCGGGATCCATGACCCATATGGAGTGTCCTGTGAGATTATGTCTAAGAAAGGGGAAGTCAGCAGGACTCTAGTGATTACGGAGGGAAATAAGCAATGTGGAGCTTTAATATCCTGCTGTTTATTGTGGCTAGAAATCACGTGTACTCACTTGAGGTCACTGAAGCAAAGAAACAGAGAGAGGGTGTAGGGGAGGTGCCCCGAGGTTCCCAACCGGTTCTCAGAGTGCGACTGAAAGGCATCTTCTCTTGGAAACCCTAAGCAGTAAGCCTGGGGACGATATGTGAGCCTGTGTACACTTTACACATTCATACCATGACACATATATCTGTACCCATTTCTACCAGGCATGTGTCCAACACTTCATTCAATTGTACACACCATCACCACACCTGAGACCCTCTAGGCTAAATTTGCTCATTTGTTCCTCTATCTTTTTTCTTCTGCAAAATACCAACAGTGTATTTGTTCCCAGTGCCCGTCTCCCTCATTAGTGGTTTGGGACTCAGATCTCCCTGTGTGGGCGTGGGGATCTTCCTCTTGGAGGCTGGATGCTTTCCTGCTTGGGGTCTTTCAGATATCCTGGACTTGTTTGATAGCATCTGGTCTAAGCATACATGACCTTGTCTCAGAGTCACTGGGAACCCCAAAAAATCACAAGCAGCCAGATTCCAATTGTTCACAAACCTCGAATGGCCCATAGAACACAGATACCCATGTCAGTGAGTCACAGACTCAGCTGGCCAAGTTAGGATGTTACTAATGACTTTAAAATGAAAGAGATGCCCCCCAAGTCCTGTGAACATTACCAGGAAGCCTACTGCTCAGTTATGTCACTCCCCAGCCACAACAGGGCAGAAATATTCCATCTCCCCACCTATTGGTTCCAGCCCAACACATACACCTGTATGTTGTAAATGAGATTACTATTTGCTAAGACCCAGTGTACACACAGGTTAGGCAGTGTACCAGCAAAACACAGATCTGGAAATACTGCATTCACTGTTTTCATTTGTTCCTACAAACTTCTTCCTGCTGCATCTAAAAAGAATGCTTCTTCCCTTCCATGACTCCCTGATACTTTTGAAGTCAAACACCAGGCTTTCAAATGACCACAGCTTTGTCCTTCCCATCATGTGAATGATGGCGTCATTGTCCCATTGACTCCAGAACATTCTGGGTATCAACACAATGGCAGCCTAAGCATGTACACCCCAATGCTTCTAACTTGGTACAGCTTGTGACCCCAGCATCTTTTGCATGCATGGGCTAGCTGGGGATGTGTTATGTGTGTGAGAATGGACTGCATGCCAGCATCTCTGAACACTTGCTGATAAAATATGCTTAAGGTAAGACTCCCCCTTCCTTCCAAAAATGCAAAGATTTTTCTTAAAGAACTACTCCTTTGGGGAACTCTCCCTGATCCCACAGGCGACATCATCTGGGACCTGCAGCTTTTTGCATTCTTTAGCCACTGCACCCAGTGTCACAGGCACGGGTGGCACTCTCTAATCTCTTTGGAACAGAAACTCTCCCTGAGGTGTGCAGGCAGGGCTGTGCCTCAGAGCCGCATCCTGGGTTATCTACGCTGTCCAGACCTGATCTAGACCTAAGCGCCACACAAAGGCTTCGTGCTCATTGCTGGCTCACGTCCTTTCCAATTTCTCTGGAACAGAAAACCCGTTCCCTTTCCTCCCCAGTGCAGGAGGGAGTGTCATCCTCAGAACTGGCTGATGGATCCCAGCTCATAAAGCTCTAGGTCACCCTGACAGAGGTCTCCATCCGGGAAGCAGCCCACGGAAAACGGGGCCACCGCTAGAGGAGGCGGTTGCTCCGTGACAGTAAAATATTTGCTTTTTATCCCATTTTCCAAATCTGGTTCCCCCTTGGCTGCATCTTTGATGTTAATATGGCTGAACCCCTGGGGAGACTCTCACAACTTTATCAGCAGAAACAGAAATGCAGTGCCACGCATCGCTGCCTTCTTAAGTGGGAAGCAGTTCTCAATGGGACCGCAAACAAAACCCACAAGCTAGGAGGAGCCATTGTTCTGCACAGCAATGTCTTAGGGTCTCAGCAGCAGCAAGAACTCCATGTCCCTCACTAGCCAAACCCCTGCACTTTTATAAGCCCACCTTAATACTCTGATAGCCAAACATCGTCCACAGGTGCTCAGGGCAAGAGAAGTGACAAAGGACATCTAACTTAGCAGGCAACCCCATGGCTCTTGCTGTGACCCACACAGGCAGCTCCCATGGCTCTCACTCTTCCTGTCTCCTTTTCTTTGGTAAGAAGACAGTATGTCCAATGTATTTACGGGGATGCCAGGTGCCCAGTGTGCACTTGCCTGCACACACGGAATACCGCACTATCCTCTGCAGTGGAGTCTGATAGCAAAGGTGCATCCAGGCAGGGCTGGAGATGCCCACACCACAGCCATTAACCATCAGACACCACAACTGCCCCTTCCTTCCTTTGGGACAATTACAATATTCTTGCTTTTAGAATGTCCAAATATTCTTCACCCGGATAATACAAGAGAAATTAACTCATTCCTGTCCTAAGAATTGGGAACCTCATAACCTGGATGAGGAAGGGAAAAGAGATAGGAGCTCACTCCTGAGCCTCCTGCAACCTCCCCTGGAGGAGGGGCTTAGGGCTCAGCCCAACACAGAGCAAGCAAATCAGGACAACCACGCCCACATCCAAGCCTAGCAAGCTTCCATGCTTTTGGACTGCTTTCTCAGTCAAAATTAAAGGGACACCACTGAGCTGTGTGATAGAAGTCAGTCACTTCATTCTCTCATTCAAGGATACACCAATTGTTTTTTTTTTTTTTTCTTTTACTGAAAAGTAATTTAGAGGAACTGGAGAGATGGTTCAGTAAAGAACTGGCCAGGCAAGGGAGGAGACCTGAGTTCAGATCCCCAGAACCCTCATAAAGCTAGATGTGGTCATGTGCATCTGTAATCCCAGGACTCCTGGGGAAAAGGGGATGTGGAGATGGGAGAACCCTCAGAAGTCTGGGGTCCAGCCAGCGAGGAGTGAGCAGGCTTTTGCTGTTCTGGCCTTCCCCATGCAGCCCCTGCACCTAAAGGCTGAGGCCCCTAGCATCATGCCGGAGGCCAGGCTGCTCTCTCCAGCAGACAGCTTGCCCCTCTCCTCAGCCAGCATTGCAGCCATTGCTTTGTGTTGTCCTCGGTCCCTCCTGCTCTCCAGGGCCCTGTCTTCCTGAAGCTGTTCCAGCTCCCCACCAGCTCACTGCTATGGGACTCATGCAAGTGTCTTCCCATGGCTGATTTAACTAATCACTGTCCTCTTGGTGGGAAGAAGCTGCTACTAAACCCAGTGATCTGCTCCAAGGAGGAATGTCTCCTGGGATGGATTTTCCACCCAGATTCCCTGCAGCCTGGGATGCGCTGCAGGCACAGGACAAGGGAAGTGGTTCCAAGTGTACCCTGGGCTCTATCCAAACCTGCCTGACAGGACTCGCTACAGGTATGGGGCTGCAGAGGAAGCAGAAACAATCTCCTGTGGATTATCCACTGGGTGTGCAGCATTGGGAC
Source organism: Rhizomys pruinosus (assembly GCA_009823505.1). Lineage (NCBI taxonomy): Eukaryota > Metazoa > Chordata > Mammalia > Rodentia > Spalacidae > Rhizomys > Rhizomys pruinosus. The sequence continues at coordinate 1,146,340 of VZQC01006936.1, forward strand.
ACCTTTCCTGGGGCTCAGCTCTAATTCACAGCCAGTGCCCCGCTTCTGGGACCTCAGTACCCCGTGGTAGAGTCCTGGAGCTGTCCCCAGTGCTCAGCTGCTCCAGCAAAGAGGGGGGCTGTGCCAGGTTCCCCCTCAGAGCTGCCCTGACTGGGGCATTGGTCCTACTTTACCTCCAGAGAGAAGCAGAGGTCTTCTGCACCCAGGCCATCCTAAATTCAGTCATTTATCAAGATACCCAATGTTGTTGAGGTCTGTCAATGTCTGGGTGTCCTTACAGGTTGGGTAGAGGCCCTGGCTGTGGGCCCAATGTGCCCATAGGCAACAGTGAATCCTGTTAGGAAGCTTAGCATCCACCTCTGCTGACAGAGCCTGGCACAGCTCAGGAGCCCAGGGCCACCAGTAAGGCCTAATTACACGTCTGCTGGACTCAGGCTGAACTACTTGAGTCTGTTTGTCTCTAAGTGGCTGACATACAAGCAAAGAATATCTGTTTATTTCTCTGAGCCGAGCTGGTGTTCCTTGTCCATGGTTTGAGCAGCTGGTTTTACAGTGTTATCAAAGAGTCAACCCACAGGCGACCAAGGACAGGACCTGCAGGCCAGTTCCCATAGGGAGACCCAAGTTCCCCTTCTGCATAGCATAGCAGCACCCTCCTGACCCCCCCCATATATAAAAGCACATTCCAGTCAATGATGTGTTCTGTGGAGGGAAAGTATGTCTGTTCACACAGACTACAAAGCCTGAAACCCAAAGACCCCGCCTCAGCTAAAGATGTCTACACAGCATAGAGCACACACTGCACTAGACAGAGGAAAGATGAATAGAGAGATGATGGATAGATAGGGAGATATGTGATAAATAGATAGATGATAATAGATATATAGATAATAGATGGATGATATAATATATGATAGAAGGAAAACAGATGATAGATGATCAATAGATAGATGTTAGGCAATCAGTAGATACAAAGATGATATGTAGATGATCAATAGATAGATGGATATATAGAAAAGATAGGTAGGTGAGAGACAGATGATAGATAGATAGATAGATAGATAGATAGATAAATAGCTAGATAGATGACAGAAGACAGATGATTAATAGACAATAGATTGGCGATGGACAACTGATAAATAATATATAGGTAACACAGATGGCAGCCAGGTGATAGATGACAGGTAAAACTCAGGATGGCTGTTTCTACTTCACACTCCAATTTCTGTTCTCTCTCTCTCTCTCTCTCTCTCTCTCTCTCTCTCTCTCTCTCTCTCTCCTCTCAATCTCGTACCTCACAGAACTCAGTACTGGAATGTGACTTGCCTTGATGAATTACATAAGGACAGAGATGACCTGTGTCACCCCTAGGTGTAGCATGTCAGGGCCTGTCGGTGTATGTGCCAGGGCAGATGCTGAAGCCTAGAAGGCCCGGGGCAGTGCTAGAGAAGGGTGCAGCCTTCAGTCTTATTCCCAGAGGCTGACAGCACCACCCCAAATCTTCCCTCCTGAGACGCACACCTCCCAAGCCAGGTCAGTACGAGGGTGCTTCCCTGCAGACATTGAGTTCAACTAAACAATGTTCTCAGAAACTCCCCATCGGCCACGAATAAAACTGAAAAGATCCCTAAGGAAAGCAGGTTGGGACCATCAAACCGTGAACGTTAAATGCAGAGGCCAGGTGAAGCTTAATTCTCAAAGTCAGGGTCACATCTCACTCCTGAAACTTGTCATCCTCCAGGAACTTCACTGAGTCCATGCTTAATCAGCATAGCAGCAGGAACCTTCACCCTGAAACACGACCATCTCACATTCTCTATAAAACAGCATTAAAGCTAGGCCTGGTGACACAGGTCTGTCAAGGCAAACCAGGATAAACTAAGGAGCCTCTGTCTCAAAATAAAAACTTTAAAAAGGGGCTGGAGATGTAGCTCAGAGATAGAGTGCTTAGGCCCTAGGTTCCTTCCCCAGGATGGAAAACAAATTTAAAAAGACAATATACATTTTAAGAAACAGCTTAAAAAGCTTTGGTTATGCTCACATTCCTTCAATGTGCTGTCATGCATCTGAAATTTCTTCCCTCCTTCCTTTTCTTTCTTTCTTTCTTTCTTTCTTTCTTTCTTTCTTTCTTTCTTTCTTTCTTTCTTTCTTTCTTTCTTTCCTTTCTTTCCTTCCTTCCTTCCCTCCCTTTCTCTCTCTCTCTCTCTCTCTCTCTCNCTCTCTCTCTCTCTCTCTCTCTCTTTCTTTCTTTCTTTCTCTGTATTTTTGAGACAGGGTCTCCCTTCAGCCCCAGGTGGCCTGGAACTCACTATGTAACCCAGGCTGAACTTGAACTCGAAGATCTTGCCTGCCTCTGCCTCCAGAATGCTGCGATTAAAGGTGTGTGCCACCAGGTCCAGCTGGAATATTCATTTGTATCTTTTCAAAGGCTCCTTTATATGAAGTGACACAGTTCAGGAAGATCATTATCTGCTAGGAAGCTAGAAACAAAACCATGTGTCTCCATAAAAGCCGGGTTCCACTAGTCTCCACAAAATGAGGGGATGTTACAGGAAGTGAGGAGAGCACTAAAGTATGTGTAGGTGTGTGTGGATGTGTGTGTGTAGTAGTAGTGTATGTATATGAGTACACATGTGTGTATGTGCATATACTCCTCCATGAAGACCACCCAGAGAAAAGCAACTGTCTCACGTGCATCTGAACGCACTGTGCATCACAATTCGTTTCTACAGGCTTTACCTACCAAGTAGCTTTCACAGTGCTGGAAGGTGCCATGCATGCTGCTGGGAGAGAGGGGTGATCATCCTTCTTGCCCAGCTGTGAATCCCATGAGCTACAACAACTGACCTGGTAAGATAGTCCCCCAGGGCAATTTTGCCACAGATGTTATGGGAGTAACCAACCACTTTATAATCAGTTTTGAAGTTCACTTCACAAGATGGAGGCCACACACTGATATTAGGCCTAGGAACCTGTGTCTAGACAGGGTCACAAGCCACAGGCAAGAACACGTTTTTAAAGATGCCAGGGGTCACTGCCAAAAGACATATAAGACAAGAAATGTCAGCATTGTGTCTGGGCGGCCCTTCCAGGTCAAAAGCACAGGGCGAGAGCCCGATGTTGCTAGAGATGGATAAGCTCAAATCTCCTGAGCTGCTGTGCAGTTTTGAAATACCCAATACAGGCTTGAAGTTATTCCATACAAACATATATTGCTGTACTAACTACATTTGTAATAGAAAGGGTGAGTGCAAGGTCAGGGACACAGCATCAGTCCCAGCACAGGACAGAAGCCACACCCCGTTTTCCACATCCCAGTTCAAAACACTAGCTGCACATGTGTCACTTCAGTGTCTCATGAACACAGTTATCAATTGTTTGTTTTTCAAGCAGAAATAAAACCAACATTTTCCCCCAGGAGTTATATACGTACATAGAGCAGGAGTAGCTGATGTCCATCCATCCGCCAATTCCCCAAAGATAGTGGACATCAACCAAACCACCAGCCAGCATGTGCGCTGGTTCCACACTCCACATGACATCAGTTTTATTTATAATGTAGAATCATCCCAGAGATGCTCTCATTCTTAATTATAGCAAACACAGAAACAGAGGCCGTATTCCACCTGTGAAATAACCTTTGTGGAGGGCAGCGCCGGGCCCTTCCTTTCCCATGATCCTCTGCCTACCTGAGACAAGTGAGATAGTATCTTTCTCCCATGAGACGACAGTGATGTACGCCTCCACCGAGGAGGGGATAATGCACTTGAAGACGGCCACATTGCCTCTCATCGTCTTCTGGTCCTCCACACGGACTGTATAGGGCTCCCGTAAGACTGGAAGGCAGAAAAAGGACCTGGGTGAGACACTTGACGGTGCTCACTGAAAGATTTCATTCTAGTGCACGTGGATGTTAACAGCCTGACACAGTTACTGGAAATAAAACAGGATATGCGTACTCAGTGTGTCTTTCATCACCCAATTAGACATTGTTTCATTTCCAATATACTGCATCCACTTGAAAGGGTCCTCATGTGTTTACTGATGACATGGTTGCCTGCTCATCAACAAAGGATCTCCAGAGTCCTAACATAACATTATAGGTTCCTAATAACCCAAACCCTGACACAGCAGGCTAAAATAACACATAATTTTCACCAAGGGAATAAAGAGATTTATCTTCCTCGATAAAATAAATACTTCAAATTTTTATTTTATTTTTAAGTGTGTACATGTGTATGTGTGTATATGTGTCTGTGTGTGTGTCTGTGTATGTATATGTGTCTGTGTCTGTATGTTCCTGTGTCTGTGTGTGTTTGTGTCTGTGTGTGTGTCTGTGTCTATGTGTCTGTGTCTGTGTCTATGTCTGTGTCTGTGTGTGTGTCTGTGTGTGTGTCTATGTCTGTGTCTATGTCTGTGTCCATGTGTCTGTGTATGTGTCCATGTCCGTGTCTGTGTCTGTGTCTGTATCTGTGTGTCTGTGTCTATGTCTCTGTCTATGTCTGTGTGTGTGTGTGTCTGTGTCTGTGTGTGTGTCTATGTCTGTGTCTGTGTCTGTGTGTCTATGTGTGTATCTGTGTGTGTGTGTCCGTGTGTGTGTGTCCGTGTCTGTGTGTGTATCTGCGTGTGTCTGAGTCTGTTTGTGTCTGTGTGTCTGTGTGTGTGTCTGTGTCCATGTCTCTGTGTGTATCTGTGTGTGTCTGTGTCTGTGTGTGTCCGTGTGTCCGTGTCCATGTCTCTGTGTAAATGCAGGTGTCCTCAGAGGCATCAGATCCCCCTGGAGCTGGAGTTACAGGAGGTTGTGAGCTGCCTGACCTGGGTTCTGGAGACCGAATTCTGGTCTTCTGAAAGAGCAGTATGTGCTCTAAACCTTTTCATATGAATTTAAATTGAGCCCCCAAATGTAAGACAGTCATCAAAGAGTGCTCAGTCAGAGTGCTTAGATAGTCAAGACAATTCACAGGTGGCATGGCATTTAGAAAACCCAGAGACTGAATGACAAACTAAGAACTCACATTAGCCAGTCATATGATCAACACAGAAAGCTAAATAGCATTCTCTTAGCCCCTGAAGCATTTAACGAGCCCTCTGAAGGCATCCTGAGCGGAAGTAGGGCTTGGCTTCTTGAGGGAGTGGTGAACTCTAGGGGTTAGCTTCCCTCAGTCCTCTGAGGACCAAGATGCAGCCTGGGGAAACTCTGGCCCACGTGCTTGTGGGCCAGAGCCCAGGGAAAGCGCATGGTACAGCATGAGTGCCCTTCAGGTGAGACAGAGATGGGGGGCCCTGAGGCCTGCAGCCACCTAGCCTGGTCCATAGACACCCTGCGCTGGAACCAGGTGGAAGGCAAGGACTGGCACAGCCTTGTCCCTGTCTCTTCGTGCACAGTGCATGCCTGCACCCTCAGACACAAATGCACGCACGCACACACATACACACATGCATCAGACACATACATACACAGAGAGAGGGGGAAAGAGAGAGATGCTGACTCAAGAAATCCTTGAAAACTATGTAACAAGGAAAAGAACTCCTCACAAGTAAATTTTAAGGAGAATTGGAAAGTCCATTGGGAGCCATCCTTGACTTCTCGGTGCTCAGGGAAGGGTGCTGCCTGACAGGACTGTATAAACACTCCCAGCCCTGGGACCATCCCAGAGAGTCCAGGGGACTTCCATTCACAGACACCATAGTAGGGCCCACATAGGTGATGCCGGTGTTGAGTGTCTATCCAGCAGGCCTAACTGCCTGGGTTCAAATCCAAGCCCTGTCCATCATTAACTGTGAGGCAGTGGATAAGCTTCAGTGCCAGGGGATGCACACAGCTGAAGATGTAGAGATCTACCCCTCAGGGGATGGAAGGCCTACTGCCCTGGGCGAGGTGGGGACTCAGCTCAAGTGGCTACAGTAACTTCGGAGGGCTGGCTGGGCTGCCCCACCCCCTAACAGCTACAGTTGAACAAATGTCTGTCTCCAGGGTAACCACCCGGTGTTGACCTCTATCTGTACGTTCTCTAGAGCTTTAATCCCCCAAATTTCCAATCAGGCACCACGGGCACGGACATTTTCAAGTTTTAAATTCTGAGTCTTTGGTTTTCTAGATAGCTATGGAAATGCCTTGTCATTTGATCAGTGCAGGCCAAGAAACCGGCCCAGCAAAGAATAGAGGCTAACACCCAGCAAAGTAAGGGGTGCCCCAAGGGAAGCACCCACTGAGCTACAGGGTTGCTCTCAAAGGGCACTTCTGAGTGCGGCAGCAATGGCACCCGGAGATCTTCATACAAGGTTTGCTATGGGCAGAAGTCTGGGTCATCAATCATTCTGTTTTACTAATCGAACCTGTTCTTTGACGATGCACACAGTGCATTCTGGTACTCTGTCCCCGACTCATCTATCTCTCAGCTGTGTCAAGTCCTCCTCCTACCCACACACAGATTACTCTTTCTGATTTCCATTTTGTCTAGGAACCCATAGTCCTCATTATTAACATTTGCATCTGAATTTTTTCTCTACGTGGAAAATTCCTATCTCACCCAGAGAGACTCGAGTTGAAGACTCTCCTGAGATCCTGTCCCTGGTCTGAATGACCTGCAGATCCAGAAAGACAATCCACACCCAGCATAGCAGCTCCAGGAGCTGCAATAGGGCAACTTGAGAGGCCCCCTACCCCAGAAGCGAGTTATGAAGGGGAGGGAAGGACTTGGTGTAAGGCAATACCTGGGCCTGTGTAGTAACCCCCAGGCAGGGCCAAGGTCTAGGCCCCACCTTGGAAAGGGCTGCAGAGACAAGGGAATCTATGTGGCTCTTGAGTGAATGAGAACTCAGACATGAAGGAGAGCAGGAGACAGGGGAAGAAGGCATGGGGGTGGACAACAGGGAGACAGAGGCTAGGGCTCCTGAGGGCCTGGCATCACGTGGCCCTGGCTTACAGTCCTCTGTCTGATTCCGGTTTGCGCTGTCCTGTGAGATCAGCCCGCCTCCCTGGACCTTCACACATCCTTGGCTCATGTGGAGAACGCCTACTAGAAATGAAGGCCAGGGCCTAACTCCGCGCCTCATCCCGGAGAGAGGAGGTGCCATCAGGAGACACAGGCAGCTTCATCACTACAGGCGCAGGACCGTGGAGGCCTAGGCACCAGAGCCACTGACTTCAAGGTGACTGACCACAGCCTATGGCTTGTTACCAGCCAAGGCCCAGCCTCCTGAGCGGGCTCTCAGTCCCAGTACCTGCACATAACTCTGGAGTGTCTTCTGTTTGGCTTCCCACTGGCCTCCCCAGAGCCAGCAACACTCCAGAAATCAGTTTTAAACCTCTGTGACTACCAGTTCCCTCCTCTCTTAGGGCAGCTCCAAGGTATCCAGGTTGGGAAGCAATGACCCAACTGTGGCACACTGATCACCTTCTGTCTAAACACTGAGAGGAAGGGAACTCTCACTCTTAAGACAGTCCATGGAGCAAAGTCATTAAATAGCCATGGCAGGGACTGGAAAGACAGCTTAGTTGGTAGACTATTTGGTGCCTAAGCATGAGGGCCTGGAATCAGATCTCCAGCACACATAAATAGCCAAGCATAGGACCCTGTGCCTGTGACCCCCCCTTCCCAAGCTGGTTTTGATCAGAGTGTTTTATCACAGTAATAGAAAGCAAACTAGGACAGAGTGCAACAAATAGAAAGAACATAACTTCATTTGGAAGAATTTAAAGTATAAATTTTAAAGTATATATGTATGTATGTGCCTGTGTGTGTGTGCGTGCGTGTGTGTGTGTGTGTGTGTGTGTGTGTGTCACTGTTCAGCTACAAGTGTTTTGAGAAAGAGCAAGCAACCCAAGTTTTTTACGAGAGTCTCTATCTCTTTAGTGTAGGCTTGTGACTTTGGACCCCACAACTCGAGAACCAATGCTTCTATGTGCTGAGATTTGCCTCTCAAAATGGAGTGCAGGTTTTCTGTGCTAGAAGCTTCTCTGAAGACTGATAGGGATTCAATATTCAATCTACTCCATACCTAACAGCCACCAATTATTGTAACACCCACTAGCTAACACCAGGTCATAGGTCACAAGCGCATTCTGTTTTAGAATGATCCACAGAGTTCTTGAAGTATGATGCATGGTGTCCTATCTTGGGTTCTCCCTAGAAGTGGTTCTGAGAGGAGAGGTAGGGTTCGGGACATAACCCCAGGATCCCAGAACAACTGTGAGAGAGCAGGACACAGGAAACCCCGGAAAAAGCAGAAACACGGGCTGGGGCTTCAGTGGTCAGAAGAGGGTGTTGACTCCCCTGGAACTGGAGTTACAGATGGTTGTTAGCTGCCATGTGGGTGCTTGGGAATTAAATCCTAGTCTTCTGAAAGAGCAGCCAGTGCTCTCAACCACTGAGCAATCTCTTCAACCCCACATATTTTATCTTCAGTTTTCTATCTGTTTTTTTCTTCTATTTAGACTTCATTATGTTTGGCAATAATAATAATTTAATAAAATATTATGTTTTAAAATTATTTCCTTTCAGGTTGGGGTTTGCCTTTAATACTCCTAAGAGTGTCTACAAAGGAACAGAGGGAAAGCTGAGGGTTTAAATTTTAATGGAATCCAATGTAGCAATTTCTTCTATTTATAATTTTGGTGTCATATCTAAGAAATCTTTAAATAACACAAGATGACATGGATTTCCTCCCATTTTTCTTCAGCAAGTTTTACAGCTGTTTGTTAATGCTCAGATCCATGAATCATTTGAGATTATTTGAGTGTACACACACACACACACACACACACACACACACACACATATATGGCATAGGTTAAATCTTGATTTTATTATATGTGGATATACAATTTCCCCCATCATTTATTGAGACAATTATCATTTTTCCACTGAATTGCCTGGACCCTTTCTGTCAGTTCTTAGCTACTTATATATGTGTGATTATTAAACTTATGCTGCTACATTACTTATGATTATAATATTTTTCCCTACAGTAAGTATTAAAACCAAATTGAGTTAACCATCCTGAATAACTGCTAATTTTTCAAGGTCGTCTGGCCATTCTACATACTTTATATTTCTGTATGTATTCTAGAATGAACCTATTATTTGTTTTCTTTAAAGACTTCAGAGCATCTTTGAGTCTCTTTTGTATCCACTCACCATTCTGGAAAAAGACAATATCCTAGTGAGTCTGAGCTCATAGAAAATCAGATTTCTCTTCCAATTTGCATCTCCTTTAACTGCTCTCAGCAAGATTTGAAACTTCAATATAATGCCTTTCAAATTTGGGGTTGGACTTATCCCTATGTACTTCTAGGTTTGATTCTACTATAAATGGTCCTTTAATTTTTTTCTATGAATTGTGTGTACATTGGACTTGAATACCAGCTTTGACATGAAGACTCACTTTTAGTGCCACTATTTCTTTTGTTTTAGATCCCAGCAGATTTTCCACATTCATGACTGTTATCTACAAATTAGTTCAGTTTTTGGAAGGTGCATTGTATGTGTAGGTGTAGGGGACTGTGATGTGTATAGATGCATGTATGTTGTCATGTGTGGGGAGGCATGCAGAGAGTCTTCCTAAGTCACCATCTAACTGAGGGAGTCTTTCAGCTGAATTCCTGACTCCCTGATTCAACTTACCAGCTTGCCCAAGGGGCCCCATCCTGGAAGCAGGTGGGCTACCTCGTCCTCCCAGCATCCACATGGGTTTGGGAGTTCCAAACTCCACTCCTAGTTCACGCACAGCAAGGGCTGGATTCCCTGAGCCCTGTCCCCTGGTCTAGACTTCTGCCTTTCAATGGGACCACACTCTAGGTCTTGTCCTTCTCGCTGCTCTGCTCCAGTCTTCTGCCCAGGCAGAGCAGAGATGCTGCACGAACCAGCCCTGGTCCTGTTCTTGTCTCTTGGGGGAGGTTTTACTCTTTGACCATTGTTGTCAGATTAAAGAGACCTGGACTTCTGTAACTGCATTTTGTCAGGGTGAGAAAATTCCCTTCCAGTTTCACTTTTCTGAGAGTTTTGTTCTTTAATTATGCATGGATAATGGACTTGGTTTTCTGCATCTGTTGAAATGATCTCATTGCTTCTATTTTTAACATGTCAATATAGTGACATACACTGATCAGCTTTCAAATCTGAATCCAACTTCTTTGCCTGGTGGAGAGAAGGCTCACACGGGCTCACTGTGTTATTCTTTTCATAACTTGTGTTGGATTCAAATTATGCTTAGAACCTTTATGTCCACAGTCACGACAGACACCTGCCTATAGTTTTCTGTTCGCCTCTACTCTGACCTTTGTTTTCATTCTGCTTCTGTTTTGAAATTTCTCTTGTGTTTAACTTGGAAAATGAGATCACAATTTGACACCTCCCTTCATGTGGAGTGCAGGCTCTGGTCCTATAGAAGTCTGCCTGGCTTGTGGCTTTGACCACACCCCCACATTCTTTCCTTAATGATTCCATTAGCATGTATTAACTGTACATGTATATGTTAATGATGGATAAGGAATTTTAATTCAACTATAAATGGAGATCACAGCAGGTTTCATTATGCTATTTTCACACCTCCCACTGGCATGCCCCTCCCTCTTCTGTTGTGACCCAGTGAGTTCCCTAGGGTTGCTTACAGGAATATAAGAGGTCAGTACAGAAGCATGAACATCTTGCCAGTAGCTATGCCACTGAAGAAACTGTCTCTCTATCCCCTGAAATTGGAGCTATGCTAAGTATTTATTATGCACAAATTTTCAGGGAGGGGCCTTCCCCATTCCCAGACAGGAGACTGATGAGTCAAATCCACAGCTCAAGTGCAGGAAACCACAGCTGTTGTGAGTTCAAGCTTGCTTGTGGTAGCCATGCCATCCCCTGATGCAGGGTTCACTACTCTCCACCACAACCTCCAGATCTTTTTCTCTTTATTAATTTATTTATTTTTATTTTATGCATGTTTTGGCTACATGTATATAAGTGCACCCACATTGCACAATGCCCATGGAAGTCAAAAGAGGGCATCAGATCCCCTGAAATTGGAGCTATGAACAGTTGTTAGTCACCACTTGGTGCTGGCAACTGAACCTGGGTCCTCTGGAAAAGCAGCCAGTGCATTTATAACTGCTAGATCTTTTTCTCTTAATTTTCTTGTGGCCCTCCAGATTGGTCCAAAATCAGGCTAAGATGATGTGTTGGATAGCTTTAGTGTCAACTTGACACACCTGGGTTGAGGGAGCCTCAATTGGGGAATTGGCTCCATTGGATTGGCCTGTGGCCACATCTGTGGAGTATTATCTTGATGGTTGAGCACTGTGGGAGAGCCCAGCCCATAATGAGTGGTACCACCCTGGGCAGGTGGTTGTGTACCATATAAGAGGTCAGGCTGGGCATGGGTCAGAGGAGCAAGCCAGTGAACAGCATTCCTCCATGGTCTGTGCTTTAGCTCTTGCCTCCAGGTTCCTGCCCTGAGTTCCTGCCTTGGGCTCCCTGAGTGATGAACTGTGACCCAGGAGATGTAAGCTGAATAAACCCTTTCCTCCCCAAGTTGGTGTTGGTCAGAGTGTTTTGTCACAGCAATGGAAGACAAACTAGGACAGATGCTGCGTGTTCATTTTCATCCATCCAAAAGCATTCTATTTCTGCAAACGCTTCTCTGTCAAAAACTTGGGGTTGGTTTTTTTGAAACAGATGATTTGTTTTTATTTCTCTATAGGCATGTGTGTATGTGTATTTGGGTGGGTCCCATTGGAGGTCAGAAGAGGGTGCTGGATCTCCTGAGTTGGGGTTTCAGGTGGTTATTTTCTGCCTGACATAGGTGCTTGGAACCCAACTCCAATCCTCTAATAGAGTACCAAGTACTTGTAACCACCGAGTCAGCTCTGCTCACATTGTTTCTGAGTATATATTGTGCCCTAGTCTTTGGTGCTTTCACAGAAACTTTGTTAGTAATTTCTAATTTAATCTACTTTGATCAAATATCATACAATACCTGACTTGACTTAAGGGCCATCTGAAACCTGTTTTATTGCCCAGAATGTGTTCTATGTTTGTAATTTTTTTGTGTTTCCCTGAAAAGAGTACATGATGTGGTATTGGATGGAAGTTCTTTTTTAAAATGTCTGTTTCTCAGGTTGATTGGTGACCTCCTTCAGGGGCTCCTGATTCCTGATGGTTTTGTTTCCATTTCTATCAATTATTGAAAGAGAGTTATTGAGACCTCCAGCTTAATTCTGATTCATCTGTTTCTCACTGAGCTTATACCATCTGCGTATGATATAATTTGATCATCTGTTATTAGGAGTATAAAATCTAGAATAGTCACATCCTCTAAATTAACTGATCTCTCCTACATTATGAAATGGCATTTTTTTAGGGCTGGAGAGATGGCCTAGCGGTTAAGAGTGCCGACCGCTCTTACAGAGGACCTGGGTTCAATCCCCAGCACCCACATGGCGGCTGAGAACCGTCTGAAACTCCAATTCCAGGAGTACTCCAGTTCCAGGGGAATCCGAGACCCTCTTCTGACCTCCGCGGCATTGCACAGCACCGGTGCACAGACTTGCATGCAGACAGTACATTCATACACATACAGAAATAAATTTAAAAAAAATTAAAAAAAAAAGAAATGGCATTTTTGGTGGTGGTATTGTTCTTTGATATAAATATGCTTGCTTGGCAATAAACAGTACAGGTCCTCCAACTTTCTGTCAGTGTTTCATCTTGTTTTTGCTATCTCTCATGGTATTTCTCCCTATCCTTTGACTTTGAACCTGTCTGTTGTAACTTGAACATGGTAAGAGTACATTGATTGAAGGTCTTTGTTCTGGAAGCTTCCTTCCCAGTGTGCTGGTGCTGACACTCTAATGAAGGTGAAGGGGTCACTGGTGGTGCAGCCCTCAGAAGGGATTACTGTACTTCTTGTGGGATACCAGTCTGTGTCTATGATAGAAGGAGAAACTTGGCTATGAAACTTTGTCTTCTTGTCTTTGCATGTGAATCTTCTCAAGGTAGCAAGCTCCCTTTGATTTTCTCCCATGTTGGGACTGTATACAGGGCCCTCACCAGAGGAAAGCGCTCTGCTTTGGATCTGCAGCCTGCAAAATGTGAGCTAAATAAACCTCTTTTAAAAACAAAGTAAACAGCCTTGGGTACTTTGTGAAAAAACAGAAAAGAAACTAATATATTCTTGGTATTTTTCTATTTCAAGAGTATTTCTTTTAAACAGTGTTGAATCCAATCTGGCCTCTCTCTCTTGCAATTGAGATGCTGAAACATTCATATGTGACATCAGCCCTGAATATCCATACCTTTAATTCTGCCATGTGACTGTCTGATTCCCTTTTCACTACTGGCTTCTGCTTCACTTTTCTTCTTTTTTTGTGGGGTGGTATTATATGATGCCACACATAGTAAAATCATCTCACAGTACTGCTGTTTCCTGACTTTACATTGGTTTCAATGCTATGGCTGTCAGGCATTACAAACAAGACATCACTGTTATCTTTGCCTAAATATTCAGTTTTGTTTTGTTTTTTTGTCCTTTTGAGACTGGGTCTCCCTTTAGTCCCAGCTGGCCTGGAGCTTGCTATGTAGACCAGGCTGGCCTTGAACTCACAGAGATCCACATGCCTCTGCCTCCTGAGTGCTGGGATTAAAGGTGTGTGCCACCACACCCAGCCTAAGACAGTTCTTAGCCACCATGTGGATGCTAGGAATTGAACCTGGGTCCTCTGCAAGAGCAGTCAGTGCTCTTAACTTCTGAGCCATCATCTCTCCAGCCCCCCAGTTACGTTTTAAAAGATATAAAATTAGAACAATGTGACAGTAAAAATAGGAGGATTCTTCCTAACTTGGCCTAACATGATTCTTCCTAAAGGCACACCCATGAGGAGTGGGAGGAGAAGCTGATCAGCTACCAGGGACCTTGTGACTGAGCTGGATTCTGGCTAAAACTGCACACCAGGTTGCCAGACATGGGAAGCCAAGGTTGAAGCTGGTTGAGAAGAGGGCTCAGAAGGGCCCAGCCAGCCTTTAGTACAGAGGAGATCCTGTCACTGTGTCCCTAAAGCCAGGGATCTCTGCAGCCCTCCTGCACTACGTATGGAGCTTCTGTGCACACGCATGCAGCTACCTGGCTGGCTCTCCTACAACTTAAGGGCCAAGTCCTGAAAACTGTGGCTTTGGATATTTGGAGTTTTCTAGGGTTCTTTTATTCTTTGTTTGGTTTTTGGTTTGTACTGCTCCATCTGGGCCAGAAGTCAATGTCATTAGCCTCAGTTTGCCTGGGAGGAAGCAATAGACAAGTTTGGTCTGCCTTGTGCCCGCCACGACTGTTGCTAAGAGGCACACAAAGATGGGCAAGAAACAGTACCAGGTCAGTGACCCACCTGCAGCGGCCTTCAGAAAAGGAACTGGTTTGTGTTAGGACGTGATGACTACCAGTTAATGAGACACAGTAAGTGGAAAGCCCTCCACTTTAGGGCACCTGGGTCTGGGTCAACATTGTAAAAAGCTGTAAGGGCCAGAGGTCAGAAAGGACAGGGGCAACAGTGTCTCCTGGACCTGACAGGACCTTTGCACTCCTCAGCTCACAGAAGCTGTGCTTGCCTGCAAAGCGACCTGCACAAGATCAAAGCAGCCTGCATTCCGACATGTACATGGATGGGGAAGGGTACGTGGGCCCCTCCTTAGCTATGGATAGCTGATGGTGACTGGGGGGGAAAAGAATCAGTGTTCCTCAGGATTATGTCACTGACAGGTCAGCTATGCTCCTGCAGATGGCTTCACACTCATGCACATTCGGGCAGAACTACATGGACTCAGTAGGTCATTAAAAAGGAAAAAAAAAAGATGTAATGTTGGAAGAGAAAGGGATGGAATTCAGGAGGAGGTGGAGGGGAGATGGGAGAGGGGAGATGGGAGAGAATATGTTTGAAATACATAATATGCATGTATGAAATCTTCAAAGAATAATTTAAAATATTTAAAAAACAAAACATCTGGGGTGGTTGCGCATGCCTTTAATCCCAGAACTTGGGAGGCAGAAATAGGTGGATCTCTCTGAGTTCAAGGCCAGCCTGGTCTACATAGGGAGTTCCAGGCCAGCTAGGACTACAGGGAGACCCTCCTTCAACCCTCCCCCAAGTAATAATAAAAACAATATAAATGAATTAAATTAAATGCTAAAAATTGATGCAAACAGGAATTATTTGTGCAGTAAAAGAAAAAATGATGATGAGGCGCAGGTGATTCCAGACCAATCCCAACAGCAGCCTGGAGGGAGGGTTCCGATGGAGGGAGGGTTCCGATGGAGGGAGGGTTCCGATGGAGGGAGGGTTCCGATGGAGGGAGGGTTCCGATGGAGGGAGGGTTCCGATGCGGGACACAGGCAAGTGCTGCTCATTCATTCCTGTCTGCCCAGCTCTCAGAGGTGGCACTGGGCTCCTCTCTGTCCTTCTGAAGGACCATTCAGTCCTAGAACCTTGCAGAAGGGAAACAGCATGCTCAAGTGTCTAAGAAGCAATCTAAATGATTACAGTGTGGTGAGACAGTTGCTTAGCTGCAGAGGGTGTGCTCAGCAGGCACAAGAGCCTGGGCCAATTCCCAGCACCCCCCAAAAAAACAAGTAAATAAATAAAAACAAAAGATCACTGCAAGCTTAATATATCACAATAGGAAACAAAATTAAATAAGAAATGACAGTGGGGCCCCCTGGATGTCCATGTTACATGCTCAAAGTGACACAGTAGATTTGCCTGTGCTGCACATCTGTGCTTTGCAATGTCAGACACCAGAACACCAATTTTAACCACACAAAGAGGCCACGTCCATCCCTCTGAACTTGTGTTGTCATGTGAATGTGACAAGTTCTGTAACAAAGTTAGAGAACGACAGTTGAAACACAAGTGGGAGGTCTGGGGAGAGGCCTAGTGGGCTAAGTGCCTGCTGCGAAAGTATGAGCCCTGAGTTCTGATCCCCGACATGAATATAAAAGCCTGACATGGGGCTAGAGAAATGGCTTAAGAGCACTGGCTGCTCCTGCTGAAGGCTGGAGTTCAAATTCCAGAACCCACATTGTGGCTAAGGACATCTGTAAGTCCAGGTCCAGAGGATCCAGCACCCTCTTCTGGCCTCTGTGAGCATGACAGGAGTGTAACCTACCTACACACAGGCATAACATTCATACACATAAAATAAAAGCTGGGCGTGGTGGCACACGCCTTTAATCCTAGCACTGGGAGGCAGAGACAGGCAGATCTTTGTAAGTTTAAGGCCAGCCTGGTCTACAGAGTGAGTTCCAGGGCAGCTGAGGGTACAGGGAGACCCTGTCTGGAAAAGACCAAAATAAATAAATAAAATAAAATAAAAATAAATAAAAATAAATAAAAGTTTTAAAAAGCTGGACATGGTATTTGTATGCTTATAAATCCCAGCTCTAAGAACAAGCACATGGACAGAGACAGTCAGATCCCTGAAGCTCGCTGGCCAGCCAGCCCAGCCCAACTGTGAGCTTCAGGTTGAATGAGAGACTTTGTCTCAAAGAATAAATGAGAGTGACTAAGAAAGACACCCAACATCAAGCCCCTGTCTCCACATGCACACACACACACACACACACACACACATGTGTATCTGAATGAACACACATGTATATCACCCATAACCACAACCTAAAAACAAGTAAATCTTTAAAAAAAAAGTCTTGAGCATTGAATGTGTCTATCTGACAGGAAACCCAAGACAGAAGTCATAAATCCAAATGCAGACAGATCTCTTTGAAATTCCAGGTCTCACTATACCTGGTACTTTGTAGACTATAAATACGTTCTTGTAACACAGTTTAAAATGCTCAGCCTCTTAAGCCAAAGGCATTCAGGGTGTCTTTCTGTTTGTCAGGCTTTGAAGTCCCTACCCAAACGTCCCTGCTTTGTTTTAGTAATTTGGGATTTCAATGGTTCCTGTCTCCTGATGAAAGCCTGTCCTCTCCTGCTTTTCCTAAGTGTTTCCTGTGCAGGGTTGGGAATTGGCTAGCTGGCAGGGCGATCCACTGCTGAGTGTTTGATTAATATTATAGAAGCCGTCATGCAGACTTCCAGAAACATGGCACGTTTGCTCATGCCCTGGTGTCTTCCAGAAGCATCTCTTCACTTTCTACAGAGATGATCCCCCGGCTTTGAGTGAGGCAGCCATCAGGTGGGGTCTCCTAGACTGTTACTGTGTTTGGTCGGTTGGCCCAAGGATGTCAGAGCTAGGCTTAAAATGCTCAAGTGCTATTTGCTAGCAGAAGTCTTACCCGGAGTTTGTTTTGCAGGGTGTGTTGACTCTGTGGACAGAGCACAGTGTGTCCTCCTCAGAAAGGCTTTGGTGTCTTACCTATGTGTCTCACAGGATTGTGAGGTGACTTGGAGCAATGATGATTCAACAAAAGTCACAATACATTGTTCAAAGGAACGCATTTTGGCAATGTGATATGGTCAGAAATGTCAAAACAGACTTTTATTATTTCACTAGGAAAGACAGGCTGATTTGGTTGACTCTGCATTACAGCACGGATTCAGGCTGTTTTCATTCCTGCTCACAGCAAGTCCCAGAAATCCTCTGCCCCCAGCCCCCACGGCCTGGGATCGCACGCCCATGGCCATTTCATATCATGACGTTTTAGAATTTTCATAAGGGTGGTGGTATCCGAGCTCAGGGCCTCATGTCTCCACCCTGAGCCACCTCCCCAGCCTCCAATAATCATTATTTTCTAGCTTTAGAAAACAAAGTTCTAAACTTTTCTATAGCTCCAACTCTGTAGGACACTAGATTCTAGTGAAGAAATGTTCTTCAACCATCAGCCATGCCAGCAGGAGCCTCTGGAGTTTCCTGGGCCCTTAGCCAGGACAGCATCTTTGACAATTCTCCCCCCCTCCCAACCAGGCCCAGCGGGCACAGAGCCCAAAGGAGCAGTACTCACCAGCCTTGATGTGGACATCCTGACTTCTAATTTTCCCTGAAGGATTTTCAGCTGTGCAATAGTAAGTATTATCATGGATTAAGGTGCTGAAGCTTGAAGGGGGGAAGGGGAAAATCTGGAGAGTGCCGTTGGGGTGGACGTGGCGGATCCCGGGAACATCGTAGATTTCCTCGCCCGTCGCTAGGTACCATCTGAGAGTCACAGGAGGGACCCCTGCAGCCGGGCAAGGCACCAGCGTCCCCGACGTACTCGCAAACACTACCTCTTGCAGAGATGCATTGACAAAGTAGAGGCTGGAGTGCGGCTCTTCACTGAAAACTGCAAGAGACAACATGACCTCCAGTCAATCAGCCTGGCCTCTGAGGAGACCCACCAAGACCAGATATGTCAGCATTGCTCAGCATACAGAGAGGCTGGGTCTGGGGGACAAGGCCTGACGCGGGCTCATACTCTGCCTGAAGCTGATAGATAGGTGACAATTTTTGTGTGGACCCCATTGTCCTGACCTCAGCTGGGCTTTGTATACATACTGGAAGCAAGGATGGCTTCCCCCCTCTAGAACCTGAAGCTCCTGGAGACCAGAGCCCGAGAGCTTTCGCTGTCTCCTGGAACACAGAGCCCATCTCCAAACTGCTGCTATAACAAGATTCTTGGGATGAAAGGCCCATGGCCAGCCTTGGAATTGAATGCTTGGATTACCAGGGTCGCTGAAACCTAGCCACAATTCCTAAAAATAACAAAGCTGAAGATCAGATAGAAAGCCTTTGGGGAAAAAAAACAAGGTGTCAAATCATTGATGCACATTTCATTGAAAATCTGTACTAATAAAGAGTATGCTGACAAGAGTATTGCCAACTCCTCCAGTGTGGAGTCTGCTCTGATCTGGACATTTGTCCTTCCAGAACATGTGCCCGTGTGCCTTACCTAGGTGTTAAGCAGACATAGAAGATGGCTCATTGCTAGACTGCTTCCTCTTCCCAGCATGACTCCACACAGAGTTCTATCTTTCTATGTAGAGTTTGCAAGCATATCTGCATGGATACATCTTTTACATGACATGACACTCTGAGCTATTTTCCTGACCTTTTTACTTAAATCATTTCAGTTTTAACTCCTACAAGTCAAATATCTGCAAAGCTACTCATATCTGCTTTGTAATCCATTTAGTCAGTGCTTGTGTTTTAATCAGTATCAAATACATGTGGAGTTTTCTATGTGAACAAATTAAACTAAACTGTTAAGCCCCCAAATCAACATAAGATGCCATAACTACAGAGCAGTGTCGCTCCTCAGGCACCTCAGCTTCTCTGTGATTTCCTAAGAGGAACTGTCACCCAGCCATGCATTCCAAAGAAAGGAAAGCTCCAGACACAAGGAGGGACCTCGCTGGTGGGGCCAAGGAGCGCCTGCTCTGGACAGCCAGCAGCGGAGGCCACATGGGATCATTCTGCTAACTCTGGACAGCAGCCCTGTGAAGTTCAATGCAAGCACTTCAGAGAAGAGAACACAGAGATCCAGAGGTGTGTCCTTCCATGAAGAATACAGGCGACAGGAGGCAGAACTAAGACTCCACATAGCTGTGAAGGACTTAAGGATTTTTTTTTTTCTCCTTAGGATTCAAGAGGGCAAAATGGCTTCTCTCCTGTGCACCAGGTGATGGGGACAGCCCAGGCTGGTCCTCGCAGATGTGCTGGGACTTGCTCCTTCTCACCTGGTGTTTTCCATGACTGGCAGATGGGCTTTCGGGGTAGAGGATGGTTGCTACTCAGCCTTGTAGACTAATGTACCCAGCCACTTTCCAGTATTTAATTCACATGGTTTGGTAAGAGATGAAGAATTTAGCCCTGCTAACAAGGACAACAGGGCTGGTTTTGGAATAGCAAGACTCAATCTGTTCATTACATGAGAGGGTGGAAGTGGGCCAGTCCTACTAGAAGCAGAGCCTCGGCATGTTGGAGGGCGGCTGGTGGTGTGTGTGTGTGTGTGTGTGTGTGTGTGTGTGTGTGTGTGTGCATGCATGTGTGTGTGTGTGTGAGAGAGAGAGAGAGAGAGAGAGACTTTGCTCACAGCTAGACAACAGAACTGCTGAGGAAAATATCTCTCTTCCTTCCATGAAGATGGCTCTGTGGGCCTCGCTGCAGGTCCCTCTGTGGGGACAATGTCTCCCCAATACCCTAGCCATAAATACCTTGATCCAAGCTCTGTGTTGGGCATGATCCCTGGCCATGGGGAACAGCCTGTCTGTCTGAGGAAGGACTCATCAAATGAGAGTCTGGAGACCTGGCATCTACTGTTGGTTTGGAACAGGTATGAGGTGCATGGGTGGGTGTGAGAAGCAGGTGGGTGTGAGGAGAAGGGTGGGTGTGAGGAGCGGGGTGGGTGTGAGGAGCACGGTGGGTGTGAGGAGCACGGTGGGTGTGAGGAGCAGGGTGGGTGTGAGGAGCAGGGTGGGTGTGAGGAGCGGGGTGGGTGTGAGGAGCACGGTGGGTGTGAGGAGCACGGTGGGTGTGAGGAGCAGGGTGGGTGTGAGGAGCAGGGTGGGTGTGAGGAGCAGGGTGGGTGTGAGGAGCAGGGTGGGTGTGAGGAGCAGGGTGGGTGTGAGGAGCAGGGTGGGTGTGAGGAGCAGGGTGGGTGTGAGGAGCAGGGTGGGTGTGAGGAGCAGGGTGGGTGTGAGGAGCAGGGTGGGTGTGAGGAGCAGGGTGGGTGTGAGGAGCAGGGTGGGTGTGAGGAGCAGGGTGGGTGTGAGGAGCAGGGTGGGTGTGAGGAGCAGGGTGGGTGTGAGGAGCAGGGTGGGTGTGAGGAGCAGGGTGGGTGTGAGGAGCAGGGTGGGTGTGAGGAGCAGGGTGGGTGTGAGGAGCAGGGTGGGTGTGAGGAGCAGGGTGGGTGTGAGGAGCAGGGTGGGTGTGAGGAGCAGGGTGGGTGTGAGGAGCAGGGTGGGTGTGAGGAGCAGGGTGGGTGTGAGGAGCAGGGTGGGTGTGAGGAGCAGGGTGGGTGTGAGGAGCAGGGTGGGTGTGAGGAGCAGGGTGGGTGTGAGGAGCAGGGTGGGTGTGAGGAGCAGGGTGGGTGTGAGGAGCAGGGTGGGTGTGAGGAGCAGGGTGGGTGTGAGGAGCAGGGTGGGTGTGAGGAGCAGGGTGGGTGTGAGGAGCAGGGTGGGTGTGAGGAGCAGGGTGGGTGTGAGGAGCAGGGTGGGTGTGAGGAGCAGGGTGGGTGTGAGGAGCAGGGTGGGTGTGAGGAGCAGGGTGGGTGTGAGGAGCACGGTGGGTGTGAGGAGCACGGTGGGTGTGAGGAGCGGGGTGGGTGTGAGGAGCAGGGTGGGTGTGAGGAGCAGGGTGGGTGTGAGGAGCATCCCGGCTGGATCCTGAGTAGACAGGACTTTGCAGAGTGTCTCTTCCATTTTCCAACCTGCCACCTTGGCTTCCCTCCCGACATGCTGACAGAGAACAAACCCCACAGCCTGCTGTACACAACTCCCCTCAGAGCACCTCTCTTCATGAGACTCTCACGTAAGAACCCAGCAGAGGTGTCGCCATCCTATAGCGCTCTTCACTTGTAACTTACAGATAACAGTGGAGGCGAGCCAGCTGCTGCTGGATGGAAGTCTCTACCACAGTATAAGACAGAGAATGACAGATAGTAACTATAGGGCAAAGATGGGGGGCTGCAGCTTGGTGCGGTAGCCATTTCCTAGCGTGGGCAAGCAGTGTGCAAAGCCACGGATTTGATCGCACAGAGAGAGAGGGAGAGAGAGAATGTGAAAGAGGAGGAGAGAGAGGGAACGGGGTGGTGGAGGGGGACAGAAGCTGAAGAAACGACTAAACCTGGAGCATCACTGGCTGTGGAAGAACGTTGCAAACAATGTTCCTAAAATGCTCTAGCTATGGTCTCTGGGAATCCAGTGAGTATGGACAATGGCACTATGTGGCTGCGTTCACTAGCATTTCCAGAAAAGAATGTGGTTTACATGTGGCCACGTGCCATGAGCGTGTGGTAGTCAGTGATGAGGTCCCACACAACTCGAACAGAGCTGGAAACTCCCCATCTCCTAGCACTGGGCACCCTGAAACAGCCGCCCCATGCGACACTCACGTACATGGGATGCTGATTTGCTGTCAGTCATGTGAAAAAATGGCCTATTCAGGGGTGCAGGACTCCTGCTAAGCTAATGACCGACAGACTGGAGGTTGGCCCGCTTCCTGTGTGCACACATCGGCGCTGTTTACAGGCCTTCTGCTTACACACAAAATGTTTGCACTGAACAGCACACAGTAGGCATGGCCTGGCAGTGGCCTACTCCATCTGCTGTCTTCTGCTTCTCGACGGTATCAAGTGGTCCTCAGGTGACAGTGGCGGCTGGGCACCATCAAAGTATGTTTGCACAATGGGGTGAATACCTGGCAATGCACTTCACACCATGTACCCCATTGTTGATAGCCTCAAGACTGTGTTCTTTTATGGTAAATTTTTATATACAAAACAAGAGTAATGATTAATTTTCATTGTCTCCTTGACTGGAATTGGAGTCATCTAGGAGACACATCTCTGGGTATGCCTGGTAGTGTGCTTCCAGAGAGGTTTGACAGGGAAGGGAAGACCCGCCTTGAGTGCAGCTGCCCTGAGTGCAGAGGTGCACCCCATGCTCAGGTGTCCTGAGCTGAATGTAAAGGAGAAAGCAGCTGAGCACCAGTGTGCCCCTCTGTGTGCTTCCTAGCTGCAGACCCAGTGTGACCAGCTGTGCACCAGTGTGCCCCTCTGTGTGCTTCCCAGCTGCAGACCTGGTGTGACCAGCTGATCACCAGTGTGCCCCTCTGTCTGCTTCCTAGCTGCAGACCCAGTGTGACCAGCTAGGCACCAGTGTGCCCCTCTGTATGCTTCCCAGCTGCAGACCGGTGTGACCAGCTGTGCAGCAGTGTGCCCCTTTGTGTGCTTCCTAGCTGCAGACCCAGTGTGACCAGCTGTGCACCAGTGTGCCCCTCTGTGTGCTTCTTAGCTGCAGACCCAGTGTGACCAGCTGAGCACCAGTGTGCCCCTCTGTCTGCTTCCTAGCTGCAGACCCAGTGTGACCAGCTGTGCACCAGTGTGCCCCTCTGTATGCTTCCTAGCTGCAGACCGGTGTGACCAGCTGGGCACCAGTGTGCCCCTCTGTCTGCTTCCTAGCTGCAGACCGGTGTGACCAGCTGTGCACCAGTGTGCCCCTCTATCTGCTTCCCAGCTGCAGACCTGGTGTGACCAGCTGGGCACCAGTGTGCCCCTCTGTCTGCTTCCCAGCTGCAGACCCGGTGTGACCAGCTGAGCACCAGTGTGCCCCTCTGTCTGCTTCCTAGCTGCAGACCCAGTGTGACCAGCTGGGCACCAGTGTGCCCCTCTGTCTGCTTCCTAGCTGCAGACCGGTGTGACCAGCTGTGCACCAGTGTGCCCCTCTGTCTGCTTCCTAGCTGCAGACCCAGTGTGACCAGCTGAGCACCAGTGTGCCCCTCTGTCTGCTTCCTAGCTGCAGACCGGTGTGACCAGCTGATTTCCCCACCAACATAAACACCCCCTGCTATGGCAGCGAGAAAAGTAAGGAACGCACTCATGGACAATCACAGAACTTAGTACCTGGCCTAAGGACACCAAACGAAAGCTGCTTGCTGATTTCATGCTCGTCATTGCTTCAGCTCCCCACCTCGCCTGATATGGGAAGGCAAATGTCCATTCATGACCTGTTAATCTTTGGGAATTTCCATTTCACAAACTGCCTCTATTTAAAATATATTGGAATCCTAGTACAGTTAAGGAGCAGACTACTTACACCGCTGAGGAAAAGAGAGAGAGGGAGAGAGAGAGAGAGAGAGAGAGAGAGAGAGAGAGAGAGAGAGAGGATAAAAACTCTCAGCAGAGATGCACCCCTCAGTGTAGAGAGGACGGTGAGGCCTGATCCCCATGAGACCTACACAGTTTGGCTGTCCCCCTTCTCCTCGAGGGGCTAAACATGGAAAGCTGTTTTCAGTCTGAGCATTTCATGAAGTGTCTTGCTGGGCAAAGCCTGGCAGCATACAGAATTGCAAAACCGGACCCCCAACATCTCCTTGAGGACGGCCGAGGCCCAGAGCCCAGGAGCTCTAACATCCCAGGACCATGATCCCGCCTATGGTACGAAGGTCACCACACAGAGGACACAATACCTGTGGGTCAGGGGCAGAGTTCCACAGTGCACTGAGGCATCAGCCAGCTTGTAGTTACATGAAGAATCTGTTCTGTGGTGCCCATTTGGGATGTAGCTTCTATTCTGAAAAGCCCTAACATCACCAAAGAAAGAAGGATGGTTCTCTCCCTTGGAGGTGGACCTGACTCCATATTCCACAGCTTCCCTCTCTTCCTGGAGGCAATACTATGTTGAACAGTGTACTGGTGAGAGCCTGGGAGACCTCTCCACGAACACTCCATTGGGAAATGCTCGGCTTGCAAGCACGAGGACCTGAGTTTGATACCCCAAATCCATGGGAAAGTAGCTGGGTGTGGTGCTGAAGGCTAGTGAAGCCGGTGCTGGAGAGGTAGAGATAGAAGTTTTCTCGGAGTTTGCTGGCACCCAACCCAGTCTAGTCTGCAAGTTCCAGGCCACTGAGAGACCCTAGCTCAACAAATGAGGGGGCATGTGAGCCTGAGGACCCGAGTTTGATCCCCAAAACCCACATTAGAAATGAAGAAACCAGAGCCAGGAAACAAGAGTGGGTGCCATTCACAGGGACAAGGACACTTCATGAAAGCAATGTGCTTTCCCTCAAAGACGGCAGGTGAGGTGCTGGCAGGAAGTGGCCGCCTCCTCAGTTTCCCAAACGGAAAGTCTTCAGCAAAGCTTAAGCCAGAATATGGGAGTGACTGTGAGGTAAGAATCTGCTTGATGAGAACTGAGTTTGGAGTTCCATCTTGCAGTTCTCAACTCAAAAACACGATGGAAACACTGTAATTTTACACTTGAGCTTTCTAAGAAACTGACACTACCCCCAAACATATTGTTAGGAATGAGGTAACTGTCATTCTTCAAGGCTAATTAATTCCACCCAGATTTCTGGGGGGTTTTCCTACATTAATCTTCTGCCAACTCAATTGTGTGTAATAGGAACTAAATAAAACTTGGTCATATCTGAATTTATCTTTCTCTATCCTAAAAGTAGTCTTGCCAAGAATAGCAAAATCTTTGAAAATATGAAAGCACACAGGAAATATCGCTCAACAAAATGTACAGCGTGTTGGTGAGGACCACGTTCCAAGAGGCTGCTTGTGAAATTATTTAAATGACTGAAGGGAAAGGACAAATGAATGTTTAAAGAGATAAGGCACCCCTGGAGGGTTCCTGTCATGTCTTACATTTTAAGGCATTTTAAATTCCTCTTTCTTCCTCATACCCTGGGCTTAATAAGATAACATACATCCATTCTTTCAGCTATACCTTCTCAGGCCGCAAGTAAAAGAAATCCTAAAGTGTTCTGAACGCTTTTTTGCCTTCTGTCCCTGGGGTCATGCATATTTTGGGACGATGGAACTTCGCCCTGCAAGGGGACCCCTGCTCCCTCTATGGCCTCAACTTCTACAGGGGACTCAGTCAGCCTTCACCTGAGGTACACAGGGGGAAGAAATTTCTTGTAAACAACTGCCCGTTTAACAACAGAAAGCTGGGCGAGAACGTGTGCAAGATCCTGGGCCAGGAGAGGCTTTTAGGAAGACTTTCCTCAGCAGCAGACTTCCTGATATTTCACAGGTTCCAACAGGAAATACAGGCTCAAGTGAAAAAGAACATCTCACACAAAAACAAAGAAATCCATATTTCAGCTTTCTTTAAAATGCACATGTGGGGGCTGGAGAGATGGCTCAGTGGTTAAGAGCGCCGACTGCTCTTGCAGAGGACCTGGGTTCGATTGCTAGCACCCACATGGCAGCTAAGGACCGCCTTTAAGCCAGACGAGGTGGCGCACCCCTTTGATCCTAGCGCTCAGGAGGCAGAGGCAGGCAGATCTCTGTGAGTTCAAGGCCAACCTGGTCTACAGAGTGAGTTCCAGGCCAGCTGGGGCTATAGGGAGACCCTGTCTCAAAATAACCCCCCAAAAATATTCTAAAGTGGACTGTTACAGTCTGCATATCTGGGAATGGAATAAAAATGCTGAATTATGTGCCAGGCGTGGTGGTGCATGCCTTTAATCCTAGCACTTGGGAGGCAGAGGCA
The DNA here is from genome assembly GCA_009823505.1 of Rhizomys pruinosus. Taxonomy (NCBI): domain Eukaryota; kingdom Metazoa; phylum Chordata; class Mammalia; order Rodentia; family Spalacidae; genus Rhizomys; species Rhizomys pruinosus. Next base: position 1,172,471 of record VZQC01006936.1, read on the forward strand.
GGCAGATCTTTGTGAGTTCAAGGCCAGCCTGGTCTACAGAGTGAGTTTCAGGACAGCTGGGGCTACAGGGAGACCCTGTCTCAAAGAAAAAAAAAAGACCAAAAAAAAAAATGCTGAATTATATACTTTAACTGGGTTCATTTTATGATACTCAAAGTTGTTTTAAATATTGAGAGGCATTGAAAGGTTTTTTTTTTAATTTTTAGTTATTTATTTTATGTGTATGAATGTTTGGCCTCCATCTATGTGTAAGTCCACCAGATTCCTACAATGCTTGTAGAGGCCAGAAGAGGGCATTGGATATCCTGGAACTGTAGTTACATGTGGTTGTTAGTAGCTGCCATGTGAGTGCTAGGAATTGAACCTGGGTCTTCCATAAGAGCAGCCAATGCTTTCAACTGCTGTGACATTTCTCAGGCCCAGAGGGAACATGGGAGCTTGGGAGGATTAGGAAGCAGGGCCAGCTTCACTAAGTCCCCGTCAGCACGGGCACTGAAGGCTGCAGGAAGAGAGCCCACAGTCAGGAGAGCCAAGTCCCTCCTTAGATGAGATGACCCAACACATGGTGGAGAAGTCAAGAGCCAGAGACGGGCCTCGGCGCACGGAGACGTCTCAAGACGGGAAGAGGAGCACGTGACACAGACTTGACTCCAAGTACTGCGAACTCGTACACATCAACAGAAAAGACCATGCAGGGGGCTGGAGAGGCAGACCCTCCAATATGGGAGTGTGCTTCCCAGCATGCATGTTGGGTGGCTCACAGCCACCTGTGACTCCAGATCAAGGGTTCTCTGCACGCGCCTACACGTACATGCCGCCCCATAATTAAAAGATAAAATAAATCATTTAAAAAACAAAAGAAAAAGACTATCCATAAAATTAAAAGGTTTTAGGAGGAGATGCTCGGTGGGTAGAAACTCTTGTCCCAGCATGAGGACCACGAGGAACGTGGAAAAAGCCAGCGTGTTTCTGTATGTACCCAAAGCTGTGGTTCAGAGAGACCCTGTCTCAAGGGAATCAGAGAGCATGACAGAGCAGGAAACCTGACATCCTCCTCTGTCCTCTGTACATATGCACACCCACAGACATGCAAACATGTGTGTATACACCAAGCACACATACAAACCACCTATCTCAAAAAAGATTTGAAGAGTCACTTCCTAGAGGCCAGTATATAAATGGCCTCTAGCGTGTAGGCTATTCATCCTGCTGCCATTCATCACTAGGGCTCTGTAGCCCAAAAGCACAAGACGACACCCAAACCTGTCAGAATCAGGACAGTAGAAAACAGAAGCCATCTCCTGTCTGGAGGATACGGAGGGAATTCACCCTGGAAAGCTGCCAGGACCTGGCAAAGCCCGACACAGGCACACCGGACTTGAGTCTCCTTCCTGGGTGTACTTCTATGGTAACACTGTCATGGATGGCCAAAACCTGAACTGGGACCAGAGAAATGGATTGGCAGGAAAAATCACTTGCCAAACAAGCCTGATGACCTGAGTTGGAGCCGAGAACCCATGTAAATGTGGAAAGAGAACCAACACCAGGGAGTTAGTCATCCCATGACCTCCATATATGTGCCCTGGTGTGTGCATAGCCCTGCTCATACACACAATGTGCACACACAATCATAATAAATTAATAAATGTTCTTTTGTTTTATTTTACCAGACAGGGTCTTCCAGTAGCCCCAACTGGCCTGGAACTCACTATGTAGACCAGGCTGGCCTTGATCTCACAGAGATCTGCCTGCCCCTGCCTCCTAAGTGTGTCACCATGCCTGGATCAAAAAAAAAATAGTAATACACTGAGCTTCCTACAGCAGCAACTGTCTGTGAGATACAAAGTGAATAGCACTCAGATACAGACAGATAAATGAGCAATCTACAGAATGTTTTCTGTCAGGCCAGAGAGAAGGCTGAGCTGGTAAAGGGACTCGCTGTCAAGCCTGATGGTCTGAGCTTGATTGCCACAGGGTAGAGAGAGCTGACTGCTGCAAGTTGTCCTTGCCCTCTAAAAGTAGATAGGTGCCACACTCCTGTGCATGTGCACACACACACACACACACACACAGAGAGAGATAAATAAATGAATAAATTTTTAAATATTTATTTTGTAGCAATAATATGGATCCATGTATTATTTTTTCTTTGTTTAGCTATGGGTTCTTGAGGTAAGGTCTTACTCTGTAGCCCTGGCTGGCCCAGAGCTTAATATCCAGGCCAAGGTGGCCTCAAACTTGTGACCCTCTTCCAGCTTCAGTTGCCAAGAATTCTAGAATTCCAGACACGAGCTACCACACTGTGGACACATACTATGTGTTTTGTTTTGGGTCAGTTTTAGTTTCAGAATTTTCTTTTCAGCGCCAGAACAGAACTCCTGGCCTCGTTCAAGGTCCATCATTGTGCTGTGCTCCCAGCCCCTCCCAACACAACAGTAAGGACAAACGAGCAGACACAGGAGACTCCCCTCTGTCCCACAGAGTGGACGGGATGCCAAAATGGGCATTTATCTTTATCTGGGTACTGTTGCCTTTAGATATCAAAAACTTCCCTGAGCTGAACATTGGGATCAGCAATCTGTATACCTCGATTTCAATTAGAAAGCTATTTAAAGAAAGGGCAAATTGACAGGATCAATGGTCTAACCCCCCTTCCCCAAAGAAAAAGACTTCTTAGAAAGAGCAGGATGGAAGCCAGGTGTGGTGGCTCATGCCTGTGATTTCAACACTTAGAAGGCTGGAGGCGGGGGTATAACTCTGAGTTTGAGTTCAGACTGAGTTACATAGTGATTATACAGTCAGCCTTGGTTAACAGAGACCCAGTCTGAGCCACCACCTCCCTCCTAAAGAGGAGAAACCAGCAAACAGAAGTGCATTGCGGGAAGTCACCAGAGGTCGCCTCAGTGTTAATGCCTTCAGAGAAGCTAGAAAGCCTAAGAGCTAAGGTGACACATTGGACTCGCCCTGAATGGACAAGCCATTTGTGTCCAAAACACGTGTTTCCAAAAAATCTGGAGAGGGTATGTGTAATGAAACCATCAGTGTCTCTGAAGGTCTTCCAAGACCTTCGGAGGAATAAAATAAAGAAATAAAACTCTGCCTTGGGTAAAGTCACCAAAGCAGAACCTTTAGCCGATTCAGAGACTCCACATGTTTTTTACCCTAGAGTAAATTATATCAGGTAACTGGTGGTCCCATGCCTAGAAAGCACTCAAGCATCTGTGGAGCAAGTTCTGGAGAGGCCATCAAGACATGCCCATTTGTTATAGCAACCGAGCATTGAACTCCAGTGTATCTGGATGATGTGGCCCCCTGCATGGACGCACCAGTTCACACATCCTACTGAAATAAGAGATGAACAAGACTTTACAAGGATGGAGAACTCAAGAACTTCTATATCTTCTGATCAAACACTAACCATAAGTACAAAACAGGAAACTAGACTTACCCTCCTGCCTTACACAACCAAACAACCCAGTAGTGAGAAACGAGCCAACTAGCCCCAGCTCACTTCAAGAGAGCTTCCAACATTGGTTCAGAGGTGAAATTTTATTTATTTATTTATTTATTTATTTATTTATTTATTTATTTATTGAGATAGAATCTGCTGGTGGCCCCACCTGCTGGCCTGGAATTTACTATATAGAGCAGGCTGGCCTCCATCTCATAGATCTGCCTGCCTCTGTCTCCTGAGTTCTGGGACTAAAGTTATGCAGCACCAGACCTTGCATAGGAGAAAATTTATTTTATTTATTTATTTTTATTTATTTATTTATTTATTTATTTATTTATTTATTTTGGTCTTTTTCGAGACAGGGTCTCCCTATAGCCCCAGCTGTCCAGGAACTCACTCTGTAGACCAGGTTGGCCTTGAACTCACAAAGATCCACCTGCCTCTGCCTCCCAAGTGCTAGGATTAAAGGCATGCGCCATCACACCTGGCTTTCAAAGGAGAAAGTTTAAACATAAGTGAGCAGAATTGCTTAATTAAGACAAAGTGAGACTTCAAGGGCTGATGTGACTTACAAAGCAGAGAGAAAGTTGACGCAGGAAGGACATCATCAGGCTGGAGAGGCAGCTCAGGTGAAGACACATGACACTCTTGCAGAGGACCTATGCATCCAGCACTAGGGGACCCAATACCATCTGTTGACCTCCACAGACACTGCACTCACAGGCACATACCTCCCCCGAGATTCACATAATTAAAATTTTAAAAAAAATCTGTCTATAAGGAAGGGAATTATATAGAGAGGGAGAGAGGGACGTTTGCTTAGAGAAGACCTTGCACAGAGAGGGACATTTGTGTAAGAGGGACACTGTCCAGATGGAGCTCCAGAGAGCTGGACAGCATTCCCTGAAGCGGTCATTACCAGAGCACTGGCAGCTGCATGTATACAGGAGATAGCCAGCCATGAGTGAGGGACTCCATGTGTACAGGAGATAGCCAGCCATGAGTGAGGGACTCCATGTGTACAGGAGATAGCCAGCCATGAGTGAGGGACTCCATGTGTACAGGAGATAGCCAGCCATGAGTGAAGGACTCCATGTGTATAGGAGATAGCCAGCCATGGATGAGGGACTCCATGTGTACAGAAGATAGCCAGCCATGGGTGAGGGACTCCAGAAGTTCAGGCAGAAAATCTGTAAGAAGAGAGTTCACATTTCTCCCCACCCCCAGCCAGAGCATAGAGACATGCTGATGCATTGTGATGTACATTATATCAGTAAATCTTCCTGTGCTGTTTGAGTTCACTGAGAAGCTGGTTCTAGAAGTGGCCTTATTCCTGCACCATTTCAGACCAAGCATGTTTGTCTCGAAGTGTCTTCCAAGGTCCCCTTGTCTGGAGAAGGGCTGTCCCTGAACTCGGTGACAGGAAGAGAAGAGCACAGCAGAACAGCCCAGAGAAAAAGCTTCATTTCCTTGAGAAGGCTAGAAGAGACACATTTCCAGTAGACGCCACATCTGCTTATCTCATCATCAAAGTCTACACTGGGAACGCTTAGCCGGAAGCTCAGCCATGGAGAAAAAGCTCATGTTGTAACTCCAGCTGATGCCTCAACTTCCCCAGTTGGTTTCTACTGGATGCGGAGAGCCCAGGCTTGATGATGTCATCTCTGTCTGTTGTTATTTGTTATTTTACCTCAAGCCTCACCTGAGGGATTGCTCTGCTCGGCTGGTGGCTGGTGACTCCATCGGTCAGGAACTGGGACTGGCAGCCTGAAGGGGCTTCCCCAGTCCATATCTGGGAGCAGATCTGATGATCTTTTGAGTTCTCTCTCTCTCTCTCTCTCTCTCTCTCTCTCTCTCTCTCTCTCTCTCTCTTTCTCTCTCCTCTCTCCTCTTTTTGCTTTGACTTGTTATATACTTAATAAACATCATTCAAAAGCATGGTGATTGTAGATGATTCTCTGGAGCCTGCAGCACATGCACATGAGACACAGCAGGCAGAAGTTGACACCACCGCAGCGGGGCCAATCCCAGCAAAGCTTGTAGGAGATCATGGAGGGGCCCGGAGGGATGGCTCAGCTCTTCCAAAGGACCTGGGTTCGATTCCCAGCACCCACATGGCAGCTAAGAACCGTCTTTAAGCCAGTCTTAGTGGCGCATGCCTTTCATCCCAGCACTCAGGAGGCAGAGGCAGGTGGATCTCTGAGTTCAAGCCCAGCCTGGTCTACAGAGTGAGTTCCAGGCCAGCTGGGGCTAAAGAAAGACCCTGTCTCAAAAAAAAAAAAAATCATGGGGGGACCTAACTAATCCCAAGGACCTCAACTGTAAATTCCAGTACTAGTTATCAGAAAACAACAAAACCAGATGGTCGATAAATTGAAAATGTTACCAGGAAATGAGGACCTATTCTAAAATGGTAACTTATCCCATGGAGATACAGAAACAGGGATAATACAAGTAGCCACCAGGAATATCAAAACAGATAAAACACCCAGATTGAGTTGATGCAGACGTGGAGCTCAGCCTCCACACAGGTGTGTGACTCAGACGTGGAGCTCAGCCTCCACACAGGTGTGTGACGCGGACGTGGAGCTCAGCCTCCACACAGGTGTGTGACGCGGACGTGGAGCTCAGCCTCCACACAGGTGTGTGACACAGAAGTGGAGCTCAGCCTCCACACAGGTGTGTGACACAGAAGTGGAGCTCAGCCTCCACACAGGTGTGTGACTCGGACGTGGAGCTCAGCCTCCACACAGGTGTATGACTCGGACGTGGAGCTCAGCCTCCACACAGGTGTGTGACACGGGTGTGGAGCTCAGCCTCAGGTCCCCAGCAGAGGGACAGGTGCATAATAAAAGTCTTATGTGTTTATTGAATGAATAAGTAAATGTTTAAAAGAACAAATTCTGATTTTTATGCTCGACATAAGCGGAGATTAATTTTTAACTAATAATTCCTGATATGTATTTATTACACACCATCTGTATAACCCAATTCTCTTATGTAGATGCCAAGGACCCAAAGGATGAATGGCTAAAAAAAGAATCCTGAGACATTATAAAGTATACATTTCTGAGATGTGAGCCACTTTGTGTAAGAATGTTCTTTAAAAAAAAAAAGAATGTTCTTTTTATCCAATATTCTGACAAATTTTATAACAAGAAAAAAGAAAGCTCAAGTTTTGCTATGTGCTTTACAAAGCTCCGGAGGGACAAAAATAGTGTTTTACCCAGAAAATGGCTGCAAAATACTTGCAATATCCTTCTAGAAAATTATCTCCAATGTGGATAGGGAGCTATGATGCTTCCAGGCTCTGTGCCCCTTGGCTGCTGGGATGCCACTGCTGTAACATGGCTGTGGAGCACGTATGTCTCTCCAGAGGAGAACATGGGCCCTGGAGTGCAGATCCTGTGCTGTACTTCAGCATTTCTATTTCAAGTTCACAGGTTTCAAAAGGCAAAAAGGTGGCAGAAGTCCCAGCAGGAGCTCGGACCCCACAATGAGGCACACGGGGAACCCAGACGTGACTGGGAGCTGTGTTTGGATGTTGTCTCGTTATATCCCTGAAGGTGCATGTGCCAGCACCTGTGGATATATGAAACTGTGTCTTAGTTAATAGTTGGTTGCTGTGATAAAAGACCCTGAGAGAAATAGCTTAAGGGAAGGTATGTTCTGGCCCACAGGTCAAAGCACAGTCCGTCATGTTGGAGATATCAGGGTGCCAAAAGCTTAAAGCCACTGGTCACGTTGCACAAACAGTCAGGAAGTGGGACGCTCCTGCTCGGTGAGCTTCTTCCTTCATACACACAGGGCCCAGGGAGTGGTGCCCTTGCCCTCAGTGGGTGTCCTCTCAGTTCATACTCTAACCAACACAATGCCACACAGCCATCCCCAGAGACTAAACACCCCCTCACTGGTTACCCAGAGGCCTGTCTCCTAGGTGCCTAGGTGTCTCCAGGTCCCGTGGACAGTAACACTGGTTTTCTTTTTTTTGAGACAGGGTCTCCCTATAGTCCCAGCTGGCCTGGAACTCACTGTAGACCAGGCTGGCCTTGAACTCAGAGATGCACCTGCCTCTGCCTCCCGAGTGCTGGGATGAAAGGTGTGCACCACCACGCCTGGCTTAAAAACAGTTTTTAGCTGCCATGTGGGTGCTGGGAATTGAACCCAGGCTCTCTGCAAGAGCAGTCGGTGTTCTTAACCACTGAGCCATCTCTCCAGCCCCAACACTGGTTTTCATGGTGTGGCAGCATGGACACAATGGGATCTCCAAGAGGAGGAACCTCGTGGGAGGTCTGTGGATCACTGTGATTATTACTCTTAGAAGCAAGGGACTCAGTTCTTAGGAGGATTGTTATGCAAGTGAGCTCAACCTTCCCCTCCTCTCTGGCTTCCTGGCTCATGATGTGGTCTCTCCCTCACACACATGTCTGCCATGGCATCAGCAGAAGCCATGTGGCATGGCCATGGTGTCTCTAGATAGATCCAGCCCCTCCTACTTTGATGCCCCCTCCAAAACTATGAATTAAGTGATTCCATTTTCTTTATATATTACCTAGCCTCACATATTTTGTCATAGCAAAGGAAAACAGATGAATACAGATTCTTTGGGATTTGGAAGCACACACACTTGGAATAAAAGTAGAGCAAGTTAATGAACAATGGAGGCTGGGAGAAGATTCACATAAGAGATGATAAATGGGGGCTGGAGAGATGGCTCAGCCATTAAAAGCGCCGACTGCTCTTGCAGAGGACCCAGGTTTGACTCCCAGCACCCACATGGCGGCTAAGAACCGTCTTTAACTCCAGTTCCAGGGGAATCCGACACCCTCTTCTGACCTCCATACACAGCATGGGCGTACCAACCTACATACAGAGAGTACATTCATACACATAAAAAAATAAATAAATAATTAAAAAAGAAATGATAAATAAAAGAAACAGGCAGAAATAAGATCACAGAAATAATACCAGCATTACAATGATGTTGACAGAATTGCTTCTTAAATATGAACAGGAGATATCTTGGACAGAATGAACCTAGGTATAAAGGTATGGTACCCAACACAGGAACAAGAATTAGCAGCAAACAAAACAACAAAGCAAGACCATCTAAGGGAGGAGAAGGATATGCTAGCAGAAGCCAAATGAGTCAGCCATTGGATGATTAAAGAGTAGAGTGAATTATAGGCAGACTGAAGTGCTGTCTCTACATGAAAGAGAAAACCCAAATCCAGTAATCACAGCCTCAGCTCCAGGGTCAGCTGCAAAGCACTGATGAGCCCATCTGAAAAGGCTAGCATCCTTAGTCAATCTCATGGACCAAGGCCGAGTTAAGCATCATTTTCTTATGCCGCAGCTTCACTGTGCTCAGAAGTACTCCATTCTCCATTTCTCTATGTCCTGGGGGCTTATCAAAATCTAATTTTTAAAGTAATTTCTTTTTGCAGGTAGTGCACAGGTTTTGCTTTGTGCTTCAGAAACAAGGTAAACTGCCATTCTCATAATTGCAAATATGTCCCAAGTCTCAAGACAACAACTTTTAACTAGGCTCTTAGAAGACTGACTGAAGTCTAACCTAATTTTTCCAGTTCACCATCCTTTCTCCCAATTGCACCAGAGCAGAGCCCCACCCACTGGCTCCTCCTTCAGCTCCTCCCAGTATGCTGCTCTCTCCCCAGAATACCTCTCCCCATGGCCATCATGGCTTCCCTGTCTCCTGTTCCTCCTTAGGGGCATACATAAGTTCCCTTACTGTTGTTTCAGCAAAGCTTCAGTGGCAGGACGGAGGAATGGTGGCAAAGTCCAGGTGCCTAATCTTCCCAGGCACGCCTGCAGCCTCTAGGTAGTGGAGAAAGCTGTGTCTGGGTCCAGGCATCAGACACTTCTTCCACTGAGCACTGTGATGTACTCCACAAAATTCACCTGACAGCAGTCAGCTCGTCTGCTCTCCCACTACCTGATCCGTTCTGCACATTCTCTTACATCAAGACGTGGCTTGTCTGGGTGACTTTATCCATGAGAACGTATCCATCCTTGATTAAATATAGGCGTAGGCAAGGGGACATTGTGCCCTTGCACAGTCTCTACTAACACAGAACAATGTAATTATCACTTAAGTGGAGTTGGGGGTCATGCCTTTGTTGAGGAAGAAAAAGAATTTCTTTTGGAAGAAAAAAAGGTGCTATAATTCTTGGAGCCCTTTGTAGCTTAACCCACCTGCAGGGTGACCCAGGACATGTGAAGGCTTCTTGCTGGGCTGTGTGAGTTCATGCATTGGAGCCTGGTCCATTTATGGGGAAAGGCATGGGACTGACATGGAGTCCTACACCCAAAGGATCAAGCAAGTTCATGAAGATGTTTTTAGATAGAGTACAAAATATTACCAGTTACATGTTGTAATTCAAGTGAGTGAAATAGGCAGCGCAACCGAGAAGGCTGTGGGCTCCGGAATGAGGCTCGGAAACCAGGCTCCTCCTCAGGGGAAGACCAAAATGAATTTCCTGAGTGACTGGCAGCTGCTGGTGGTATGGTTTGACTTTGAAATGCCCCCCAGTAGGAACCTGTGCTTGAACGTTTGATCATAGCTGACAGTGCTCTTTGGGAAGGCTGTGGACTCTTAAGTGGGTGGAGCTTCACTGGAGTCAGGAAGGTGGGGACTGGTCCTGGCTCTGAGGTTGTACAGCCTGGCTCTGCTTCCTGTTCGGGCTCCTTCTCCACCTCTGTGGAAGCCATGTGTCCACTGCCTCCCACGCCTGCTGTCACATCTGTGCCATCTTGATGATGGGCTGCGCTTCTTCTGAAAACAGACCTTCCTTCTCTCTTAAGTCGCTTCTTTAGCTACGACAGTGAGAAAAGTGACTAAAAGACTAAGATCATAATTGCTTGGTTCAAACTAGTTCAGACTGGATCTGAAAGCATGTTTCCAGAGAAAAATGTCCAAGAAAAATACCAATGTTCAAAGACCCTGGTGTGTCTGAATGCAATAATAGGGGAGCTGGGTCCCGTTGGAGAAACTGAAGGATGAATGAATTAGTAACTCGTGCTGTGAAAAGTAAATGAAGAACCAAGTGATTATTTATTCCAGGGGAAACACAAAGCTATAATAGAAAAAAGTACTAGGGATCTACATATGGTTCCACTGTAGCAAATATTTACAGTCCTAATAATGTAAGGTAGGTCTCAAACACTCGCTTAACACAGTTGCAATATCAATATATTTGAAAAAATAGAAGATTCATGGCCTGCAATGTTAACTTAAACATCTCTCTGAAGCTGAAAGTTTATTTTAATGTAAATAGATAATTTAAGAATGCTGATCTGTATATTAGAAGAAACAGCTTAAAGAGGTGCATAGGGGCTGAAGAGATGGTGGTTAAGAACACTTGCTACTTTTCCAGAGGACCTGAGTTTGGATCCCAGTACCCAGTCAGGTGGATCACAACCTCCTGCAACTCCAGCCCCAGAGGATCTGACACTTTCTTCCGGCCCCTATGTAAACCCAACATGCATATGGTATATACACACGTATACCCATAAACACAAAATGGAAAAAATAAAGAAAAGGCACATAAATGAGTCACAGAGAGCTAAGTCTGTCTGTGACTGTTTCTATAGATTGTTTCCCCCAATATACACTCACACACACTCACACATGGGCACACACTCATGTACACACACACACATACACATGAGCACAAACTCATGTACACACACATATGCATGCACTCACACACATACACATGGGCACACACTCATGTACACACATGCACACACACATACTCACACATGGGCACACATGTACACACACACATGCACACACACATACACATGGGCACACACTCATGTACACACACACATGCACGCACTCACACACATACAAACGGTCACACACTCATGTACACACACACGCACACACACATACTCACACATAGGCACACACTCATGTACACACAAACACATGCATGCACACACACACATACTCACACATGGGCACACACTCATGTACACACACACACATGCACACATATACAACAGCACCTTCCACATGGAGAGACTATACTGCCTGTGGTTCTCACTGAGTGTCAGTCAACACTGAGCCTTGTGGAGCTCTGGAAGAAGCAGAGAAAAACGCAGAGGATAGTAGAATACAATGTAGAAATCCCATCTAAACTGATCAGTGCTGGGAGAGGGAGAGGTGATCCTTAATGGAGTGACACTAGTAGACTGACAAGACTCCAGGGGATGAGCCCACACTGAGCCACATCTGGGGACACAAACTTGACTTCACAGGCCTTAACATATATGATATAACAGAATACACAAAATTCCATGGGAGGGGAGGGTTATGGGAAGTGCAGATAGGGGAGGGGCCTAAATATGATTAAGTTGTATGGAATGTACAAAATTCAATAAAAAGTAAAATGATATATGGGGGGAAAGTGGCTGGAAAGTAGTTATGGAAACCTCACTCATAGATGATGCATGAGACAATGGAGAAATGATGCCTGCATGGGATTCGGAGGAGGATATCAAAGTCCCATCTAGGAGAAGTGCAGAGCATGCTGGAAATCCCACGGGGTCCTACTGGAGAGTCAAACGCTTAAGGGTTTAAGAGAAGCTTTCTGATTGGAAACCTGAGAAACCGTCGCCTGAACTTCCTGCTCTACCTAATACCATTGTTATTCTCTGACTGTCCATTCTTTGACAATTATATCCAAGATCTGACTGTCCTACTCTCAGATGTGATTCATTTGCACGAATCTGTAGCCACTTTAAAAAGAGACAAACTACAGCACCCCAAGAACATAGAAAAAAGTCTCTATAAAATACTAGAATTTGTATTTATGTGTGGGGTATATGTGTGTGTGTGAGCATGTGAAAGCCAGGGGTCAATACCAGGTGGGGGTGGTAGGCACATGTGTGTTGTGTGTGTTGGAAGCACACACACGTGCAGGTTCATGGCTGTGTGGCATCCAGAGGAGGAAGCTGATTGTCTCACTCTATCCCTCTCTGCCAGGATCTCTCACTGAACCTGGAGCTAGGCTGAATTCTAGTTCTGCCCCATAGTGTGACCGTTATACTAGAGGGGATCTGAACTCAGGTCTCCATCCTTCTCTGAGCATTCCGAGCCCTGACCCTCTTTCCATATGGCCAGAATACTAGGTTTTTACCCAAATGACCAAAGACATCCAGTTATTCTTCTCAGTTGTGAAAACCAAACTCACAGAACTCTCCACACCCGTACCTTCCATGAATCTTGAGGTAAAAAAAAATCCTGTGAGTTGTAAGTCCAAAGTCTGCTCATAGCCTGCCAGTCCTCACCTCCTCTACCCAAGGATTGGCACACTGCTGCTCAAGGGGCCATCCTGCCCCTACCCTTCTTCCACCACCACACTCTAACCATCCTCCAGAAGTTTCTTCCTCCGTTCCGGTTTGTTCCTCCTCCTGCCCACCTCTGCTCATTCCTCTTCGGCCGCACTCCTCACTGCCTCCCTGCGGGGTCCATCTCTGGATCTTGGTATATGCTTTGCCCTTCCCTGGCCTGCTGGCGCCACAGAGCCCACCTTGACATGCTTTTGTGATCCCACTTCTCCTCAAGGGAATTCCATCTCAGTTACCCAAAGCGCAGTAGCCCTGTGAGCACTCCAGAGAGCACAGGGCTTCTTCCCTACCCTGGGTCCTGTGGCGCACCCATGGTGCGCACACTTCATTTGTTAATTGTTTAGATGATCTGTCTCCACACCCACCTAAAACAGCTTTCTAAAGTAAGGATATTTGGGGTGTTTCTATTCCTTAATATGTCCCCAATTCTCAGGATCTCAGTAAATATTTCCTTACCACATGACTGTTAGAGTAAATTCAATTGTATATAATTATATTTCAGTGACAAGATGATGTTTCAAAATGAGGCTTTCCCTGCAGATGATTCATTATGCCATTTACAAAGTGTTTAGCACTTTCACAACTTTTATCCCTTCTGCGACTCCTCCTACTCTGTCTCCTTTTATCACCCCAGTGCTGGTTGCTACAGACTCAGTTTTGTTTTGTTTTTTTTCCGAATCCACTGCCCTAGGGGAGAGAAGGGGACTGAATATCTGTCCTAGTTTGCCTTCTCTCTTGCTGTGATAGACCAAAATGAACTTGAGGAGGAAATGGTTGCTTTTACCTTCCAGCTCACAGCACACAGACAAGGAAAGCCAAGGCAGGAACCTGGGCAGGAACCAAGCAGACCATGGAGGAACACCACTTACTGGCTTACTCACCTTGCTCAGCCACCCGTCTTTTTTATGTTCTTTTTTTACTGACATTTTGTATATTTCATACATCATTTTTCAGTCCGATTTGGATACACTCCCCCTCCCTACCCCTCCCCCACCCATGCCATACCTGTCTTGCATCTTTCAGTCTTTCCAAGGATATTTTTCTGCAGAGGCTTGTCACCTGCCTAAAGATGGCACCACCCACAGTGGGCTGAGCCCTTCTATATTAATTAGCAAATAAGAGATGCCCACAGGTCTGATCAAGGAAACTCCTCCAATGTGGTTCCTTCTTCTCAGGTGTCCTTAGTTTGTGTCAAATTGGCAAAAACTAACCAGCACATTTTCTGCGATCTCATGCGCTATCTGTGCAATGCGGGCATAAGGAACAACGCTGTCTCACTGGTGGGTAGCACCTCTATGTGACACCACCTTGATCTCCACTTAGATGAGCTCCTAGCTTCATTACACTGAGAATTACCACCAAGCACATGATTAAACTTCATGAAGCCTTGGTACAAGTAGGAAGAAACACCCAGTATGCATAGCCAAGCACACATTCTCATGAGAATCTTTTAAAGGTTTATTTCTATCGTGTGTGTGTGTGTGTGTGTGTGTGTGTGTGTGTGTGCTACCAAGCCTTGACCAAGCCTCAGTTTATCTGAATGTAAGGGCTGATAAAGGAGAAACCTCTGGGAAATATGCCAAGGGCTAGCTAAGAGCACTGTATGATAAACCTTTGCTTAGTGGTATAACGTGGTCTGTGTGTGTTTCATGTATGTGTGTACATGCCTATGGAGGCCAGAGGTCAACGTGGGTATCTCGTTAACTGGTCTAAACCTTACATTTTGAGATTGGGTCACCCACTGCAATTGGAGCTCATTGGTTTGGCCTGACTGGTGGCGATCAAGCTTCGGGGAGTCTCCTTCCTCTGCTTCTTGTGCTGGGACCGCAGGCAGGTGACTCCACACCCAGCTTTTCACCGAGTGCTGAGAATTAGAACTCAGGTCTTCATGTTTGCATGGCCTTCCTGGATGAGGCGTCTCTGTAGCCCTGTTTCATTTTGTTTTTGAGATAACATTTCACACTGGAGTATAGCTCAGGCTGACCATGGACGCACTGTGGTCTTCCAGCCTTACGTCATTCTTTTGCAGGAGTATTGCCTGTGTGTCCAACCTCCTGTCTCCTGGTACCATGTGATGTTAGCTGCCATCTATAAAGCTCCTACTTGAGAATCTCACTATCAAGCTACAAGAGGGAATTTGCCAGAGAAGGATCATAATATTTAAGTGACTTTATGATCTCATGATGGACCACATGCACACATCTCCCTGGCCACATGGGGCCACATTTGTAGTTGTTCAACTGGCCTTGGGTTGGATATGCCTGGCCAAGAACTAAAGGTGTGTAAGGAGGATTTTGACAAGGATTCTGACAGGCTTGTGTCACCCCGCCCTCCTTTCTGAGAACAAGGCCTTGGGCTTCTGGTTCTCTAGGAATCTGAGCCCAAACTCGGTCCTTGCTTAAATTATGACCTTGAACCAAATTCCAGCTGGTCCTTTATGACAAGGTTAATGTTCCTGTGTGTTTCCCATCTGAATTGTAAAATGAAAATTCATAGCTCTCTGTGAGGGTCACTTGGAAAGTGTTCAGTACAATCTTGCCACATAAGGAATATTCACCAAAGCTGGCTCTTCAGTTAAACCCAAACCAGAAGCAACATTAAAATCTCATTTCCAAACAGCACTGCTGAATGATGATTTAACTAAGTGGAGTCTGGAGAGGGGGTTCAGTAGTTAAGAACACTGGCTGCTCATGCAGAGGACCCAGGTTCTGTTCCCAGAGCCTCACTGTGTGTGTGTGTGTGTGTGTGTGTGTGTGTGTGTGTATGTATTACCAAATCAGAAAATATGTTTTTTAGACTGGTTTCCTTTAGGTGTGACTCCAAGGTGAAAATATTTCATCTTCAAATCTCAGTATGACATCAAACCCATACTGAGATTTTTCTTGGAGAGACCAACTCTCAGTGGAATTCTCTCATTTTGACAGTTTCCCTATCACATGGAATGGATTAGCTGAGTCATAGAAACTTCTCTATAGAGAAGGATCTCATTCTCCTTACTATAAACATTCATGCCAGATGGATCGTGAACACCACACCCTCCAGGCATCTAGACATACCACCGATAACCCTAGAACCTACAAAATGTGACTTAGGCTTCACCATGCAGAGGTCCCACAGCCACTGTCCCCTGGCACAGGTGATAAACAGAGTCCATTAGTCCACATGGAAAATTTGAGTCCATTTGGACTTGACCTCTACTTTGAAGCAAGTCTTATCTAGAAGATCGGGTGGTGCAGGGTGTCTGGCAGAATCCTGTAGAACACATTTACATATGAAGTAGTAAGACTTAAGGTAGTACCTCTGTGACAAATTCTAAAAACCAAATTGAGCTGTACTGCCTTGAAGTTACTACTGGGTTGTTTCAAATGAACCCAACCCAGCAGCACCTACTTCCAAGAGTGAGTGAGAAGAGTTCCAGTCACAGCATTTTCATGGCTCGAGATGAAAGTCACACTGTCTAGAGAGACAAACTGTTCTTAATCTGAAATGCTGTCATAAGGAGGAAGTAGTAGCCACCCCCACCCCTGCAGAGGACACCCCAGAACCACAAGCCCTGCAGGTGTGTGGCGCAGTTCCAGCTCTTTCTCCCTGGCTATTTACATAGGAGCATGCCCTGCTGTGAGATGCTACATGATGTTGCTAAGGCAACAGAGAGTGCAGGAGATACTGGTGTCTGAGCCAGAGCTCACATTACCACACATCCTAAGTGACCAATGTGGGGTGGTTGTAGTAACGTATTGAGATCATGCACATGTAACTTAGATAGATGGTATGAAGGTTAGCCTTCAGTGTCAGCCTGGCAGCATGTAGAAGCATCATGGAGACACACCTCTGTCTGTGAGTGTGTTTTCTAAATTTTAACTGAGCAGGGAAGACCCATCCAGTGGGCTCTGCTGTGCAATGGGCTGGGGTCTTAGACGGAATAAGGAGGAAGAAGCAAGCTGAGCCCAGCATGCATCTCTCTGCTTCCAGCTGCAGATGCCATGTGACCAGCTGCCCTATGCTGCCTCTAGGCTGTCCCCACTGTGCTGTACCGACTGTACCCCAGGATGTCACAGCAACTACAAAAGTGACAGTATGTGTGGGGTTACTGAAGTCCAAAATAGATACCATCCAAATACATAATGAAAGGATTTCTTATTGTCAAAAAAAATTTGGTCAATAGAAAGGTAACCTGTTTGGGGATGTACCCTTAGTAGCAGAGTGCTTGTTCGAACCCTATTACCACCAGAAGAGGAAGAGGAAGAGGAAGGAGGAGGGGGAGGAGGAAGAGGAAGAGGAAGAAGGAAAAAGGAGGGGGAGAAGGAAGAGGAAGAGGAAGAAGGAAGAAGAGGAGGAGGAAGAGGAGGAGGAGGAAGAGGAAGAAGAAGTTAACATGTCTCCAAATCACTGCTGCAAGATCTATTTTCATGTTTGGATATACACAGACCAATTCTACTCATTTAAAAAAATAATAGCAAATCATTTTGACTCTTTCATTTAACATAAAAGGTGGTAATTCAGAGAACAACAAAGGCCACAAAAGCACACCTCAGTGTGTAGAGAGAGAGCCGAGTGCTCTTGGGAGGAGCATTCTCATGAGGTCTTAAGGACACAGTCAACGTCACTGAACTTCTGGCTCTATGGGTATCGTTTTAACATTTGTCCTGGACACTCAGACCATGACACTAAGAGTACAAGAGGGAGTGATATATGTAAAATTCTGCAGCACACACTGCTCAGCAACCTGTGGGACCCTGTCGGTTCCAGGAAGGAGGTCTGCAGGCTCCTTGGTACATGAAGAGAAAGCTGGGGCCATCCGGGAGCATCTTGCACCCTAACAAAATGCCACAGGATCTGGTAGCTTAAACAGCAAGAATATATATATATATATATTTTGTTTTTTTTTTTTCTTTCTTCTTCTTCTATTCCGGGGATCACATGCCCAAGATCAAAGAGTTGACAGAGACAGTTGGTCTTTCCTGAATCTCTCATGTCCCCCCACCTCTATCTCTGGGTGTCTGTCTGTCTATCTGTTTGTGTACAGATTTCTCATAAATAAGCACATAGCCACATTCAATTAAGACTCATCCTGGGGCTGGAGAGATGGCCTAGCGGTTAAGAGTGCCGACCGCTCTTACAGAGGACCCGGGTTCAATCCCCAGCACCCACATGGTGGCCGAGAACCGTCTGAAACTCCAATTACAGGAGAAGTCCAGTTCCAGGGGAATCCGAGACCCTCTTCTGACCTCCGCGGCTTGCACGATGGGTCACAAACTTGCATGCAGACAGTACATTCATACACATACAGAAATAAAATTTTAAAAAAATTAAAAAAAAAGACTCATCCTTAGAATTTCATTTTTATTTGATTACCCCCTTAAAGGCCCTATCTCCAAATATAGCTACCTTCTAAGGCACTGGGGATTATGGCTTCAATGTAATGGATTTTGAGGAAACACATTTTAATCTGTAACAGAAAAAGCACAGAAGGAAGTCCCAGAGAAGCTGACGGACCCCAGGAAGGAAGTCTGAGTGAGGCAAACATGCCTCCATGTGAGACAGAATCCTCTAAGAATCAGGCCCACCAGCACTGTGGGCATTTCAGAAATGTTCCTGATGAGTCAGAAAAGTCAGGGCCTGAAGACTGACTGAACGGCTGTGTCCGAGCTCTGAAGCTTCCCTAGAAGAACAGAGCAATGAAGACAGTGCCTTCCTCTGCTGAGAACAGACACTGTGCTATGACTTCATCTCCTCCGAGGCTCCTTTCTTGACTGATGTGAACAAGGGTCCCATAATTAATTACATGTTAGCTCTCACTCCTAAAATAACTTATGCAATTATTGAGACAATTCTGAGTGAACATGCTTTGCGAAATAAGTTACTTTTGCCCCTAAACTCATCTTAATTAGCTACATGGATCATAAAACTGGAAGACTGCAGCTTCATCCAAGATAAAAGCGTAAGCTTGATGGCCACAAAACACTTCTTGAGAGGCATGGGGATGTGGAGAAAGCCAGATGTGTGAGTACTAGCATTAGTTAATGACACTTAGTGCTGGTCTGCACTGGAAGCCAGCCCCATGGACAGGAAGGACGTTTCTACACTCCACTTGAGAGTTCCTGTTTTTTCCTGCTGCATAAATTCCATGTGATTGGCAGGTCAGATGCAGTTGAAAGAAGGACTTGAGGGATTAGCACCGACCACGGGAAAATATCCACATCAATATTGCTTTCAATATCTGACACATTTTCTCTGAGTTCAAAACCTTTCTGTCATACAAATAGGTGCAAAGGACTGTGCCTGGCACAAGATGGATCCCAGAGTGTGTGTGTGGTGTGTGTGTTGTGTGTGTGTGTGTGTGTGTGTATCAGGAAGAACACAAGGCCAGGGAGCCAGGGCCCTATCTGCAAAGCACAGGGCCCAGTGCTTGCCAGAAGGGGAGGATGAGAAGAGGGAGGGGAGAGGATGGAGAAGAGGGAGAGGAGGGAGGGGAGGATGGGGAAGAGGGAGAGGAGGGAGAGGAGATAAAGAGGGAGAGGAGGGAGGGGAGGATGAAAGAGAGGGGGAGGGGAGGATGGAGAAGAGGGAAAGGAGGGAGAAGAGGGTGGGGAAGATGAGGGGGATGGAGAAGATGGAGAGGAGGGAGGGGAGGATGAAGGAGAGGGGGAGGAGGGAGGGGAGGATAGAGGAGAGGGAGAGGAGGGCGAAGAGGGTGGAGAAGATGGAGAGGAGGGAGGGGAGGATGAAGGAGAGGGGGAGGAGGGAGGGGAGGCTGGACAGTCAGGTCATTGGCATGAAGGGCTCGCTCTGACCAGGGCTTTTTAAGCTCAATGCTGTCCACAGCATTTTTCCACTGTAAATTCTCCACATTGTCTTTATTCTGGGATGTCAGCCTCTACCAGGGCAGTGTGGCTACTAGGGAACATTCGGCAATCTTTGAAGATACAATTAATGGAGTGTTATGGTGTGGATGGGGCCAGGCTACTGCTGAGCCTCCTTCAAGGCACAGGACAAGGTCCTGACAACAGAGAGACATCACTTCACAGGGAATATGGCACCAACCACTCCTTCCGTCCATGGTGACCTACCTGGGTGCTGAGTGAGGAGGAAAGTGACAGCCCCCCTTTTCTTCATCCTTCCTGGTCATGCAGGGAGCACATCCTCAGGTCTGCTCTCACCATTTGGGTAAACTGAGTCATTACCTCACATTAGGTAGAGGAGGGGCTTTGCAGCTCTGACAGAACTCTTTTCTGGGTTCAGTTGAGAATCACCCATTCACACAGCATTCTTAGGTGGAGAACTGTTGTAGAGGATGATATCTGGACCCTGGCTAACCTCCGTCTGAGCCTCTCTCTCCTAGTTTTTCTAGCTATAGCTGGGATGGAACTGGGACATCCCATTGGTTAACTTCATCTCAGCACAGTTATCCTTGCATCTTCCATCTACAGTAAATAACAGGCCTTAACTGGAACCTAGAGATGCCAGTACCGAATGCACAATGAGCAGATTTAGCTCCGCTGGGGCTGCCATCCATGAGTTCTGACCTGGGGCCACCCAGAGATCCAAGTTCTTCACAGAATTACCAATTAGATCTGGAGATGACAGTCTAAGAGAACCCTGCTTGGGGGAGTCTGAAGAGAAAAGAGGGCAGGGTTGTAAAATATGGGGTGTGTATGTATGTGTATGCGTGTGTATGTGTGTGTGCATGTGTGTGTGCATGTGTGTGTATGTGTGTGTGTGCATGTGTGTGTGCATGTGTGTGTATGTGTGTGTGCATGTGTGTGTGTGTGCATGTGTACGTGCATGTGTGTGTGTGTGCGTGCACACACATGCGCACACACACGAGCACCCATGCATGAAGAAGGCAGTGGCTGAGGTCAGATGTCTTATCAGTCACTCTCTGCCTTAGTTTCTGAGACAGAATCTCTTACTGAACCCGACCTGGTTTTGGCCAGCCTGCCAGCGCAGCTGCCCTCTCCTCCTCCCCACGCTGGGATTACAGGTGAGCATTTCTCTGCCTGGCTTTGTGTGGCGGGTGCTGGGGAGCCACACCCAGGACCTCTGCAGTGAGCACCTGGTGACTGACCAAATCCCCAGCCATGTAGAGTGTGCTTTAAGTGGTCAGTAATCATCTTGAAAGCTTCCTCAAAGAGGCTGGAGTCCAGCGCTGTACAGAAAGGTCACACGGGTCCTTTCCGGGCCTTGCATCTCCCTAGGCTGCCTTTTCTTTCTGGAGGAGGCTGAAGTCTGCTCTGGCCTTAAGCAGGACTGCCCATGGATCCACAGGTCCTGCGCCCTGCAATCTGCTCCAGAAAACCCCAGCTGAGGCTGTCCCCTACTGCCCCTACCCCAGCAGTCAGGACTGTTGACTCCTTCAATTTCCCAAGTTGTTCTTTCCTTAGTGCTTCATCTCCCTGTGAACATCATAGACATGGAAGAAGGAGGATTTTTCTGCTGGTTTATTCTAGAAACACTTCTCTACCCCCTGGCCTTCTCAACTCGATCTTATTGATTGGCAAAGGAGGTCATCCACTCATAGAGATGAACAATGAATGCTTTTGGAAGAGAAGAAAGTATATATCAGAGACCTGAGATCTCTATCCCTCCTCTCTCACTGTATCTGTGGCAGAAAGTAGAAGTTTCAACTGGTCAACCCTTTGCAAGACAGTTTTCAAAAGCACCAACACCATGCCTATCCCTCCTCCTGTGCACACTGCATGGAGCACCAACACCATGCCCATCCCTCCTCCTGTGCACACTGCATGGAGCACCAACACCATGCCCATCCCTCCTCCTGTGCACACTGCATGGAGCACCAACACCATGCCCATCCCTCCTCCTGTGCACACTGCATGGAGCACCAACACCATGCCCATCCCTCCTCCTGTGCACACTGCATGGAGCACCAACACCATGCCCATCCCTCCTCCTGTGCACCCTGCAGTAAACTGACCCTTATGCTCTTCTCCTCTCCTCTCCCCCCCTCCCCCATTGCCTGGGAGCTCCAAACAGGAAAGCACCCAGTCCTACTCACTCTGTGTTTCCAAGGCCTAATATGGGGCTGATGCAAACTAGATGCTCCACTTTACTGAAGGAGCTTTAACCCAGGGAGAAGGAAACAGGCAGCTACTCAAACTCCAGACAGGTCTTCAAGTACAGGCCGAAGTACAGACTCACCAGAATTCAGTCCACAGACTAAAAACCAATGCATTTATGGGGCTACCTCACAGACCATGAGGGAGGGGTTATTTATAGGTGTGTGGGTGACCCCAAAGCAGCTACAGCACTGAAAAGTCACCCCAGAGTGGATGATGGCTTCCTCAGACCCACATGGAGGGAGCCCCCCTCTTCTGTTAATCTTCCTTACCCTGCACACTCCAGTGGAACCCAGAAGCACATCTGTGTGGACCTCTGCCTCCAGGCTTTAGAAATCCAGGAAAGAAGAGTGTGGGCTGTGGTGGGCACTCGACCATCTGTTACATACAGGTTACATGTGGACCTCTGCTTCCAGGCTCTAGCAATCCAAGAAAGAACAGTGTGGGTGTGGTGAGCACTCGACCATCTGTTACACGCAGGTCTCCTTGCACAGAGCTGGCCATCTGTCCTGTGGTTCCTATGAGTCAGGTCCCCTTTCTCCAGGTCTTTTTTAAAGTGTTTGTTTGTTGCAAACTGAGGTTGAAGGGAGGATCTTGGTCTTCCTCTGGGGACTTTTCTTCACCCCAGCCTCAGGTGGGGTGGCAGCCAGAAGTGGATGACAATCAAAAGAAGGAAATGTGTCTGTGACTACACTGAAAGAGAAGGAAGGTCCTGCTGCTGAGGACCCAGCAGAGAAGACCCACCTATGTGGAGGAAAACAGGGACAGAGCTGCTTGTGCTGGGAAGGGGTTGATTCTCAACTGGGCATCAACTCCATTCCTGATACCGACTTATGCTGAGCTCAGGATGCTGTGAGATGCACAGACATTGGGGGTTCAATGACATAAACTGAATGCCGCTAGACCTTCAAAGTCCAATGTCAAGATGCCTGTAGGCTTGGTCCCTCCTGAGCTTGGAGATGGAGACTTGCATGTCCTTAATGGTCATTCATCTTTATGTGTCTGTGTCCCAGTCACCTCATTTTTTTATTTGAAAATATTTTGTTAGCACTGCTTTCTTTAAGAAGTGGCATGATTACAAAAATATCACAAACGTATTTCATATTGTAAGCAAGTTTACTAATGTGTTCACAGATGTCCCTGGACCACTGTTGTGGGTTTCAGGTCTGACAGGGCTGGGTCCTGAGCGCCCATGATGGTGACTGCTTAATGTAATCAATGTCACAAAGATCCTTTCTCTGCAGCTGAGGTTGGGGGTGATGGATTCATCACAGAGATATCTGAGCAGCCCAAGTCAGCCTGTAGAGCTCAGGATGACACACGAGTTCACTTCCCAGAGTCATTTCCTTTCCTCTGCAACAAACGTTGTATTGTGGCAAACACTTTAGTCTCAGCGGCCAATTTCCCACTCCAGTTTTTAGGAATGATTTTTGCTTTGTTTGTTGCTTAGGAATGGACATCCCTGAGCCTATAAAGGAGGCTGCTTCTCCATGATACATAAGCCAAGAACTCCTCAAATCCTTATCAGATCCTTGCCCTGGGATCCTTATGTCATGTCCCTGTGCTGACAACCCCTTGACAGGAACCTCCTAACATGGAACTCTGTGAATTTTGACATAATGAACATCAGAACTCTGTGAGGAGAAAAGTTCAAGTTTAGAGTTCTCCTTCTGTCTTTGAGATTCCAACCCATTAATACTCTTAGTCAGCT
Source organism: Rhizomys pruinosus (assembly GCA_009823505.1). Taxonomy (NCBI): domain Eukaryota; kingdom Metazoa; phylum Chordata; class Mammalia; order Rodentia; family Spalacidae; genus Rhizomys; species Rhizomys pruinosus. Next base: position 1,196,094 of record VZQC01006936.1, read on the forward strand.
CTGTGCCATCCCAGGGAGCAACCTGCAAAGGGAAGGCAGCTTGGCCTGAAACTAACACTGTCTCCAGTCTCCGATGCCCAAAGCAAGGACAGCCAGATAAGGAAGCCAAGAGGATGCCCATATATGCCTGTCCCCAGAGGCCCCTCCCTCTATGTATTCCCCCATAGTAGCACCACTGGGAATAATAAACATCTCTTTAAAATTCAGCATCAAGCCTCATTTGCATTCAAGAGCAAATTACTTTAATCACACAATTTTCTGCATCTGTTGAACGCTGCTGCATTGCAAGAACAGATCATTTTGGTTTGGATAAATGGATGGAAATAAAAGTTGGGGTCCATGTGGGTGGACCCAAGGTCTTAGACCCAAGCAAGATGGGCTGAGTACACCAGACTTCAGAATGGCAGGTGCACTGATGATACAGGAAGCTCAGAAGGGCAGCAAATTAGGGAGTGACTGATTCAGTTTCCCAATCTGTGGATAATCCACAGATTCAACCAACTGCGGAGACTGGATCTGTATCAAACACAAGCAGGCATTTTGCTTGTCACTATTCCCAAAACAGCACAGTTCTTACACAGCATTTACGTTGTGTTTGGTGTTATCATTCATCTAGAGCTAGTTAAAAATACTTGGGAAGGAAGAATAGGCTCTGGGTAAATAGGGAAAGGACTAGACTTGGGAACAGGGTGGGTGTGGGACCCAGAAGCAATTCTCACAGATGAAGAGAGTAGACTGTTCTCTGATGTGTGTTTGGAAGCTTCCCAATAAGGAGTGCAACCCTGAGAATACCTCTCTGTAACTTAGAGTGCCCATGTCGAGGATTTAACATGATGTTCAGCTTGGCAAATCCTGGTGTGGAATCATTTCCCAAGACGAGGTTAGCTTCCTGCAGCTTCCCAGGTTGATCCAGAGTACTGTGGCCATTACGCTCAGAAGATATATTTCTACAATAAATTTTAACATACAGCCAAGGCTGAGCAGTTCTGCTCTAAGTGACCTAGATGAGGAGTTACTAAGTGGTTCTTACACTGAGCATGCATGCACCCTAACCCTCTGTCTCCCCAAGACTGTTCACTCTGTGTCAAGAACAGCGGCAGGTGAGATCCAGGGGGCAGAGAGCCTCCTTCTGGACTTCTAATCTGGTAGGCCACTTGGCCTGGAGAGCTGCTCTTCTCATCACACTGCCACCTCCTCCCAGGGTTCTCATAACCCACATGCCACCGGCAGAGTCTGAAGTTGAACTTCAACACGATCTTGGCACACAGCTTCCAAGCACCACTGTGGGTGCAAGAAAGGCTTCCCAGGACGAGGCCTGCCCAGCAGCTCCCAAGGTGGGAACTGACTTCCTGTCATTTCCTCTATGCCACTGTCACATCTGTCATCACAGCAGTATAATCTGGAATATGACTTCATGTGTGTGCTTTTCTTTTGCCCTATAAGGGGCACCACCCACATAACGTGATTACACCCTAGTGTCTTGGCACATGTTCTTGCCTTAGTTATGCTTTGGGGGTTGTACTCATGAAATGATTGCCTGGTGCAATGCTGTGAGGATGCCCTGTATGTTTTCTTGCTGGACAGTCCCAGGCATTCTAAGTCTTAAATCCTCTGGAGCTTAGTTTTTTGCGTGGCATAGATGAGAACCCAGTTAGGTTCTTTTCCATGCAGGTATCCAGCTTCCCCGGCAGCAGTTATTGAAGGATGCTCCCCCTCCATCGTGTATTCCTGAAACTAGGCCTGGGTTTCCCCTGGGGTCCCTAGTCTCTTCTGTGTTCCCTATGTCCTTAGCAAGCTGTTTTCATTACCGTGGCTTTGTGATCTATTTTGAAATCAGACCCTGAAGCTTCCAACTCTCCTCTCTTAAGCTGGGCTTTGCTTCATCATCCTTCAGGCTCCACATGTCTTAAGATTGTTTTTCTGGCTCTCTTGACTTTCTGTGCTCATTTCGAGATGTGAACTTCAGCTTTCTGCTCCAGCCCTGGCCACCATGCCTCCCTGGACTCTAATTCCCTGGAACAGTCAATCATAAGCTTAAATAAATTCTTCCTTTTATAAGTAAAAAAAAAAAAAAAAGATTGTTTTTCTGGGGCTGGAGAGATGGCCTAGCAGTTGAGAGCACCAGCTGCTCTTGCAGAGGACCCGGGTTCGATCCCCAGCACCCACATGGCGGCTGAGAACCGTCTTTAACTCCAGTTCCAGGGGAAACCAACACCCTCTTCTGCCCTCCGTGGCATTGCATGACATGGGTGCACAGACCTACGTGCAGACAGTACATTCATACACATAAAAAAAAAGAAGTCCTTAGGAAAAAAAGATTGTTTTTCTGCTTCTCAGAAAATATCATTGGGTTTTAAATTTTTATTTATTTTTATTTTAGGTGTGTGAGTGTTTTGTCTGCATGTATGCAAATGCATGCAATGCCCGTGGAAGCCAGAGGAGAGCATTATATCCTCTGGACCTAGAGATACAGTTGGCTATAAATGACCATGTAGGTGCTGAAAACTGAACCTGAGTCCTCTGCAAGGGAAGCCAGTGCTCTTACTGAGCCATCTCTCTGGCCCAGTAATTTGTGTTTCTGTATAAAAGTACTATAGATGAGGTAATTTGAATAGGATAGAAGGTTAGTTTCCCATCCTTCCGAAGGCTGGGAAGTCCAGGATGGAGGCACCTGGCACATTCAGTTGTCTGAGGATGGCTACTCTTTTTTGTTTTTTCACATAAATTTATTTTTATTTTTTTAACAAATCTAGACCTGTGTTCCTGCCCATTCCCCCACCCCGCCAGAGCTCATGCATTCTGCCAAACATGCTTTTCATCTCTTTCTCAGTCTTTCTCAAAATTCTCCATGAGGAAGTTGACTGTTTTGAGCAGAAGTTCACTGTTTCAGTCAGTTCTTTGACGCAGTCCTTTCTGTTCTTGTTGTTGTTGTTGTTGTTGTTGTTTCCAATATGCATTATGCCCAACTGCTTTGGACAAAAGCTCAGGGGGCCCTACACAAGAAATACAACTAGGTAATTGGCACTAGCCTCCACAGATGAGGGATACCATTCGTCGTTGTTTTCCTGGGACTGTGTTACTTCACTCAGCATGACGTCCTCTAGCTCCAGTCATTTTTCTGCAAAGCTCGTGATGTCGCCTTTCTTTACTGCTGCATAGAACTCCATTGTAGATGGAGTGTGTAGATGTACCACATTTTCTCTATCCACTCGTCAGTTGAGGGGCATTTGGGTTGGTTCCAGCTCCTTGCTATTATGAAGAGAGCTGAATAACATGGCCGCGCATGTATCTCTGGGTGGGTGAGTCCTAGGGTACATGCCAGGAATGGTATGGCTGGGTCAGGTGGCAAGTTCATTCCAAGTCTTCCAAGGGTTCTCCACACTGCTTTCCACTAGTGGCTGTACAAGTTTACATTCCCCAGCAGTGGATGAGTGTTCCCCTTCCCCACAACCTCTCCAGCAATTGATATTTTGTTTTCCCTTGATCCTATGCCGCTTATGGTAGTGAGTTGATAGCTTAACAGTGGTTTTTGATTTGCCATTCTTAATGATTAGTGATGTTGGAACACTCTTAAGGTTTTTCTCAGTCATCTCTAATTCTCACTGTGAATATCTGCGTTCAGTTCTTGCTCCATCTATTGAGTGGGTCATTGTTTTTCTTTTTTCTTTGTTTTTTGAGGAGTTTATGTATTCTGGAAGTCAATGCTTGGTCAGATTGTATCTGTGAAGTGAACGTTTCCTCCCCACTCTTGGGATTTCTCTTCACTTCCTTGATTGTTTCTTTTGATGTACAGAGCCTTTGAGTTTTAATGAGGTCCCATTTGTCAATTATCAACCTTAATGTCTTGTACAAGCTGCTGTCTGATTTGAGGAAAGTCTTTTCCTACACCTATTGTCTTGTATCTGCGCCAACGTTTCTTCTATCACCTCAGAGTTTGGGTTTCATGTTGAGGTCTTTGATCCATCGGAGTTCATTTTTGAACAGGGCGAGAGGTAGGGGTTTAATGTTCATTCTGCTACAGAGTGGTGTTGATCCAGTTTTCCCAACAACACTTGCTGAATATGCTGTCCCTTTTTCCATTGTGGCTTCTTAGCCCTCTTGTCAAATAGAAGATGGCTGAAATTGTGATGTGCTCAGATTGGATCTTCGGTTTGGTTCCATTGGTCACAGGTCTGTTTTTGGCAGTCAGTACCAGGCTGTTTTTTATGACTATAGCCCTGTAGTATAGTTTGGTAGTCTGGTATAGAGATCCCCCTGTGTTGCTCTTCTTTCCACTCAGGGTTTTTTGGCTATTCGGATCTTTTGTTTTTCCAAATGAATTAGTTAAGAACTTGTTTGTTTCCCAAGCCTGTGAAGGACACTCTTGGGGATTTTGATTGGATTTCATTAAATCTATTACACAGAGTTTTATAAAATGGGACATTTTTACAATGAGCATGGGAGGTTTTTCCATCTTCCTGATGTCTCTGCAATTTTCTTCTTTAAAGGTGTTAAAAATTTTGTTGTCGAGATCTTTGGTGTTTTGGTTAGGGTTTTGTTCTAGGTATTTTAGTGTTTTGCGGCTATTGTGAGCGGAAGGGTCTTTTAAGTCTTTCTCAGTTTGCTTGTCTTGGTTGAAAGAAAGGCATTGATTTTCTGTAAGCGTTAATTTTGTATCCTGCCACTTTGCTGAAGCTTGTTAATCGTTTTTTCTAGGAGTTTTTCTGGTGGAGTTTTTAGCACTCCTTAAGTAAACAATCAAATATCATCAGCAAATAGGGTGCTTTGATCTTCCTTTTTCCAATTAGTACTCCTTTAATGTTCCTTTCTGTGCCTTATTGCTCTAGCAGCGTTTCAAGCAACATTATATAAAGAGGCGTGGTGAGGGGCAGCTGGCCGAGTTCATACCTGTTAAAGAGGAATGCTTCTGTCCGTTTCCACGTTTGGATGATATTGGCTGTGAGGTTCTGTAATGTGGCTTTGATTATTTGGGAATGACCCTCCAATCCAAATTCCCTTCTAGGACTTTACGCATGAAGGGATGCTGTATTTTGTCAAAGCTATTTGTCAGCATCAATGAGATGATGGCGGGGTTTTTTGTCTTTATTCTTTATTGTTTGATGATGTTTCTTGATTTTTCTGTGCGAAACCACTCTCTGCATCTCGGGTATGCATCCAACTTTCGGTCATGATGGATGATTTTTTTTTTTTCTTGTAGTGGTCTGTATGTGATTGCCATATCGCTGTGAATTTTGGCAATCTGTGTTCACTGAGGGAATGGGTCTATAATTCTACTTTTAGTTGGATCTTTGCCTGTTTGGGTAATAGAGTGATACTGCTTCATAGAGGAATTTGGGAGAATCCCTCGATTGTATACTTCTAAATCATTTCAGTATAATGTTTGTAGGTCTTTTTGAAATATTTTATAGAATTTCTGCCATGAAACCGTTTGGGGCCTGGGCTTTTTTATTAATTTTTCTTTTTTTTTTTTTTTTTCTCTTTTCATCTTATAGTTTGGGTCTTTTAAGCTGCCTCGATCGTCTTCTTGGACGAGCTTTGGTGATTCCAGGATTTCAGATATGCCATCCTTTCGTTCTAGGGTTTTCAAATTGGTAGGTAGGAATATAGGTTTTGTATAGTCCAGTATAATGTTCTGATTTCTTTCTTTGTCCGTTGTGATATTTCCTTTTTCGATCATGGATTGTATTGAGTTGGAGTTGTCCTTCTTTCTTTTGGTTAACGGGCTAGAGATCCGTCTATCTTTTTATATCTTTCAAAGAACCAACTTTTGGCTGCATTGATTTTTTGTATGTTTTCTTTGTTTCTATTCATTGATTTCTGTCTGATTTTTTGTTATTTTTCCTGTCTGTTGCATTTAGGGTTCATCTTGTTTTGTTGCCTCTCAAGTGCTTTTAGCCTGCAGTGTTAGATCATTCACTTGTGCTCTTGTCTGTTTTTCTAAATGTCGCACCCAGGGCTATAAACTTCCTCTTAGGACTGCTTTAAGGTAACCCATAGGTTTTTGTTATGTTTATTATCATGTCATTCAGTTTCATGGAAGCTTTTATTTCTTTCTTCCTATTCTCTTGACCTTCATTAGTCAGGAGTGTGTTGTTTAGTTCTCCATGTGTTCTTGTAGGCAGGAGGGCTTGTCCTGGTGTTATGTGAGCTTATTGCACATGGTCTGATAGAATGCATGAAAACTTATGTTCAATCTTTTTGTATTTCGAGAGGTTTCTTCTGTGTCCCCAGTTATGTGTTCGATTTTGGAGAATGGTCCTTGGGGTGCTGAGTAGAAGTGTATTCTCTGGGATTGGAGGAATAAAAGTTTTTTGTTGTTTGAGTAGAGGTCTATGAGGTCCATTTGGTTGTAGGCATATCGTTCAGTTCAATGTCTTCTGTTTATCTTTGTTCCTGGTGACCCTGATCCAAAGGACTCAGTGGGGTAGTGAAGTCCCCGACTATGAGTGTACTGGGGTTATGTGTGGACTTGTGGTCCTGGAGAATTGTCTTTATAAGTTTTGGTGCACCAGAATTTGGGGCAGATATATTCATAATGTGAAATCTTCTTGGTGAATTGTCCTTTGATAAAAATGTTAATGGCCTCTTTGTCTCTTCGGATTTCTTTACGTTGAAGTCTAATTTTGTCCGATATTAAAATAGCAACAAATGCTTTCTTTTGGTACCATTTTCGTGGAATACTTTTTTCCATACCTTCACTTTAGGTGGTTCTGTCCTTGAAGGTAAGATGTGTGTCTCGTAGACAGCACATCGATGGATTCTGTTTCCCTAATCCAATCTCCCAGGCGATTCTTTTGATTGGGGAATTTTAGTCCATGAAATAGTTAAGGTTATGTCTGAGAGGTTTGTGTTGATTCTTTTTGCCTTAATTATCCATTTGCGGTTTTGGGTTAAGTTTCTACTTCTGCAGCTATGCCTTTTATTGATTTCTCCTTCTAGTTTCCTGGGGTTGGTTGCTCCTTTTCTTCTGTTCTTTGAATTGCCTTCAGTATCTCTGAAGGGCTAGTTTTCCGGACATGTATTCTTTCAAGTTGTTTAGGTCATGGAAGGTTTTCCTCTCTCCTTCACTGTAATTGACATTTTTGGCTGGGTAATAGTAACCTGGGTTGGCATCTTTTGTCCTTTAATACTGGGAATGTTTGCTCCAGGTTCTTCTTCTTTCATAGTTGTGTTGAGAAAGTCAGTTGTAATTCTGATAGGTTTTCCCTTTATAGGTCACTTGTTTGTTTTTTCTCTTGTGGCGTTAAGGATTTTGTCTTTGTTTTTGGGTGTCGAGAATTTTAACTATGATATTGCGTGGAGAATTCTTTTCAGATATTGTTCTGTTTGGAGTTCTATGTGCGTCTTGTATTGGTAATTGGTTTGTCCTCTTTTTTAGTCTGGGAAGTTTAGTCATCGATTATTCTGTGAAGATCTGATCAATACGCATTCTCTTGGGATTTTCTCCCTTCCATCTATCCTATAGCTGCAGAGGTTTGATCTTTTCATAGTGTCCTTCTGCTGGGTAGCCAAAGTCATGTTCTCACATAGGAGATGCTGGACAGGCAAGTGAATGGAATGTCTTATCAAGTGTCTTTCATAAGAGACTTAATCCAACTCAGAAGCTCCTGCCCCTTAATACGATTACATTGACCATCAAGTTTTCATACCTAGATCTTAGAATGAACACATTCAGAGCATAGCAATAGGAAATACACCAAATCTACAGCTGTCTGGGGTCACAGGGGCATTTTAACACGGTTGAATTGTCCAATCCATGAACACTGGAAGTGTTGTTTGTTGCATTTTTTTTTTTACCAAACTAAGTTTATCCTAAACATTTTTTTTTTTTAGTTTTGTTTGTTGCTGTTTGTTTGTTTGTTTTTTTATATTTTATGTTTACTTTCTCATTTCAGATTAGCATCCAACGGTCTTTATGCATATTTATTGCCGCAATGATTTATTGAATTTGTTTAAAGATAGAATTCAAACCCAGGAGACAAGGAACTCAGCTCTAAAGCTGCAATAGGTGAGGAACAGAACCTTCCCTCTACAGTCTAGATGAGCATAGTGGAAACAGAACCTTCCCTCCACAGTCTACATGAGCAACGTGGAAACGGAATCTTCTCTGTACAGTCTACATGAGCATTGTGGAAACGGAACCTTCCCTCCACAGTCTACATGAGCAACGTGGAAATGGAACCTTCTCTCTACAGTCTAGATGAGCATAGTGGAAACGGAACCTTCCCTCCACAGTCTACATGAGCATCGTGGAAACGGAACCTTCCCTCCACAGTCTACATGAGCATCGTGGAAACAGAACATGCCCTCCACAGTCTACATGAGCAACGTGGAAACGGAACCTTCTCTGTACAGTCTACATGAGCATTGTGGAAACGGAACCTTCCCTCCACAGTCTACATGAGCAACGTGGAAACGGAACCTTCCCTCTACAGTCTAGATGAGCATAGTGGAAATGGAACCTTCCCTCCACAGTCTACATGAGCATCGTGGAAACAGAACATGCCCTCCACAGTCTACATGAGCAACGTGGAAACGGAACCTTCTCTGTACAGTCTACATGAGCATTGTGGAAACGGAACCTTCCCTCCACATACATCAACTACAACCTTTCTACAGAGTCATATGACGAATTCCTCAGTTCATGAAAAACGGAACCTTCCCTCCACAATACATGAATCTGAACGAACTTCCCTCAGTTACGGCATCAACGGACTCCCAGCAGAGCACGGACGCTCCAAGTAGACACGAAGCCTTCCTCTCTACAGTCTACGATGAGCATAGTGGAAACAGAACCTTCCCTCCACAGTCTACATGAGCATCATGGAAACGGAACCTTCCCTCCACAGTCTACATGAGCATCGTGGAAACGGAACCTTCCCTCCACAGTCTACATGAGCATCGTGGAAATGGAACCTTCCCACCACAGTCTACATGAGCATCGTCCCACTGACACACTTTTTTGGTCCAAAGAAATTGATTTTGGACCTCTGACCTCTAAAATTGCAGCATGCTGCTGTAATTCACCGAAGTTTGTGAGAACTTGTCACATCATGGATATGAAACACAGACACCTATGAATACGGAAGATCCAGAAAGACAGAGAAGAGGTTTGGGAGACAAAGTAAGGGGACCTGACACATAATGAGCCACCACTGTGAGCCAGGCTCTGTGCCCCAGGCTCTCTGAAGAGTAGGTCTCCTGCTCATACTGATCACGTGAGAAAGGAGACACATCATCACCACCACAGCCAGGTCTTTGTTATATCATCCCTTTTGTGAACAGCACAGGCATCAGCATGCCTGTCCTCCATTCCAAGATAGGGTCTCATGTACCTCTGTCAGGTATGGAACTCACTATGTAGCCAGGGACAATCCTGAGCTCCTGGTCTCCCCCCTTCCATCACCTTGATGCTAGAATTACAAACACACAACACCATGCCTTGTGTATGCAGTGCTGGAGGTAAAACCCAGAGCTTCATGCGTACAGGGCACCAGCAACATCCCAGAACTGTCACTGCTATTTTAAACATGAGTAAATAAAATGAAAACTTGAGCAGTGATGCCCAGTCACTCACCTGGTAAACAAAATCTGCAGATCAATTATAAGTGGGTTTGACTCAAAAGGGAAACGTCCGGAAAGTACTTTGCCTTTAAGAAATCGACAATGACTAAAAATGCCTTCTGCACTTAGTTATGAAGCTCCATTCTATGCGCCAGGCACTGACAAAAGAATGTTTAGGGGAACATGAATATTTACTACAAATTTGACACCAAAGCCTATGCACCAATAGAGCGAGGGTCTGTCCTATCTGATGACAAGACTAATGGAAAACATTAGTGATGCCTGACACTACAGCAGAGGTAGATTGATGGCTTTCAAAAACCAGAGACCAGTGACCTGAGCATGTGAGCAGCCTGGTGAAAAGGCAATAGGAGTTCAGTGAGTGACACCAGGAATATTCCCTAAGCAGAGAAACTAGAAGACATTCAACCCTTCCTCTCACTGTTCTGGATAGTGTTGGTGTCAATGACACACCTGGGTGGAGGGAGCCTCAGCTGGGGAATTTCCTCCATTGGACTGGCCTGTGGCCATGTCCGGGGAGCATTTTCTTGACTGTTGAGTAATGTGGGATGGCTGAGCCCACTGCAGGTGGTGCCATCCCTGGACAGGTTGTTCCCCATGGTATAAGAAAGCAGACTGAGTATGGGCAAGGGGAGCAAGCCAGTAAGAAGCATTCCTCCATGGCCTGTGCTTCAGCTTCTGCCTCCAGGTTCCTGCCCTGAGCTCCTACCTTGGGCTCAGTGATGAACTGTGACCTGGGAGATGTTAGAGGAATAAACCCTTTCTTCCCCAAGTTGAAATTAGTCAGAGTGTTTTGTCACAGCAATGGAGAAGCAAACTCAAATACTCACCATACAAAAGTCAACTGCAGATAAGTGAAGGGCTTAGTGAACTAAAAGACAAATGAAACATGGCTGATCTTCCATGCAACATGGAACGAAAATATTCATGAATTAATTGCATCTGCTGAGCATTTAAGACTTCCTCACTACACCCTGAGCAATGCAGTGTAATCACCATCTACAGAGCATAGACTGTGCATGAGTCACACGCAATATCTATGAGGCCAGTACATGAACAGCTCCTAAACACAGTTCTCTGCAGAGACTGAGGAACCAGTGCATTTGAGAAGAACGTATTTTAAAATGCAATGAATGTTGGAGATGGATTTCTTAAGACAAGAATATGAATCATAAAATTGCAAGATCAATCTATGACTACCTGTTCACCGAGAAATACAATAAACAAGAAAAATATTATCTATAATATATAACTAACAACAGATTAGCAGAGAAAAGAGAATCAAAAACAACTCAATAGCAAAGGGGTGAAGACAGCAGGAGGCGTCCCTCGGTCCTAGACTTGGGCGGGGTCTGCACACAGGCAAAGATGTCCCTTCTCCTCAATTAAATAGCAATGAGATGGCTGCTGAAAAGTGCCAGGGTCACAGAGCGATCTGGTCGGCAGTATCACGTGCTGGACGGGACTGGAGCAATGAGAAAGGAAATGCATTTCTTCTTTGTGGCCTGCCTGGGGCCAGAGGGGTGGACTCTGGGAAATGCAGGAAAGCCCTGGGTAGCAGGATGTGTTCTTGCTAACACAGCATTTAAAGTGGCATCTGCACATCATCTGGCTGTCAATCTATCATCTTTCTCCTCATCTTTGTCATCTGTACCTATCACCTACCTATCATCTGTTCCTCATCTCTGCCATCTTCCTATCGTCTATCAGTCATCTTTATCTGTTTCTATCATCTATCATCTATCCATCATCTATATGTCTATATCAAACATCTATTATCTGTAGCTTTACCTATAATCTCTCTTCTCTGCCGTGTTTCTATTTACATCACTTCTATTACAAAGCATCATTGTCATCTATCATCTCTCTATCTCTGTGTATCTATATCTATCTTTTTAGACTTTGCATATCTTTTCATCTATATTTATCCATATTCTATCTATCTATCATCTATCATTTTATCTATCTGTGGTGGTTTGAATGAGAATGGCCCCCATAGGCTGCAAGTATTTTGGACACTTGGTCCCAGTGCACAGGGCAGTTTGGAGAGAATCATGGAACCTTTAGAAAGTGTGGCCATGCTAGAGGAAGCATGTCATTGGGGGCAGACTTTGAGAGTTCAAAGCCACGCCCACTTCCAGGCTGTCTCTGCTTCCTGTGCCTGCTTGAAGATGTGAGTGCTCAGCTTTCTGATGTGGCCACCTCTTCCTTCCGTCTATAAGTTGCCTGGGTCATGGTGATTTATCACAGTAACACAAAAGTAACTAACACACTATCATCTGTCTATCTATCTATCTATCATCTATCATCTACCTATCAATCTACCATCCGTCACCTACCATCTGTCATCTATCATCTATCATCTATCAATCATCTAGCTCCATCATATTTAAGTATGTGTTTTTGTTTTTGTTTTAGAGACATAGTTGCACTATATAGCCTGGCTAGCCTGGAACTCATTTGATAGACCAGGATGGCCTCAAACTCAGAGATCTGCCTGCTTCTGCCTCCCAACGGCTGGGATTAAAGACGTGTGCCACTATGTCTGGCTTCATCGATTTCTCCCTCCCTCCCTCCCTCTCTTTGCATCAATTTTAACTTCTCTTTTAACCCGCCACACTTCCTTTCTCTTCCAGGTCATTCCCAGCAGCATCTAAGTACCAGAGATGGTTCTCCTCCTGTCCTCTCCCTTCCCTTCTTCCCCTTGCTCCTCTTCTCCTTCAGCCGGCTGCTGTCTGGCTCTGCCCAAGGAGTGGAGCTGGAGCTGAGCCATGCCTCTTCTTTCCATGGTGCTGATCTTCCCCACTGTGCTCTGGCCAGCTGTGCTCCTGTGGTGCTCCCGTGTACTCCCGTGTGCTCCCGTGTGCTCCCGTGGCGCTCCCGTGGTGCTCCCATGCTGCTCCTGTGCTGCTCCCATGGCGCTCCCGTGGCATCCTGTGCTGCTCCCGTGGCGCTCCCGTGGCACTCCCGTGGAGCTCCCGTGGTGCTCCCGTGGCGCTCCCGTGGCGCTCCCGTGCTACTCCGATGGTGCTCCGTAGTGCTCCAATAGTGCTCCCATGATGCTCCCATGGTGCTCCCATGATGCTCCCGTGGTGCTCCCATGGTGCTCCCGTGATGCTCCCGTGGTGCTCCCGTGATTCTCCCGTGGTGCTCCCGTGATTCTCCTGTGGTGCTCCCGTGGTGCTCCCATGGTGCTCCAGTAGTGCTCCCGTGGTGCTCCGGTAGTGCTCCTGTGGTGCTCCGGTAGTGCTCCCGTGGTGCTCCGGTGGTGCTCCCGTGGTGCTCCCGTGGTGCTCCCCTGTGCTCCCGTGATGCTCCCCTGTGCTCCATGATGCTCCCGTGTGCTCCCGTACTGCTCCCGTGTGCTCCCATACTGCTCCCGTGTGCTCCCATAATGCTCCCGTGGTGCTCCCGTGGTGCTCCCGTGGTGCTCCTGTGGTGCTCCCGTGGTGCTCCTGTGGTGCTCCCGTGATGCTCCCGTGTGCTCCCGTGGTGCTCCCGTGTGTTCCCGTGGTGCTCCCGTGTGCTCCCGTAGTGCTCCCGAGCTCCCTGTCTTTAGAACAGTCTACTCTGCTATGTTGCTGTTTCTCACTCACTGAGTCATGACAAAGCTTCTAGCCTTCCATCTTCCCCAGAAGTCCCTGACCATAAGGGAATGTTTGTCCCCACCCTCCATCACCAAGCACTTGTAGTGGCCTGGGGCTGCCTTGAATAATATCTGAGCCTGAGGGGGGGGACCTGGCTTCTCCCGAGGACGAGGAAAAGAAGAAGAGGAGGCGGCTCCTGTCATCCTCCAGTATATCTCAAGCTATCATAATGTAATAGATACTCAACAAATACCTATTGAATGAAGTAACAAATTCAAACAGTAGGACAAAGTATGGTTTGGATCTTTCTAGCTCAACATGTAGCCTTTACTGGCATCTACACAGCTGGCCACTTGCCCCACCGTGAGCCAACACCCCGGAAAGCAGCCCTTGGTCACCACCTGCGGAGGGCCCACCAGTGGATTTGGGATGCACCTTGTCTATGTGGGAGGGGAGTGCTTGGTGGGCATTCCTTTGATTTAATTAATCTCCATTTAAGGAAACTACCAGGAGAAATCCTCCAATTTACCAAAGGAAAAGAATTCCTTGGCCCATTAGCCCCCAGGAAATGACCCCATTAGGTGAGAAATCAGTCACCCACAAATAGTCTAAAGTGGTGACATTAACAGAAATCCTTCCAACCACGGAAAGGGCGAAAGTGATTGAATGAGGTTTATGAAACTGAAAATGTTACAAGCCAAACTAGAAATGAAGACACTTCAGCAAGATGTCTATCCCAGGGCAAAGGACAAAGCCACACAGCTTTAGACTTCTGATATACCAAATTTAAGCCGTATACTAATCTTTTCCTTAGTCAACAGATAGACTAATCCACTTAGAAACTAACTGGATTGTTAGGTGCACATTGCATCAGAGTAGCCTGAGGCACCTCTTCATCCTAATGGGAGTAACTGCTTTCAAACACCTTAAGATAAGACCAGGTCAGCTTAAATGTTCTACTTAACTCCATTTTCCATAGTGCAAATTGTGCTTTAAAACATTCTAATGAGAGGCACACACCTCACACAGAGATGAAGGACATGGGGAGACTCAAGAATACAAAGCAGAAAAACAAACGTTTTGTAGAAAGGATGGAGGCCGACACACATCTGCCCTGCCCTGTGCTGGGCTTGCCAAAGGATGGGGGGGCCTTCCTGAAAACCTCAGGATTTAAGCATTCCAGATCTTCTTCCTTGGTCCTCAGTGATGCTATGTTCACTGGAGGAAGAGTGGCCTGGCACTGAAGTCAGTGGAACCTAGGCAGGGGCCTAGAAGTTGTCAGTGAGACGCTGCCAGTTGTGCCTAGGCTTCACTCTGCTCTATCCAACCCATGGACCCTAGCGTCTGTAGCTTCTCCTCATCCCAAGCAAGCAGCATTGCTCAGCCAGGACAGCTCAGGCTGCTCAGCTACCCACTGGCTACCAGATTACAACTGCTGTAATGAGCCACCACAAACATACTGACTTAAAAACAGCCAAAGGGCCTGGAGAGATGGCTCAGTGGTTAAGGGTTCTTGCAGAACACCCAGGTTCAGTTCCCAGCATGGTGGCTAATAACCACATGAAACTCCAGTTCCCGGGGATCGGGACAGCCTGTTCTGTCCTCCTCGGGCACTGCATTACAGAGTGCACTTATATACATACTGGTACCACTCACACACATAAAAAATGAAAACAAAAACAACCCAAGTGTATGGCCTTATAATTGCAGGTCAGAGGTGCGTATGTGTGGCAGGGTGGCGCTCCTTCTGGGGGCTCTGGAGAGAACACTCACTTGTCTTTGCACCTTATAGAATCTGCCTGAATTCTTTGGATTGTGGCCTCTTTCTCGATCTTCAAAGTCTGCAGAAGAACACAACCCTTTCCTCCTCCTTTTCCTCTTCGTCCTCTTGTTCTCTCCTCTTCTTTTTTTTTTTAATTTATTCTTGTATGTGTATGAACGTACTGTCTGCATGTAGGTTTGTGCACCCGTGTCGTGCAATGCTGCGGAGGTCAGAAGAGGGTGTCGGATTCACCTGAAACTGGAGTCAAAGATGGTTCTCAGCTGCCATGTGGGTGCTGGGGATCGAACCCAGGTCCTCTGCAAGAGCAGTCGGTGCTCTTAACCACTAGGCCATCTCTCCAGCACCTCTCTCCTCTTTTTCTTCCCCATCTACTTCTCCTTCTCCATCATATCACTCCCCTTTCATTCTGCCTTTTCTCTCCATCTCCATCATCATCTCCATCTCCATCATCTCCATCTCTTCTGTCTCCATCATCTCCATCCCCTCCCCTCTCCTCCCCCCTCTTCCTCTTCTGTTTTTCAGTTGCACACTGGAAGAATCCCTTATAGATGGGAAGACAGCCATCTATAAGGCGAGGAAGAAGCCATATAAATCCTTCCTTGGGGCCATCAAAAACAACCCCTTGCAACTTGACCTCAAAATTCCAGCACGATGAATTTATCTTGGTTACAGAAGCCACGCAAAATAACACGCACAGGACATTTCCTAATTGAGGAGTGTTTTCTTATATTCCTGTAAACCTTTTTATGAAGGAAAAACAAAATTTTCTGGGTTTACAGAACCAAAATATTTTACTACCATAATTTGATGAGGCAGAAGTGTGGGGGAAGGGGATAGGGAGAGTGTTGAGCTGAAGTTCCTAATCAGTGTGACTGCCTCGCAGGCTATGTGTACATGCATGTCTCCTCTCAAGGGAGGCGTCAGAGTTCCCACCTCCTGCCTGCCCTCATGACAGAGCTGTCCTAAAAGAAGCATGTATAGGCTGTCAGCCAAACCCAGCCCCTGGTCTCCTGCTCCTCTTCCTTCTCTTCATCCTTCCTGTCCAAAATACCAAAACAAAAACCCAAACCTTACGAAAGCACAAAATAACTGCGTTGTGGGCTCAGTGGGCAAAGTGCCTGCCACGTGAGCCTGCGGACTGATGTTCGGATCCCAGAGGCCACATGAATGGCTCGTGGGCACAGTGGCTTGCCTCTGACCACAGCGCTCAACATTCTAAAGGTGAACACGGATTCCCCAGAACAAGCTCTCTGGCTAGACCAGCCAACCAGTGAGCTCCAGGATCAAGTGAGAGACCTGCCTCAGAGACCTCACCTCAATATAGGAGGTCGAGAGTGGAGAGCACTTGAGAATGACTGACATCAGCTCTGTGCCTCCACACCAATGCACATGCACACACCCATGTACCCCCACACATGCAAACACACACCACCACGTACATCTCACATACAACAATGATTCAGTAAAGAGCACTTTCTTCTCATGAGAAAGAAACTTGGGGCGGGCACAACAGAGGTGCTGCAGGGTAGTGTGTTGAAGCAAATCATTACTCTAGGCAGGACCCAACCCTACATCCCACCCCATCACTCCAAGCAGAACTACCCCACCCTACCCAAGACCCCACCCATCACTCCAAGCAGGATTACCCCTACCTCGCCCTGGACACCTCATAACATTTGCAGGAAGGCATTTCCTCCAGAACAAAATAGTTCTGGGACATTTTGCAAGAAACAGGGCAATTATCTGCTGGAGGCCACCCCAGAACAGGAGCTGTTTCTCATTCCCATGGCCCCAACCCCCAGACACCAGCGTCTTGTATTAAAGGCTGCCGTGGCCTCAGCACCAGTTGGGCAGCTCTCCACTGATGCCTTCTTCATGTGAGCCCCTGTGTCCTCGGACCACTGCTGGCCAACTGCAAGGAACTGATGGGGCTGCCGCTACGCTGCCTTAATCACTGAGCACAACATTGACTCTGCCTGGTGTGCTGTGGCGTCTTCCCCGCTGCCTCGGGCCTGCAGAGACAGGCCAAGGATGACGCTGTGACAGCTGGCAAGCCAGCCTCTGGGAATAAACCATTTTAGCACTTCATAAATTTCCAACAAGGTTTCAAATTGCCGCCATTTCCCTTCTCCCAGCCCCATCAACTAGCAAAGGGTCAGTGGGGGGGGGGCAGGGAGAAAGACTAAATCTACAGGGGGAAAGTTCTACTGGTAGGATGGCTACTTATTAAAAATGATGAACTGTTAGGACCAAACTACAAAGCTGGACTTCTCCCTGTGGCCCCTACATATAAAATCACAATATACAGCCTTTCTGCATTTGGACTCCCCTAACAGATAAGTTATGGGTGTCACATAACTCAATCCCCACTGGTACCAGAGTCCTTCATAAACCCAACAGACAGTCACAAGTGATAAGCTAAAGTGCTGTGAGATGCTAGAATGTTGAAGAGAAACACCAAGCCTTGCTCTTTATAATGTAGGTCATTTCAAATTTCCTTCCCACTAGGATGTTTTTACCTCAAGGAATTGATTGCTGGTGGGTGGAGCATCAAATTGGCTGACACAACCTCTAAATCCTCATGCAGTGAAAATTCCCAAGTTGTGATTGTCATCAATTACTCTGGAAAATTACCGGACTGCAGCCGCACACAGCCACCC
This sequence comes from Rhizomys pruinosus, assembly GCA_009823505.1. Classification (NCBI taxonomy): domain Eukaryota; kingdom Metazoa; phylum Chordata; class Mammalia; order Rodentia; family Spalacidae; genus Rhizomys; species Rhizomys pruinosus. The sequence goes on from VZQC01006936.1 coordinate 1,213,709, forward strand.
TCCTTCATGGGCTCTCTACTAGAACAAGAATGATGCTCCACAATGAATAGAGAGAGAAGTACATGAGAGCAATGGAGAGAGAGAGAGAGAGAGAGAGAGAGAGAGAGAGAGAGAGAGAGAGAGAGAGAGAGAGAGAGGCCAGAGAGAGCAAGCTAGAAGAGAGGGGGGAAGAAGAGGCTGCAGAAAAATTAAAGACAAAACCTTGCCAAACTTTCCTCTGAGGAAAGCGGTTTCTTTTGCCCCTGATGCATGTAGGTAACTGTAGACTGCCTGGTGCTTCCAGACTTGAAATCGCACAGCAGGGGATAGAGTTGGCCAAGGGAAACACACTAGAGCCAGTGGGCACTGAGTGAGCCTAGCAGTCTCGGGGCCACGTGCAGGGCACCCCCCATGGAGCTGCTGCTGCTGCTGCTGGGAGGTAGATGGTTGGTGGCTCCAGGCTGTTGACCTTCCCAGTCCCAGATCCCTTTAATGCCAAGCAGTGTGGCTGGGGGTGTGTGGCAGAGCATGTGAGCCCCTCATCTCTGTGAAGCTCACCCTATCTGCTCCTGTGGAGAGTGCCCCGGACAGAGCAGCTCACAGTGGCTGTGGGTTGAAGGGCGGGTTGGAGCGATGCCTTCTTCATGTTTAGTCCTGGGCATCACAGCTAATTAGAGGGTTACACTGACAGTTCTGCTCATAATGTCCCCTGTGGCATTTAGAGCAGAAGCTATAGTGACTTGACATGGCCAAGTTGGACAATTAGGATCCTTGGTACAAGGCACAACTCGTGTATGTGTGTGTGTGTGTGTGTGTGTGTGTGTGTGTTCACTGAGAGGTGGATGACATTTATGACATTTTGAGGGTGATGAGGTGGCTCGGCAGGTAAAGATGCTTGTTACACAAGGCTAACAGCCTGAGTTAGAGCCCCAGGAGCCAGAATCATGTGAAGGTGAAAGGAGACAACTACATGAACCTGTCCTCTGACCTCTACATACATACTATGGTATGTGTACACCTGAACTCACACAACACACATCATACACATAAACACACAGTAACAAATAAATTAAAATTTAACAAATAATAAACATCTTATGTTGAGCAACATAAGCAAACAAGTACAGTTTAGAAAGACATGAGCGCTTATAGCACAGCGCACTGATTACAATCTCACAGAAGGTTACAAGGTCATCCAGCCTCACACGACATCCCAGATTGCAGCTCATTTTTCTCCAGCACTGCAGTGACACACCACCTGATACTTCATGCTGACATCATGGGGGTGACTTGTGAGCACTGAGGATGGAACCCTAACATTCCTGCCGCATATTCTTCTACAAGTTGCCAAGGAGTCTTCTGGGTATTGCTCCAAGCAGTGCTTCCTACAATCACTCTGCTGAGGGAAACCCTTCTCCACTCCCAGTGAGCCTTGCGGACACAGCTGGTGAGGGCAAGACTGGTCCTTGCCAATATCATCAGACATGAGGTCTAGCCCCATAGGTTGACCAACTTGGGGGGGGTGCCTTTCCCTAATATACTAGGAATTCATCTGCAGGGAGCAGCCGTACACTTGGTTGCCCTGTATAGATGGTTTTCCAGGTCATAGCATCTCCCCAGGGAACATGGTCACCATAGTCAGTAAAGTAGATCCAAAGGCAGCTTGCTCCAGGAGCAGAAGCTGAGTGCTGGGCTGTGCAGGGCCTCAGAGCAAGGGGGCTCAGGGAGGAGAAAGGGAAATTCCCACCGGACAGGAAGGCAGGTGGAGGCCCCGGGGAGGGAGTTGAGCTCACACTACAGGGGGGGAGAGGATCCAAGGCTGTGGGATCAGTGAGCAGTTACAGACATCTTTTGATGTCAAGGTGAAGGTGTTTGGGATTTGTGTTCAGATTGGCACACTGCGGCCCCTACCTTGGAGCTGTACCAGGAGCCCTGCCTGCCATCATTCCTTCCAAGACTTCCTGTTAGATCCATTCTCTCTCCCCTTACAGGAACATTCCACAATAAAGAAGACATTTACAATGTTTTGATGAAAACTTGCTCTTTCGTGACATCTTTATAATGGTTTGATTTTCCAGAATGGGATGAGTGCGCAGATTGCTCTTAGAGATGTGGCGATCTAGCGGGGGACTCAGAGGCCCTTGGTTAATCACCTGGCCCTGCTTTCTGAGGACAGGAAGAGGTGGGTCTGGTGCATTCTGAAATATGCAGATGAATGTGGTGAGCATCCTGGAGCCTCACAATATTAGCCCTACAGAGAACCCCAAATGCAAGTCAAGCCTTCTCTGATCACCCCCAAAGAACAGCTTCTATCTATCTGGTCTCAAGTCCTATGGAAAGCTGAAACGGCCTTTCTCATTGAGGAAACTCTAGCTGAGCTCTTCTGAGTCCTCCTCAGCTAGGCCATAAAGTTTGAGCTTCTATGTCCATTTTTACAGTGCCACGTTTAGCAGGATTCCTGCTATGCTGCCATAGCCACCCTCAGTACTGATCGCCCGGGGTGGGCTCTTCAGCCTCCCCTGGTGATGACGTCTGGTGACCCTGGCCTGCCCTCAGCAGGAAACCTATGAGCTCGGGTCAGCCAGATCCCCCTCGGTGATGGGTGAGGGTCCATCCCCTGACCCTGCACCATTGTATCAAACACCATCAACATCTGATTCAACTCCTCACTATGGCCAGGTGGTGTCTGGTGACCCTGTCCCCCTTGGCAGGAACCCTGCCCCCCCCCCAGCAGGAGCCCTGCCAGGTCGGGCTAGGCAGATCTCCTTCACCCATGTCATCTCTCACTGATTTTCCATGCACAGACCCTCTGCTCCTGGACTGCGATCCCCCACGCTCTCTTCCTTCTCTTAGAGTTGAACCAGCCTCTCCTCAACTGCCAAGACCCCGCCTGGTCCCCACACCTGCTGATGCTCCGGAACCAGCTCTGCCTTCCTGTCTTTAACACATCATCGAATCCTACCTCTTTTTTTTAGTAACAACATTGAGCTCTTCTCTAGGGAAAGCCATTCTAAAACCGCAAGGGAGTTATTACATAACTGGTCTTCACTTCTTTCTTAGTCCAAACAGTAAGTTGTCTTTGATATTTCTTCAGAGAATAATTTCCTTCTATTTCAGTTTCTTATTTTTATAAGTTTCCCCAGATGGCCTAGTAGGATCACACAGACTCAAAGGGAAATGAATTGATTTTAAAGTTTCCACTTCAACTTCAGTGCCCAAGGAGCTGGTGAGCTTAGTCATTGACTGTGGTTTGAATGAGGATGTCCCCACAGGCTGCCATTCCAGCACTTGGTGGTGATTCTGGAGGTCATGGAATCTCTAGGAGGCGTGGTCTTCCTGGAGGAAGCCACGCTGGGGGCAGGCTTTGAGAATTCACGGCCTCGCCCACTTCCACTTTGATCCTATCTGCTGTGTTGGCCATTGAAGTTGCCAGCTTTCAGTTTCCTGCTCTGGCTGCTGCCCCCATGCCTCACAGCCAATATGGACTCTCTCTCTCTGGAACTGAAAGCCCAAATAATCTCCTTCTTATATAAGTTGCCTTGGTCATGGTACTCATCGCAGCAACAGAAAAGTAACTAATACAGTCATTTCCATTTCACCTGAGTCTTGGATGCAGGGCCAGCTTGTCACTGATGGGAAACTCATCCACAGTAGCAGCACCTGAGTTTTCTTTGTGAAACAGGGTCAACGCTGTCCAGGTCCCTGGTATAGCTGGTTCAGGGTACATACCCTTTGTGTCTTTTCACACGGCTGAAGATATGGAAAAACAGGGGGCAGCTGCTGAGTCTCAGTAGAGGAACAGAACTGACTGGGGCAGGTAGAGAGATATGGGCTCTGTTTGGTGCTGTAATGCAAGCCCTCTAATTGAGGACAAAGGGACAGAAGGTGGCTATAGTGCCCAACCTTCACCAGCAGAGACCAGGCCACTCCTGTCCAAATGTTTTCCTTCAGTGGGCACATGGTGGGCATCTCTAAGGCAAGATCTCCTCTTGCCTTCAGGTTGCTGCCACAGGACAGCTCTGAGCTGTGATGGAGGGACCCAGATGGAGAAGTACTGGGAGTGGCTGAGAGCCAAGGTCACCTAGACTACAGGCTGCCTCTCCGCTTCATCTGAAAACAACTGCTTTGAAAGTGGAGCACCACAAACACAAGAACACAAATACGTGGCCCCTGGGCTGTGGCCAAATTCTCTTCTTGATTCCTAAGTTGAAGAACAGGCTGGCTTTTTTTAACCTTACTGTTTCTGTGACTGCAGAACCTGCCAGTTCCTTTTCTACAGCCTGGCTGTCAGCTCATTTCCTCCCTGACTACTGCTCCACACAAACCAAACACAGTGAAGAAAGTATAAAGATACAGAGGAGACCCAACGAATACATTTTCCACTCTCAACGACTTTAGGTAGAAGGCTGAAACCAATCTGTTTGATTTGTAACACTGTTGTTATGGCTGTAAAATCTGGTGTGGATTTGGAAATGCATTCTAAGCAGGCACAGTGGGAATGACCTTAAGTACGCAGTTAATTTCATTGTGCATGTCTGTTTTATTTCCAGGGAAAATGTACATGTGTCACACTGTGGGGAGAGAAGAAGATGGAGATTGGAGATGATGATGGAACCTCCCAGGGAATATTTTCTATTTCATAAAATGAGACTGTGCTGAGGGGAACGAGACCATGAAAAATGGTCTCTCACTTTGTCTGCTGATGACTTCATAATAAGGTAGATGAGGATTAATGCAGAACTTAGGCAGGCTGATAAACGGCTCCCATTGTGTCAACACAAATTAAACACAGAATTTTTAACTTTTTCAGGACAAGATGGAAGGACGGCAACAGCTACCATCCAGCTTATCCTTCATGACTTCAGACATTTTGGTTCGGGTCCTCACAGAGAGGTCCTGGTGACAATCACGCTGTGTGGTGGTTCATGTCCGCCGTCAGCTTTACAGAGTCTACAATCACCCAAGGAGAACAGCCTTCCTCTCTGCTTCCTGACCACAGAGGCCACTTGACCAGCTGCCTCAACCTCCACCCCGATTTTCCCACCAAGATGACTGCATCCTTGAACTGTGAGCCCTTCCTTCCTTGAGTTGCTGTTCTCAGGTATTTTGTTATAGCAATGAGAAAAAAAAGCAATGCATGCGGCCAATTTTAGGAAGGTCTCGATTCCCCTGGGCAGATGTTGCATCCATCTCTGCTTCTTGTGGTGGGAGGAGTGTCAATGCCCTGCTCTTTCCTGTCATTGAACTCTCCTGTGTACCTGCAGATCCAGCGAAGTGGGGGGGGGGCATCCGGCGTGTTCTGCTAAATGGGGCCTTTCATGGGTGATGCTCAACATTCTCTTCCTTTTATTTAGTGTGTATATGGTGTGTGCATGTATGTGAATGTACGTGTGCTGGCATGTATGGGAATGGAGGCCAGAAGTTGACAGCAGGTGTCTCCCTCTATTGCTTTCCAGCATAGGAAATGGTCTCTCACTGAAACTGAACCTTGCTGAATGGCTAGACTGGCTGAACAGCCATCTCCAGGGATTCATGTGTTTCCTCCCATACCCAGTGCTGGGGTTACAGGCATGCACCACCATGCCTGGGTTTTTGTGTCCTGCTGCCTGGGCAGTAATCACTTGACTACCCTGACTCTTAGGAGTCCTCATCTGATTGCCACTTGTCCTGTATTGGGGCCTGGGGGAAATGCTACAACATAATAGGATTTGAATCAAGGAAAAGTTATTAGGGGCCAACAAGATGGCTTAGCAGCTGATTGGTGCAAAGCCTGGTGACCTGAATTCAATCCATAGAACCTATACTGGAAGGGGAGAACCAATTCCTGGAAGTCGTCTTCTGACCTTTGCTGGCATGCCATGACAAGTGTGAACTCCTACAGATGCACACACACACACACACACACACACACACATCCATCATGTATTTTATTTATTTTTTTAATTTTTATTTATTCTTGTATGTGTATGAATGTACTGTCTGCATGTAGGTTTGTGCACCCATGTCATGCAATGCTGTGGAGGTCAGAAGAGGGTGTCAGATTCCCCTAGAACTGGAGTTCCCCTGGAACTGGAGTTAAAGACATTTCTCAGCCACTATGTGGGTGCTGGGGATCAAATCCTGGTCCTCTGCAAGAGCAGTTGGTGCTCTTAACCAGTGGGCCATATCTCCAGCCCCCATCATGTATTTTAAAGTAGTTCTTAGGATAGTGGAAGCTATGTTGGCAGTCGGTGCTCTTAACCAGTGGGCCATATCTCCAGCCCCCATCATGTATTTTAAAGTAGTTCTTAGGATAGTGGAAGCTATGTTGGTGTAATAACAATCTCCACAGCTGTGCAGGTGAACTCTATCAACAGCTGCTATGAACTTTAGCAGCTATGACCTTTCAGCCATACTCCTCTCCAAACATCTTCTGCCAAACGAGGGCCAAATCCTGCTGCAGATGCTGCTGACTCTAGTCAAGCAACACAGAGTCCACCACAGGCTGACCTAGCATTCAAAGGCTGCCCTGTTCCTACAAGACGGAATGATTCAAGGGAAAGCCTGGGCTCCTAAGGTCTCCTATGGGTCAGCCTGAGCCCAGTCCCCATCTAGCTGCACCCTTTGCTGGGTGGCCCTGACCTGGCTTCCTCTAGCTGGTCCTGCAATCTGTCACCCCACAGGAACCCCCTACTCAGGCTCTGTTTCTGAGCACTCTCATAACAAACTGTCACAAATGTAGCGGCTTAATCCAATAGACTAGGAGTTCAAAGCTGGGGTTCAGGCAGGATGAGCACCTCTGCAGGCTGTGAGGAGAGACTGTCCCCTGCATGGAGATTCCCAGGTGTGCCAGCCTGGGGCGTCCTGGCTTGCTGACGCGAAATTGCAGTCCGTACCTCCGCCTTGACAGTGTGTCTTCCCTCTGTGGCTCAGGACCTATATCCCTCTCCTTTCTCTTACAGGCACACTAGCCATTCAGTTTAGAGGTCATCCTCAGTCTAGGAGAACCTTCAGATTCTTAACTATATCTGCAAAGATTCTATGTACAAATAAGGCCACTCTGCGAGGCATCTGTGAAGGTCTGGAGGACACAATTTGACTCGCTGACTACACCACCCTAAGCTACTAAGCCAAGTGCCCAGCAACCAGGGTTCACAAGAGCAGGCTCAGGTACCCCGCTTTCCCTCTGACCATGCAGAGCAGCGAGGCACCAAGTCCTCCCCAAGCTGTTCTGCCCTTTAATAAAAACAAAACTTTTATTACAGGATTTCGTACAGGGGTTTTGATCCTATTCGGCCCTCCTACGCTGCCTCCCCCTCCTCCTCCCCGTCCCCCTCCCCCTCCCCCAGCAGCCAGCAGTTGCCAACAGCTCTTCAGTTAAGGGTGGGACTTTGTGCCCACTCCCCCATCCATGCGGGGATTTTGTCTGGCCTGAGCCTGCAGGTCTTATGTATGCATTCACAGTGGTTGTGACAGCACGCTCTCTCTTTTGATGAGGCAAGAATGAGAATGCAGGCAGGGAGACAGGCAGGGTCCTGGGGCACCGAGCGTGTGTGTGGGTGGCAGCCGTTGTTTGGGAAGGCCAGATGCCCAGAATTCAGGGGCCCTGACAATTCAGTAGAAGCTGGTCCAGGTGCATCCCTACCACTGGGAAGGAAGCCATAGACCCTTGGGAAGTCAAAAGTGGGTTGAGCTGGGAACACCACAGCATGCCAGCTGAGACCCAGCACAGTCAAGAGCTCCTTCTTAGAGAACTGTCCTCTTTCTACATCACAGTACAGTCACTCTGGGACTTGTCACCATGAGGGCTCTGCTGTAAAGCCCATCCTTTTCCTTCTGTCTGAAATTATAATGAAAGGCAGACATTGGCGACCAGTGGGGCAGCTTAGTGTGTGAAGGCACCGCTGCCAAGCTTGACCTACATGGTGGAAGGCGGGTCCTCTGACCCTCACATGCATGCCTCCACACATGTTGTGTGTGCTCCCACACAGGTACACACAAAACCAATCAATAAAAATACAAGGCAACAAAGGACCATGAATGTGATGAGGAGGAAGAGCAAGGGCGCCTCCCAGTGGACAGGGCAGGAGAGACGTGTGAACAGACACCACTTTGCCAGCACTGAGTGAAGTGTTGAGTAACAGAACAAAGCCCAGAGAGTTACACTGTAGGATTAAGGAGACAAGGTGGCCCCTGGACATTCATGGGAGCCCCAGAGGCCTTCCGGTTTCTGAAGGCGCAGTTGGGAAGAGCGCCTTTCTCCCCTGATAGCTGGCCATGCAGCCAAGGTTTCCAACATCCCCAGGCTCCATGTATCACAAACTCTTAGTCACTGCAGTGATTGAGTTGGTCTTATTCCAAGTCCCTACTGTGAACTAACATAATTTATTAAGATTAACTAGTAAAACTATGTGAGACCATAATAAAAACCTTAAAGATATACAAACTGATTGATTGATTACTAATTGATGACTGATTGATTAATTGATTGATTGAGACAATGTCTTACTACATAGCCCTGGTTGGCTTAGAACTTGGGGACCAGGCTGGATTCAAACTCAGAGAACCCGTCTCTACCTCCCACATGTTGGGATTAAATGCATGTGCCCCAGCTCAAGGCCAGCTTGGTCTACATAGCAAGTTCCAGGTCACCTGGGACTACAGAGACCCTGTCTCAAAAAAAAACAGAGGCTATCCATGGTGGTACATGGTGGTGCATGCCTGGTCTACATGTTGAGTTCCAGGCCAGTTGGCGCTATAAGAAGACGCTGTGTGAAAAAAAAAATTATCTGGGCATGGTGGCACATGCCTTTAATCCTAGTACTCTAGAGGCAGGGTGAGTTCCAGGCTGGCTGTGGCTAAGGGAGACCCTGTCATAAAGGAAAGAAGAAAATAAGAGAAGAGAAGAGAAGAGAAGAGAAGAGAAGAGAAGAGAAGAGAAGAGAAGAGAAGAGAAGAGAAGAGAAGAGAAGAGAAGAGAAGAGAAGAGAAGAGAAGATGAAAGAAAAGAAAAACAAAAAGAAAAAGACAAGACCAGGCCTGGCCAAGAGATATAAATTTAAAACACTATTAGACACAGATAAAGCCTCTTCACACTGAACACATTATTAGTAATTAGTCTTACTTCTGCTTCAGATATATCTGAGACTCAATTTAGCAAAACCTCTTACCAAGATCACTTGATAGGTTCAACTTAGATGTCCTGAATATACTCCCAAACAAAGCCCTTTATTACCACTCACCCCTTGTCCTCTTAGCATGGCTTCACTCAATGGAAACTAGGAACCAGTATGGGACTTATATCTGTGGATGAGACAGATTTAATGAAATGGTCACAGGCACAAAAGTGAGACTTTCTTCTCTGAGAAGCAAGGAAATATTCTACAAGCCTGGAGACAAGAGTAAACTTGATCTACTCTGGGATGACCTGTGTATTAAGGGCTGGAAAGGCCAGGGAGGGGGAAGGCCTTCCAGACAGACTGACATGATACAGCAAACCCCAGAACAAGCACTGAGTGTGCACTGCCCACAGAGCCCAGAAATCAAGCTGTGCATGAAACTTGATCTGGGGAGAAGGCTGGCCGCAGCCTTGAAGGTCGAGGTCAGAACTCCAGGTGCTGTTCTCCAAGCAAAGGACTGTCAGCATGCTTCAGAAAAATGACCTGACAGCTAGTGCTGTGTCTCAGCTGTAGAGTGCTGTGTAATCTCCCCACCATGCAGGAGGCCCTGGGTTCAAGCTGTAGAAGAAAAGAAGGGGGAGGAGGGAGGGAGGAGGAAGAGAGGGACAAGATTCTAAAACAATCACAGGAAACAGAGCGAGAACTGGAAGAATTAGGTTAAGCGGGTCTCTCTCCTCTCCTGAAATTTCCTCTTAAAATTCTTAGGTAAAATGAGGAAATGCCATTATGGGAAAAGCCATGAGCAGTCAGGAGAGTTAACAGACTCAGAAGCTCAGACCCTCCTCAGTGTCCTCCTTCCTCAGGGCAGCTAAGACCAGCAGCTTATGAACAGTAGCTCTCTCACAGTTCCGCAGTCATGGGAATCCAGATCAAGGCCCTGACAGGAGTGTGTCTGGTGAGGGCCAACTCCTACACTGTGTTCTCTGCTGGGAGGAGATGCAAACTCCATTGGGATCCTAAAGCCACTGACCCCATTCACGGGGCCTCCACACTTAGCATCTAACCAACTCCCACTACCTTTTGCTTCTATTTGTGTGTATGAGTACACTGCCTGCACGTACACCTGTGTAGTGCAATGCCTGCAGAGGTCAGAAGAGCACACTGGATCTCCTGGAACTGGAGTTACAGATGGCTATTAGCCACCATGTGGGTTCTGGGAATCAAACCAGGTCTTCTATAAGAATAGCCAGTGCTCTTAACTGATGAGCCAGATCTCCAGCCCCATCTCCCACTTCTTAATACCAACAAATCAGAGATTCACTTTCAACATACAGAACTAAGAGGACCCAAATATCACATTCCTTAATGATAAAAAATGACTATTCTATAAACCCTGACCACTTAAGAGTATTCTTAGTTTTGTTTTTTGTTTGTTTGTTTTTGTTTGTTTGTTTTTGGGTCTTTTCAAGACAAGGTCTCCCTGTAGCCCCAGCTGTCCCAGAACTCCCTCTGTAGACCAGGCTGGCCTTGAACTCACAAAGATCCACCTGCCTCTGTCTCCCAAGTGCTAGGATTAAAGGTGGGCACCACTATGCCCGGCTCTTAGTTTCTTATCCAAATTGTTGAATCTTTAGTGCAAGTAGTAAACCAATGTCTATTAGATCTTTAAGGGAAGTTTACAATATGAAAGAAGCAGCTTGGGTTTAAAAACAACACAAAAACACAAGCCTGGGATGGAACATAATTCAGAAAAGGAACAAAAATAAAATCATAGACTTTGAGAATTGTAGAAGATAATTTATAAAATAATACAATAGTGATAGAGAATGTAAAATAAGGGCCTTAGCAAAAGAAAATAGGATGAGAAGATCAAATATACATTGAACTGGAATAAAAGGAAAAAATGACAGAAATTAGCGTGTTTCCAAAATTGTCAGAAAACTAAATATCTAAAAAGGTCTAGAGTGAATAAAATAGAAATATAGAAAGAAATGCCTGCCTCATAGATTTTAACAGAATTATAGCAAACTAAACTTCAGTTAGCTAATCCTCCTTGGTCCTTCCAAGGAGGAAGAGGAACAACTTTGTTTCCACCCTCCCAGATGTCAACATTTCAGTGGGGATCACTTTGAAAGGAATGATTTTTGAATAGAAAGAAAAAGTATTCTTGACTAATTATGGAGAAGAAGAACTAAAGACAAGATTGCTCTAAGGTTGTGTATTTTAGCTGCGTAATGCATGATGGACATTGTAGTTTGGATCTTCAATGTTCCCCAGAGACCATGGGATGAAGGCATGTTTGACACCCTGGGACACTGTTGGGAAGTGACAGAATCTTTAGAAGGGCCTGGTAGAAGAAAGTGAGATCATTGGGAGGGTTGTTCTGAACAGGGATAATGAGCTCACCCCCTTCCTCTCTCACCCTCTCACCTGGCCACCATAAAGTGATCAGCCTCATCCACTATATCTCTGTGCTTCCAGGATTATTTTAAACAGACAAACAAATCTTACTTCTATAGAATCTCTTTACTGAAAACCAAAACATTGATGTAATTAAGGATTATAGAAATAAATGGAAAGTTATTCCGTGTTCATAGATTAGAAAAATAGGAGATGGGGGTATGAATATGACGAAAAACATTGTATGAAATTCTCAGAGTTAATAAAAATGTTATTTTTATAAAAAAAAGAAAAAATGTTATTTTTAAAAGTTTGCACTCGGGCTGGAGAGATAGCCTAGTGGTTAAGAGCACCGACCGCTCTTGCAGAGGACCCAGGTTCCATCCCCAGCACCCACATGGCGGCCGAGAACCGTCTGAAACTCCAATTCCAGGAGAACTCCAGTTCCAGGGGAATCCGAGACCCTCTTCTGACCTCCGCGGCATTGCACGACACGGGTGCACAAACCTGCATGCAGACAGCACATACATACACATAAATAAATAAAAAATTAATAAAAATTTTTTTAAAGTTTGCACTCAGTACAATCCCTACCAAAATTCCAGTATTTTCACAGCAATAGAAAAAATATTCTGTAATCATATGCACCTGCAAAAGATAATAGTCAAAGCATCTTAACTCACAATGATAAAGTCAGAGGATATATTGTCATATTTCAAAATATATTACATAGTTTAATGATCAAACAATGTGATACTAGTAGAAAAAAAAAACATATCAACCAATGAAATACACAGTCAAAAAGCCATGCGTGGTGGCGTATATCTGTACTTCCATGCTCTGGATGGAGCATCTCAAGTTCAAGACCAGCTTGGCCTACACAGCAAGACTGACAGAAAGAAAGAAAGAAAGAAAGAAAGAAAGAAAGAAAGAAAGAAAGAAAGAAGGAAGGAAGGAAGGAAGGAAGGAAGGAAGGAAGGAAGGAAGGAAGGAAGGAAAAGAAAGGACACAGAGAAGAAAAAGAATAGAAAGCCAACAAATAAACCTTCATACTTAAGGTCATTTAATATTCTTTCATTTTAATGAATTTATTTATAGTCATTGCACCACATGATGTAAATTATGAAAATTCTCACATCCTCGTACATGGATGTCATGCCCTGCAGTTGTGCTCACACCCCTGACACCCGGCTGCCCCCTCCCCCGCCCAGAAGTCTTCCTGTCCCCAAGTATTCCCACTTCTGCCTTCATCTCTGTCTCACACATACTTAAGCTAGCTTCAACACATGTCAGAAAAGGAATGAGATGAAGACAGCCTGTGGAGAACGGCCTCACCGAAGAGTGAGCCAGCATCCTCTGCCTCTGCGGCCTCCCTAGGATGTCTTGGGTTTTGGTTATCTTTTCTTTTCCCTCAAGTTCAGCTAGATCTTCTTTCTTTTATTTTCTTTTTTCAATTACATTTATTTCTTCCTCTTTCCTTCCTGCAAATTTTAAGAGCCTCTTCTTTCATTGGCCCACTGAGCACAGCATCCGTCACGAGCTGGCACAGGAGTTCCTAAACCCATTCCAACGGCTGCTGCTTCCTTCTGCCCCTCCAGTAGAGAACAGCAGGCTGTAGCACCGGCTTTCCACTCTGTTCTGCCTTCTTTAAAGTAGTTCTATACAGCACTGCTTGCTACAGTGTGCTTCCCCGTAGCTAACACTCCAGAGATGCTTGAATGCCCTCAGAAATGAGGACCATGGTCAACAGAAGTCCAGTGAATTTCCTAATCTAGGAGTATCTAAGTCCCCCAGCTCGGTGTTGCTTCAGTCCCTCAAAGGCAACCTCATATGTTAAACCTGCTTGTCTCGTTCAATTTAAGACACTATTTTGCTGATAAATGGAAGATTCTTGAGTTGGGGCTGAAGCTCAGGTTTAAGAGTCCTTTCTTATCATGCACCCTGGTTTCAATAACAACTACTTACAACCAAGCCCAGCATAGTCTGCAACCTTCCCAGTGGTGAAGCCCAGGCCCTCCTCCACCTAGCCTGCACCCTGCCATTTTAATAGTTGCCATGTTTGGCTGGCCTGCCATGATGCCCTGCTTCAACCAACACAGGTCCTAACCCCACCAGGAACAAACGGACTGAAAGAAGGAGACAGAATAAAGGTTTCCCGATGCTCTTGGCATATTGTCACAGCAACGGAAAGCTGACGAACACAAACACACTTAGTACCCTTCTCTAAAACATCCTCAAAACTGGGATAAATTCGAAGGAAGAGAATGTTTTCAGTGAAACAGATGTCAGCATATGATTTTTTAAAATATGAACTGTCAAATTCTCCTCAAGAAAAACTGTGCCTTTTAATGCTTCTTCAATATTTATTAAAAATATTCTCATTAAAGTATTGGCCGCATATGGTACAAATGTAGGCACTGTTTTGGTTCAAAGCAAGGAGCAAGATGGGCAGTCTGTCTGCACAGAGCTGAGTCCCACTGAGCCGGGGAGGAACAGTGTGAAAAGTTAATGGATAAATAATTCCAGATTGAAGGATGAAGTTAAGAAAATAGAGGTAAGCTGATGGGATGCAGCTTCTGGAAGGTGCCACCTGAGCACAGAGATGGTGCACAGGCTGTTGAGGGCAGTTCCCTGGGTACAGTCAAGTAGGACGCACACATCTGCAGGGTATGCACATCGAGAAGCAGAGTAAGCGACAAGCAGGAAATGGGCAGAGAGGAGTTTGGGTTATCGATCATATAAATGACTCAGATTAGAATGCACATATCCATGGAGGAAAAGCAAGAGTCAGACCCAGCCAGCATGATATGTCACTCACCAGTGGAGGGAACACACCTTCTAGGCTGAGTGCCCTGAGCTGGGGACTTCCTAATTTCTAACTCTTCAATTATCACCCATCACACGGGTAGATATTCTTATCTTCATTTGCACATTAAGTAATCAGGGTCAGAGCCAAACCACGTGGTGGTCAAGTTCATGTTCTTTCTACCAGGACCCATGAAATCACCACCCTGTACACTGGTATGATGGGGCTTTAGAAACAGACCTGAACTGTGTAAAGGGGCCTTGGGATTCAGTATTTTTGTCACTGTGTATAATTCTGTATCCTGCCCTCTTCCATATTATCTACAAGATTATAACTAAGTGATTTTATTTGTAAACTAAAATGATTATCCTTAGAAGCTGGAGAACAGAGATAAGAAGTGCCAGATCTCTTGGAAATAAACTAGCACAGGAAGGAATTCAGTTGAGTTCTGGCGGGGCTGGAGGGATGGAGCAGCAGTTACGAGCACTGGGTGCTCTTACAGAGGAGTCGGGCTGGTTCCCAGCACTCACATGGTGGCTAGCAACCTCATGTAACATCAGCTCCAGGAAATCCAACACCCTCTTCTGCCTTGCAGGGGCACCACATACGCACACACACAAAGGTGGAAAATGAAATAAATGTATTTTTAATTTAGTTGTGTCACTTCTACCCACAGCTCAGGCACTAAGCTGACACATGACAGTCTTGGTGTCCCATCACTCTTTAAACTCAGAATAATAATCCTGAGAGTTCCTGTGTTCAATAGTAGTTTTGAATGGGATAAATTATGTTTGTAGAAGCATGCTTGGGGCTAGGACACACAAACAAAGACAATGACTGGAATAGTTTGCAAAGTCATCATGTGAAATGAAAGAGGCCTGCAACCAACAGCAGTGATGTGAGAGCTTCGTAGGAGCCATGAGCTGCAGTCAGCTGAAACGCGGCATTGGAAGGAAGCCCTGCCACACACAGGGTCTGCTGTGTCAGGGCTGAGAGGCGATCCCACTAAGGAGTGTGTCCATAGAGCCAGCAGACGGAAGAACCCTGCCAATTGGGCTCGTCATCAAGAAGCCTCAGCAGATCCTGGTAAACTGTGTTCACCTGAGGGCTTGTCCTCATGTGAACTCTACAGGATCAGAACTGTGCCAGGAAGAATGGCTGAGCAGCGCATAAAGACAGCCTGGAAGAAATGCATGCTCCCTTTCCCAATGTCACTGGGATGCAATTCTCCCAGTGTGGAAGCCCAGCATCCCCAGCACATGCTGGTGAAATCCAGTGATACCTTTTCTGAAGGCAAATGGTTTACCTTTATAATGACTACAGCAAAATTGTGTGTGCATATGTGCACATATATCTGTGTGCATGTGTGCACATGTGTGTATGTGTGCACATGCACTGTGTATATGTATTCATATATGTATAACAGTGCACACGTACATATGTGAAGGTACATGCATGGTATGTATGCCTTGTCCACATGAGCACATGTGTATGTGTATAGATATGTGTATGTGTGTGTGCAGGTGCTGGGGCAAGCATATGTATATGTTCATATGCATGTACATATGTGTACGTGTGTGTCCAGGTGCAGGGGCAAGCATATGTATGTGTTCATATGTGTATAGATATGTGTATGTGTGTGTGCAGGTGTGGGGGAGAGCATAGGTATGTGTTCATATGTGCATGCATGTATTTTGTGTGGATGTGGTACAGGTGTGTGCTCGTGTGTGCATCATGTATTGCATACATGTATGTTACATGTGTTTTCATGTGTATGTGCATACATATTTTGTGTATGCATACATGCTTTGTGTGCATGTCTCTGTGTGTGCATGTTTTGTGTACTTGTGTATGTTTGCATATGCAAGTGTGTTTTGTGTATGTGTGATACTGAGAGCGAATCTAAGGCCTGGAACATGCTGGGCAATGCCTCACACTGAGGCGAAGTCCTAGCCAGTGAAGCTAACAGCACAGAGGGATGCATGGTAAGAAATGCAAGTGGCCTGTGCACTCCCAAACCAGGTAGAAGCAGAGGACTATGCAATGCAATGACACTTTCACATGAATTAAGGGTATATAATATGTACCTGATTTAGAGATACAAAGTTAATCCCTGACATCATGGTACCTGATCTGTCACATATAGCCCGTTGCTCATGCATGCACACCTGCACACTCATGTGAATGTGCTCCGTGTCTACTATACATCATGCGAGCCTGTGTAAGGATGCAACAGAGTGTGCAGATTCTGGAGTTTTAGGAGGTGTTTCCTCTTCTAGGGTGGTACCAATGAACACATCTGCCTGAAACAAGAGCTCGGGCTCTGCTCCAGCACGCGTGTCCTGCTCCAGCACACGTGTGGCTACAGAGCCAAATGTCCAGTTCTACCTACATTTTTTTTCTTTTTCTTTTTATTATTTTTTATAAATTTATTTTTATTTTTTTAACAACTCTAGACCCGTGTCCCCCCCATTCTCCCACCCCACCAGAGCTCATGCATTCTGCCAAACATGCTTTTCATCTCTTTCTCAGTCTTTCTCAATATTCTTCATGAGGAAGTTGACTGTTCTGAGCAGAAGTTCACTGTTTCAGTCAGTTCTTCGATGCAGCCCTTTCTGTTGTTGTTATTGTTATTGTTGTTGTTGTTGTTGTAGTTGTTGTTGTTGTTTCCAATATGCATCACTCCCAATTGCTTTGGACAAAAGCTCAGGGGGCCATACACAAGAAATACTTACAACTAGGTAATTGGCATTATCATCCACAGATGAGGGATACCATTCGTCGTTTGTTTTTCTGGGACTGTGTTACTTCACTCAGCACGATGTCCACTAGCTCCAGCCATTTTCCTGCAAAGCTCATGATGTCGTCTTTCTTTACTGCTGCATAGATCTCCATTGTGTAGATGTACCATGTTTTCTCTATCCACTCATTGGTTGAGGGGCATTTGGGTTGGTTCCAGCTCCTTGCTATTG